>VZRE01016153.1:0-314115 GCA_013396775.1 Cephalopterus ornatus | reverse complement strand
TTTTTTTTTTTTTTTTTTTTTTTAGCTAGTGATGTGCTTTGTCATGAGAAGGAACTCAAAAGAATGTCCTTTGAAATAACAAGATGACAAAAAACAAATGAAGGAAATCTTTCCTTTAAACATGGAGAGCTTTCTGGCCTGCTCTCAACTGCCTTGATCAGACCAATTAGTATCTCTGTTATATAAGGGGTCAGACAATGTATTCGTGATGACACCTTCCTGGCTTCAAAAATTAATAGTACTGCATGTAGCCATGTTTCTGTTCATTGCTGTAATTCAGGTTTGGTGATATAGCAATAAGACTATGTTAATTTTGAGAGCTTCTGATATTAAGGGTGAAATTCTCCTTTTGACCTAAAAATTCTGTGGAGGGTGGGAAGGAGGAACTAAGTAGAGAATTGAGTACTGGCACTTAAAGATGTACTTGAAAGACTGTAGAAATTTTGAGGTACTAGTTTTATTATGTGTCTGTGTGCTAAATGCATGAGAGATTTCAGACCAGGGACATCTAAGGGCGTGGGAACTCCCCAAAAATCCCAAGACTAAGAATCAAAGAACTGTTTCCCTGATTCTGTCAGACAGACCAAACTAAATCTAACCCAACCTGCTTAGACCAAGGGATCATAGGGAATTCATGAGACAACATTTCTCCCAAAGTCTTATTTAAAATAAGTTTTATTAAACATAATGTGAAACTTACTCCTGATCTGAGTTATAATGACGAGTCATGTTAATGCTATTTATATTGAAATATTTGCAAATAAGTTCATGTTAATTAGCTTGACAGTGTCCTTACTGGCACTGTACGCAGTTGCTTTATCAGTTGAGGCTCTTCCTCAAAGAAAATACACAAACAAACCAACTAATAGCTTTATCACTGCCTGAAATTGCATGTGCTGTGCTAAGCAAACACTGTAAATTATAAACTAATTTTTTCTTCAGAAAAAGGACACCTCTAGTCAAAAATTGTAAATGTTTGTAATAGTCGAGAACACTGTAAATTCATCAATGCCAAAGTTATATCCACAGTTACTGCAGCACTGAAAAAAATGTTTACTATTACATTCAAGTGAACAGGCAGGCTGATTGGAACAAGTTATTAACATTTGTTAGTGCCACTTTCCAAGGAATGTTATTAAATGCCACCTTGTTCAAAAAGAGAGATGTGTTAAGAAATTAAAACCCAAGCTATACTAGTATGCTGTTCTCACACGTATAACAAACACTCTCGTAAGATAATCAGCACCTCCTAACACTCCATAAAATATGATCACCAATCTTGATGTGGAAGAAAATTGATTTTATGTATAGAGACATATATATCTTAGTTGGATGTTCAAGAAGGGGGCAGGCACGAACCAGAGTGGGGATGGAGGGACGTGTGTTCAGCAGTTTTACTGTTTCGAGATCTGAAAGCAAGAAGTTCTGGTGAAATGATCTATAAGGTTAATAAGATCTAATAAGAGTCTATGTATTTCTCTGTTCTGGAGAACTTTGCAGCAGGCGTACAACACAATACATTTATACAAGCTGTTTATGAAAATTAGGTTTTTTCTTAAGAAATGTTCCTTAAAATATAATAAAGGAGAACTGCATGTGTTGTAGCTATTTTTTTAAATCTCTGTTATTCCAAATTTCCTGCAACTTTCTCTGAGACTTATTGAAACTGCTGTTTATTGGGATATGTGTGATGGTCTACTTATCAAGCAATATTAATTTTTCTGTAAACTCGCCCAACTATGGAAAGGACAAAGGAGTATTGAAGTTGAGGGAAAGAAGACAAAATAATCATATCTTTGTGATTATTGCAATAGCAATTTACTAACTTTACCAAAAGCATAAATCTTTGCTGGCATGCTAAAGAGGCATCAAGCTCTGAAAATTTATAATTTTTATTTCTTATTTCCTAATTTTTTATCAAAAAAAAGAATAATAAAATAAAAATAGTAAAATAAAATAAATAAAAATAATAATAAAAATAAAAGAAAATCTAAAAATAAAAATAATCAAATTAAAATGAAATTAATAAAATAAATAAAATAATAAAATAAAAATAATAAAACAAAATATTTCTTAATTTTATTAAAAAGTAAACAAAATAAACTAAAATAAATAAAATAGAAAAATTAAATATAAAATAAAAATAATGAAAGTAAATAAAATAAAAATAAAATATAAATAAAAAATAAGTAAAATAAAATTAAATTAATAATTAAAAATAAATTTTAAAATAAAAAAATAATGTATTTTATTTGGAAGAAAATTGTGGGTACTGGTTCTAGTAAAACTAGATGAAAAAACTAGTTTCTTTTATAAAAGTCAAAGTAGAGTTAAAAATAGATTTTTACTGCTCTAGGAAGCATGCTTTGATTTGGGAGGCCTATTAGAGTTTGGGAAACCCACAAATGGTCTGTTTATGACAATGTATAACTTGCACTATATACAAATGACTGGTCATTTGCTGGCATAACCGAGCCAAGCACAAGGAAATTGGAAGCTGGGAATAATGAGGATTATGATGAATCATTCTGAGGAGGCAGCTCACAGTGCAATCCGGGAGAAAACTCAGACTTTAAAGCTGTGTTCACCACAGGGATACTTTAATTGGCTTTGCTTGACAGATATAAAAATGTATTAGAGATTTCTTTATTTATTTTTCAATTATTTCCCCTCTGAGTTTTATAGAATAAAAATAACACAAATAGTGCAGAAAGGGTAATGGGACTTCGGTCTGGAATATGAAAAGCTGCATTTCGAACGCATTATGTCAAACATGGACATGGTTAGATCAGTCACTGTGCTTCTGTGCCAGGTCATTTTTCATTTGCCAGGCAACTCTGGGGTGGTTTTTTATTTGTTTCTTTTTGATTTGGTTTTTTTGTGTTCTAATAGTCTAATTTGGAACATGGAAAGATGAAAATAAAGCCCTAACCAACTGTGCATATAGTACTATCCTGAAAGTGTTATCATGCCTTCACTGGGACACATGTGATGTGTTTTTATAGCCACCCAAATCACACTACAAAGGTGACAGATTATAAATGTGCAGCCTGTGTTCTTGTCCTTCAAATAATGTGTGAAAGTTAAGCAGGTAGGCACAGGTAAAACAGTGTACTAATAAAATATATCATAAATACATCAAAGAGAGAATCAGCTTTACAGTTCAAATCTTGCAGCAGGGTTAATTCGACCACCGAAGATGGATTTGGAAGTCTGTAAGTTGACTGTTCGGTTTTGATAAGCTGGTGAGCACAAGTGTAATGGATACATGGCTGCGGTATTATTGGGGGATGGATGATTATAGCAGTTCAGTACGACAGCCTGCTGGCATTGTAACTCTACCAATCATCATGGAAAATATTATTTTTAAGGTACTTTAAGCAGCAGCACATTCCAAATGTGAGTCAAGAATGGGTAAGTGATGCTTATCCTGAAGGGTCCTACGTTAAGCAACGGCTACTGAGCAGTGCGTTCACAAGAGCTTTATGGCCACTGGAAAAAACCCCAGTATTCTAAGGGCTGATGCTCTGCTTTAATCCTCTTTAAGGGGTAGTAATAAAGAGTAGGGGACAACAAAAGTAAGGGACCATGCAGTCTTGAAAAACCATGTCTTGGGTAGACCTGCAGCTAAAAAATTGCCTGAAGAACCGAAAGACTAAAATTTTTAAAGAACAAATTTCAAGGCAATTGCAATGCTAAGCATAATAAATGCTTATTTAGTACATTCATAAGATATTACCAAGATGGTTGCTAAGTGTTTTTTTTTTTTGTAATTATTAGAAACTTTATGTTCTGGAACTAAAGTAGTATCTCCCTGCAAGACAAAGTAAATGTTTTGTTCTGAAGACATTCATAGTATAAGAGATGAAATGAATGATAGAAAGAAGACTAAAATAGCAAGAGAGATTCTCATCCAAGGTCATCTTGATTTGTTTATATTTACATATTCTATAAATGTCAGCTTAAAAAAAGGATGAAAATAGGTTTACATGGTGAACATGAAATTCAAGAAGCTGACATGTAAATTTATACCAATCTAAATGTTTGCATGACTGCAGCCCTGCTACTATTGCTTTGCTCTGAACTAAAAAAAAACCTTACGGTTTTTATTAACACTGCAGTGCCACAGGGACCTCTGTGGGAAGGTCGAGGAAGTTTTGGGCAAAGTGCTACATACCATGGTGCCAGGGGTCAGTCTCAAGTAGCAGAAATTTGGACAATTTTTCATTCTTTTGACCCAAGATCTCTACGTCATGCACTGGTGCTCAAGTCTCTGGCAGTGTGGATGTTGCACCATGTGCCATTTAGTGGATGGATTACATTGCTTTGAATTTAGTGCTCTCTATGAGAATATATGAAGAGGGTAATGTAAGGAAATCAGTGTTCTGTAAATTAACATCCTACCTCATTTCACTATGATTCTCCTGCATAAATGACCTCTGAATTATAGTGGGCTCGATGTATTTAATAATTTTTTTGACCATGGGAATAATAATGACATTTAGCTCTCATGGTAACCACCGGCTCTGTGTATCGCAAACATTTTTGAGGCATATCACACACAGTTAAAAAATTGTTACACCCCTTAACAGTATACTAATCTTCAGATTTTCCTGTAGATTTATATAGACAGGCATCTTGATTTTTTTCCTCACATTTTATCTGACTGCTTTTGCTCAGTGTTGAGTGTAAATGGTGATGTCTGGATTTCTGTGTAATTCCCATACCACTATGTGCACTTAAGATTCACCTCTTAGTTTCAATCCAAAAGAAGTCCCAGGTTATTTTGCCTGTAAAAATTTGTACAAAGTGACAGGAGTTCAAGCTTCAAGGCCCTGAAAGCTGTAATTGCCAATACATCTTTCCACTGTTTCAGCAAGAGAAATGTCAAAATTTGCTTTTCACTGATGCCAGCTGCTTACCAAAGTTCAGTCAGTCTTCTGTTGGATAAAAATTAAACAGACATGCTTGTAACAAGTCATGAACGCAATGTGTTCATCACCTTGAACAGGGCCAGTGAGACTGTCAATGAGATTTTGATTTGACAAAGCACTGCATTATAACATAGAACCCTCACTGAAGAGAACATTTAATACATAGTTGTTCGATATGCATTAAAGACATCAGCAACCCAGGCCATTCTATAACCTATTCCATTCTCAGCAGTGTTGAAGCACGCTGAGCTAATGTGCTTACTTGATAGAGAGAAATTTATTCATATTTGCAGAAGAGCAAAATACAGGGAAAAGACAGTGAGGAAACTAATTTCATACACATTTCTTTATAAATTAATGAATTTGGGCTCCTCAAGCTATCCATTGCATATATTTACAAGCATGACTATATGAACCAAGTGATTCTTAAATTTCAGTAGGAAAACAGCTAGTAAGAATGTTTATTGTCTTAAGAAATAACTTGAGAGATATCCATCTAAATTATTCTGGACAAGCAAAATCTTGCATACTGCCTCTTAAATTAGGATAATATTTATCGCTGCAGCATTTGATTGTGCAAGATTTTAACACTCTAGAACAAATAAGAAACAACTGATTAGAAAATACCTGTAATAGAACTAAATTTTTATACCTTTGAGTAAATAGTTGGTGGAAAAGCTTTTACCTAGAGACTGTGCTATGTCTCAATTTCCATTTCGCTTCACAGAGTAACTCTGTGTGTATTAAAAAAAAACTGAGAGCGAGAGAGACTAAACTGATAAATATACTTCTGATCCTCATGTTCTGTCACAGCTAACATTAATATTCTGTTTTTACTATAATATGCCTTTACATTTTTAGATGTAGGGCACCAAGTGATAATTTCAGACATTCAAAGTATCATTCACATTTAGGCAGTCTGGTATCTTGTAGCAATGTGGATGTAGCCAAGTAGGGAATTCCATCCACTGATGTCAGTCTCCGTAAAAATACGTGCCAAAGTGTTAATCCCTTTTCCAAAGGCCTAAGGATTTCAGTACCCAATTGTACCCAGAAAAGTATATTTATAGGAAAGGAAAAATAATTAACCCATTTCTTGTACCTGTTTCCCAAAGATCTCCTGAGCCTTCCTGTCTAAGAGCTTCCTTGCACAAATTAAGGTAATGGATGATTTCTCCTACATTTTCCTCATATACCGTATCCCCTTTGTGATGTTAATGTGTGTTTACCATCAGTCCCTTCTAGAGAGGATAAGTAAATCCTCACACATGATAAATGTTCATCACCTTGTTAATGTTTTGCTCGTTCATGTTCAGGTGCACTGCCATGAGAAGCAGGGCATAGGAGCCAATTTTCACAATAGATTAAATCTCTCCCGTCATGTAATGAGTGCCTTTGCAAGCTAACCAAAAGTTAAGCTCCACTAGAAACAAGAAACCTGGAAGCAGAGATGTTCCAAGATTTGAAATAGTCTCCCTTATGTTTTGTCACAGCCTTGTCCAAAATAAGTTCTGTACATTGTTAAAACAAACAACTTACGCTGCAGCTATTTTAAACCTTACAGTTTGTTCGTTTAGCAAGCTCAGTCTAAAAAAATAACTCTGATGTGGGTATGCAAAGGCCATTTGTTGAGTGAAAAGATCTCCTTTATTTTATTTTATTTTTTTAAACAAGATCAGAAAATTTCTACCCTCAGTATGCAATGTGTTGATTGTTGGAAGGCAACTCTTTGAATCAGCATCCAAAATGTTCTAGCTTTCATTTGATTTATAAGGTATGACATGATAAGTTGGGCCATTGTCTTTTTTATTATCCCAAGTGAGGTGGTCTCTAATAACTTTGCTTTGCCATTTCTTGTTTGCACAGTATTATCATCAAGTGATAAATCCTTCTTTGCTATGTAAGAAGTAATAGAAATCTTTTCTTCTAATAATTCTCTCAGGAAGAGAAGGGATTGATCAGGCCTAAGCAGTGGCCTGTGTGAGAAAAGAAATAAATTAGTTTTCCCTTACTAAAAGGTATATCATATAAATATTTTATTTTAATTAGGAAAAGTACATTCATGCTTAATATTCCTCATGTATTTAATAGTCTTGACAGTCCTGGATGGCATTATCTTTATCTGGCTTCCCATTAAATACCACAATATTAAAGACTAGCTGTGTTGGAAATAATGTAGGTTAGCCTGTGACCAGCATCACAAAAGATCCTCTCTGCAGCATTGTCAATAAATTATCTCCCCCATCTCAGTACACTTTCTACTTCACATCTTTCATACAACTTGTTTCTAAAAATGGCATTCCAAGCTCTTACTTATTTACAAGACCATCTGGATTGTCAATACCTAAAAGAACTCTGAAATTTGTAAGTATGAATAATTAAAGAAAAAGTTCTGCTTTATTGCGTACATGTTTCTTGCTCTTCCTTGTATCATGTTTTACAGGAACCATAGATAATGTGGTTAATTTCTTAGGTAAATGTTGGGGCTTTAATTAAAAAACCCCACCACCTTTAAATTATGGTAAATAGGGAACAAAACCTACATATTCATGAGAGAGAAAATATTTCAGAATGCTGATCCCTTGTGTTCTTCCATGGTTCATCCCATTCTGTTGCTGCCTCATTGCAACATTAGAGATAATGTTGTGATTTATAGATGCAAAATTCTTATAATTGATTGGAATTCTAAAAATTTTGATGGACTAGGATAAGCAGAGGGCGTAGGAAACATGAAACTGGTATAAATAAGGGACATATATACGATGGCTGATTTGAGTAGGAGGGTACTGAATGGGGCTGATAGTGAGCTGCTAACTTTAAAGTACTGAATGTCCTGGAGAGATAACTTTAATAGTGTTTGGAGAAGGAGAGTGGAACTGGAATGAAAAAAATGAGAGCTGGAGACTCACAAAACAAGATTAGGAAAGAGAATCAAAGAAGAGAGAGAAATAATAGAAGTGCATTAAGGACATGTTGGCTGCAAAGACAGAGGAATTATTGTGCTGATGTGAAAAATTGTACATATTAAAGAATATCTGATTGAGGTGAAATGAAACTAGGATTCCTCTATCTCACCTTTCCGCTCCAGTCAGGAAATACCTGTGACAATCTCCAGGTAGAATGTACCATTCTTGGCAGAGTTATTTCGTGAGGAAGATGACAACCTACTGCTTTTATTGCATGAGATAAAAGTACATCCTTAATGTAACTAGTGGAGTGCTGTCTGGAGCAGCCTTGTTGATGATCTAGGTGCATATAGATATGACATGATATAATTAAACTCCTGTTATTCGTAGTATTTAAAACACAGAAAATTATGCACAGGCTTCTCCTTTCCTGTTGTTTGTTCAGTGTCAAATTAGCTCCCTTGTCCATATACATATGCATTATGATACCGTCTGTAATTAAATAAGCATGTACTGTGGTTTCCATCAAATTGCTGTCTGCTGTGGTGCTCTGCAGATAACTCAGGGCTGGAAACATGCCTTGGATTTAAATCAAGAATGGTGAAGAAAGCTGTCATCTGTGGGACAATAAAACAAATGAAGAAGCTGGAAGTGTAGTAAATGGAGCAAGGATTTAAAAGATTAAATGTGGCCTTGTGGTAAAATGTGGTGGGTTGGATTTTGTCCAGTGATAGCTAAGCTGAGCTTATGACAGGATGCCAAGCCTAGCCTTTTATGTTAGATGTAAATACTGACACTTTCCAAGCCAGGCTACATAACAATTTGGATTCCAAGCAAAAATTCTAAACTCCTTCAAATTTCTTCTCTATTACCTTTATCACTGTGGAGTACTAAACCCACAGTTAGTCACTAATTGTGTGGTCTTCCTTTTCTGCACATTTACCTTGTGACTCTCTGCATCCATTCCAGACTTGCAGCTATAGTTGCAATAAAAGAGCAGATGTACTTTAAACACCCAGTTCTGTCTTCATAAAATTAGGTCTTATTGTAATGTGATTAGATATTTCATATTATTGATAGTTTTTATTTTAATCCATCTGCCAAGTATAGAAAAAAATAAAATAAAATGTGTAACACACTAATACCTGAAGCAAGGATATAGTTTCAAAACCCTTGAAGAAATCAATTATTCTTTTTTCAATACCATGTTTGTATGCTGTAAGGTCAAAAATACGTGAGGACACAAATGGGAGTAAAACCAAAAAATACCAGGCCCAGAATCATGATTCATGTCATAGAGTCACAGGATAAATCAGGTTGGAAGGGTCCACTGCTTTATTGGTTAAATGCTTAATTGTTTCCTTATAGCCATTCTGAATCTCTTTAATTTCTACTGGTGGCTGTGATCTGTTGTCATCCCACCACTTACTACTGTGAAGAGTCTGGGCTAATACTTTGTCATTGAGGTTTTTTTCTCTTTTATTGTCTACTGAGAGTCATTTAAGAGGTAGAAGAATAGACCCAATTTGTAGACCCAGAAGTATGTAAAGCAAATTTTGCCAGGGCTTTGCCACTCTAAGAGGCACGGGGAGAACCTGGAGCAGAATCTTGCAGTCTTTTTAATTGTACTCATTGTAGTCTCAATTACTTACTCTGTGCAAAGAAGAATAACTGCATTTTACATTAAAGGGGTGAAAAAGAATCCTAGCACTTGAGTAGAGAGACAGGTGTGAATCCTAAATCTTAAATAAGAGCAACAGATGTTCTTTTCTTATGATCCTGTGGTCTGCCTCCCCCTTGTGTGTTGCCCTAGTTCTTGTATCGTTAATTTTAGTGCTTTAGACAGTAGCTTACGCAGCTGTATTATGCATAAGAACAAGGGCTTTTTTCTATTTGCAGGTGAATGATCACAAGGGCTTGAGCAACCTGATTTATTTTTTTTTTTTTTTAATATTTCTGCTAAGGTCGTTTTATTGACTAAACTTCTGGAGTAGCCAAAGTTGATGAGATGCAGCAATTGTTTGAATGCTGCATGAAACAGTGAAGAGTTAATAGCTGTTTCTCCTGAAAAAAAAAAAGTTAATGGGAATGTAAGTTAATTGTATGCATTCAATAGCTTTGAAATCTTACACTGTAATGACAAGTCTGTTTTAGTAAAACAATGAAGTTGTTTGCTTATGTGAGGAAGGGGGAGACTTGCTCTTCTTGCCTCAGCCTGGAATTTTATCTTTCCAGTCAGATCAATTTGCTACATAGATTTTCAATAATGCAGAACTGCTTTTGCAGAATTAGTGTCATCTAGAGAGATTTTTCTCATTGTGCTTTGGGTTTTTCGATTGGCTGGTTGTTGATTTTTATATACATATAGATATATATGTATATATATATATCAAGGGGAGAAAGAAACTTTCTCCCCTTTTTTCTCCTTGCTTTGCTTTCCTACTCTTTCCTGCCTTTGAGTGAGCTTTTCTGAGGACAGAGGACCTCATTCAGAGTCCTCTGAGGTCAGGAAAAGAGCCTTTTCATTTGAAGATGTATTGCATCTGGACTCAAAATCTTATTTAAGTTGACATGTGAAAAAAAACACAGGAACATAAAGAGTAATTTCTTGGCTTGAAGACTTTACAATGCAAATTGCCAACAAAAGAAGAAATGGGAAGAAAATGCTATCCTGTCTGAAATTTATAGATTGAGGCCTAGGAGAAAAGTAGCATCTTTAAAATAAACTGTATCCTGTATGGTTTGAGGAGCTTTGGCTGAACCTGGTCTTAAATTTGCCTGAGCCAGTGCCATGAGCCTGTTGTTTCTGTCTTATGTTGTCTTTCACTCACAGAGCAGTGTCTGTGTGTCAGTTCAACAGGAGCAAAATTAGGTTTATACTGTCTGTGGCAATTGTTGATATATCATTTATGGCACCCTTTCCCCCTGCATTCAGTTGTACATTATTATGCACAGTCTTGTGCTCCCAGGAAACCCTGCTCTCTGACCCCTTCTATGCCCACCTTGCACTCGGCTTGTGCTTGCCAAGTCAGGGTAAGGTACATGGTGTATGCGGAGGTTTCTATGTTTCTTCTACGTATTTGTTGATTTTTATTAAGTCTTTCTATTATTTATATATTTATTTATTTATTTATTTTTAGCTTGATTATATAATTTTTGTCTCCAGGGTACTGGACTGCCCCCAGTTTTTATTCCTTTTGTCCTGTCCTGTATTGTCCTGGTAGATAATCTTCCTGGTGTGCACTGAGTGTGAACTGGAGGAACACGGCTTGGGCACAAACCCAGGAGTAACGCGGTGTTACTCCAGACACAATTGTGGGGACTGGTTTTGTTGGTCTGTTGATTCAGGTCTGACTTTCAAACAGGTCCTACAACTGCTGACATGGACCTGCTGAGGCAGGAAAAAGGAATCAAGCTTGGGTCTGTGTCACGTATGACCTCTAGTTGTCTTTGGTTACTTCGTGTCTCTGAGAAGCTCTCTGCCAGGTCTTACACTGAGATTGTTTAAGTCCTCTGGGTAAAACATGGGTTATCCAATAGAAGTGTAGCACATTGAGCAAACACTGTGAAATAATTTTCAGGATGTTTTTGAAACAAAGATAATAGATAAACAGGATAACTCCATGTTTAAAGGATTGATGCTCAGTTATGTCCTGAATTTTATCAGAAAACAAATTAAAGCGTTTGTTTTCTCTTTGGGGACTTCATATTTTCCTTAAATTTTAAACTGTTAGCATCTGGAATGCCTGAAGTCTCCTTTCTGTTTCTACCTTTGCTCTGATAACCAAAACCTGACCGGAGAAGTGGAAATGATCTCTTTGCCCAAGCTTCTGCCCACCCTAAAGACAGAAAGAGGCACAGTAGGTGATATGAGAAAGGAAGCTTACTATGCTAACTTCTTTTTCTGGCAAAATACAGCTGAAGGATTTTATGGAAGTGAAATGTATTACAGATTTCCCTATGACTCCTAATTTTTGCAAGAATTGAGCATGAGAGGATCAGTTGGCCAAAATTTGATTTCTGCTCTATCTAACTGGAATTTGGATGCAAATAATAAAGACGCTCTAGGCTTGGTTCTCACAAACTTCAACAACGCACACAGGCCTGTTCTGGAAGAAATTTGGTTGTTGTTTTTTTGTTGTTTTCAGCATTTCAACTCCTTTACAATTCAGGGTTATGATATTATGATAGTTCATGTATTTCTAATCTTGTCATTTAGTTTAAAAACTAAGCTTCAGCTTGGAATGTGTGTTAATACAATGGGTTGGAAAATCTTGTCATATAAAACCCTGGTGAAACAAATAATTTCTTGCTTCTTAGACTTTCTGAAGAGCTGTTTATTTAAAACTGAAACCTGATGTAGAAACCAGTGAGCTGGTGCTAAAGGAACGAAAAGAACAAATATAGAATTTGTTTTTCCATTTTTAGGTTCGTAGACTATGCTGCTACTGAAAATAATAATAAGCCATATCAAAACACTAATACTTTACAATTTATTATACTGACAAATAGGGATTGTAAACTAATTAATATCTTAAGATATATCAATAAAGTAATTAAGGTACTAATCTTAATATCTATAAACTGGATTGATTAAAAGGTTGTTGCATAAGGATAATTTTCAGAAAATCTTTAAAAAATCCCAAATCAACTAGGCAGCATATAATTATGAGAAGCATTATGTTTTATTGCCAAAATGTCAGTTATTCAGAAAAATGGTTTTTATTTTCTTGCAGACAGCTACAATTCTCTATTATGATCGGATTTGTTTCTTCTGAGATGATGCTTTCCAAGCATTCTCTTCTTTAATTTATTCTAGTACAACTGAAGCCAAGTTTATCTGGCAGATGTGTTGTTGGAACCAGGCACATACTCTGCAGTTATGTCCCTAATTTTTACCGTTGTGAAACAAAACCCACCTGTGCAGAGCATGGTCACCATTTTTACTTTCTTCTGGTATGACTGAACCAATGCTAAGAAGTTTTCCCTTCTCTGTTGTTTGTTGACAAAGAACAAGATAAAATTTGTTTCTTATAGGCCTTGTAGTGAGCTAAATAGTGGGACACAAAATACAAATTTATACCAGGAAACAGATAGGTTTTTTTGTCCTCTATTTCTTATTTTGATCCCTTTGCCAGTATTCTCTACCCCTTCTCTCTTTGTCTGTGCTGGGTAGTAAGAGGCTGGTTGAATGTTGCATAAACCCAAAATTACTGATTGAAGAACAGTTGTCAGTGACATTTACACCAGGACTCACTTAAAAAGATTTAAACACTATGTTGTGTATTTTTTTCATGAAACCTATTTTCATTTACAATACTAGGAAAATGTATTGTCTCTTCCTATGAAAGTAGAATCGTCTTTGAGAAGGAGGCAAGGGTCTGGATGCTGGAATTGGAAGGTTTCTCAGTGTCTTGTGGAAAAATTGCACCTAACATGTCTCATTACACTATTTTTGTGAAGTTCTTGCATAATTAACTCTGTCCATCTGCTTCTTTTATTGCACTGCAGCTCGTGGCAGAAATTACTGAATTCAAATATAGCAAAATCACTAACTCCCTGTATTTTGTTGAACGTCCAATTTCCCTTGCCTGTAACTTCTCTGCCTGACTGGTGCAATGTCATATTTTGGAATAAAGAGGACAAATTCCTGGATGGACCTGGCTCTCTACAACAGTCTCTTAAACTGAAGGGGACCCTCTACTCCTTTTGTGCAGGGGAATTACGTCATGTGTGTGCAGGCTCAGATTTTAGTGTTCCCTTCAAAGAATGCTTCTTGACTGGAACTGCTGGCAAACACAAGCTCTTTAGCAGCCACGTAAAGGCAAAAAGGACTCTAATGCTGACACAGTGTAGCCTGTTTCTCTCCAATTCTTCCTCATTTATGCTTGACAGGAGTGAGTCTCACACGGCCTAACTGGATAGTTGCTATGTCAGACAGCAGGAGTTAGAGGTCACCTCTTATCATTCTCGGCCATCAATTGAAATCTCGCAAAGGGCTGCTGGCAGCATCTTTTTCTTTCTTCTTTATTGCTGAAAGTGTCAGAAATGGATCACCACAAAGCTGCCCAGTATATTAAGGGATGAATGGTTGCGAAAAATGTCACCGAGTGCTGATTCTGAAGTTCCAGAGGTTTTCTTCTGATATGTTTGTCATCCCCATTCAAACTTTATTGCTGAAAGAAGGCTGGGGGATAAATTGCTGTGAATATCTGCAATTTACTACTGTGATTTGAAAAATTATGTATTTTATAGGGTTTTTAGCAGAGTGCTGCTTCCTTAATACCTCAGTCACCTGCAACCCCTGGTACCAAGTGGATACTTAGTTCTAGGATGTGGGTTCAAAATGTAGAATAAAACAACTTTATTCAGACACTTTTGTTTGAAATATGCTCTTCTCACACCTCAGTTTACAACAGCCATGCCTTAGTCCAAGTGTACATTTCTTTCATCAGGATGTAAAGTGAGCAGTAGTTTTGCTTTGGGGCTTTTTTTCTGCCAGGAGATGTAATTCAGAAGCAGAGTGCTTGGATTCTTTCGAGCACTGACAAAAACGGATTGTTATCCTACTAAAGTTACGGTTTTCTTGAGATTTACACATAATCCGAGACTGCCTTCGTCAGGCATTTATGTTGTCCTGAGAACCCTAAAACATGAAGTATCTGAAGGACTTATCCTATGGCTGGTCTCGGATACGTTAGCCCAGGAAATCCTGAGCAGAAACCAGGGCGCACAAGGGCACCTGTTCTGTAATTCATTTTGGGTTGTAGACAAGCCAGGAGCAGTGCTGTAGTGGTTCTTCATCTGCTTTTCTGTGTGAGGCATTTGTTGGAGCCAAATGCTACGAGAAAGATCAGTTGCTTTGGCTAAAGTTAACTTTTACAACTTTTTGCAAAACAACCTATTGAGAAAAAACATCTCCCCACTTCTCTTTTAATGGGAAGTACTCAAGATCCACACCTGTTTTTAGGAAAATCGGTGAATTTAATGCTGCAGCCTTAATAAACAAATATTTGTCTTTATAGGAAGCTTTTCATTTGTGTTCAAGGGGAAAGAAACTAATGGTGTGTACAGAGAGTGGAGTTCTTGTTTGGAAAGGGTCCAAAGCATTCTGCCTATCATGTGTCAATTCAGAAAAGTTTAATTCAGCGTTTCCATGGATGTGATAGTATTCATCTAGGACTTTCACACGAACAATATCAATCTAACTGAAACTGTGGATGGTGATACTCTGTGAAAGTCTTCCTCTCGCTGGGCACAGCCCTGCCGGATGCTCAGCAACACTTGAAAGAATCTGGGCTGCTTCTGACTTCAGTCAGAATTGGAGATGCTCGGTATGTTACAGGCCAGGCTCTGCAGTCACCGAAGCTGTGAATTCGGCCCTTGTCACTCTACTAAACACATACCAATGAAGCTTCGACAAAGGGAGGGGGATGAGGTGTGAATTGCTCTTCTGAAAGGAGGATGAGCTGTGTTTTTCTTAGGAAACTTGTCTGTCTGCTTTGACAACTAGTGCCACTATGGAAATAAAATCCTTAGCATGCCGTTTCTATCAAGAATCAATGTTGCTCAAAAATATGTGGCTTTTAACTGAGAATAAAGTTTCTGTATGCAGATAAAGATTCATAACACATGCTATGATTATCAGCCATGGCAGCTTTACAAATCACCTAATCTGAGAAGAGTGTCCAACTGCATGCATGAAGATCTCTGATCAAGATGTTAAGATAAATAATGCTTGCTTCTTTTTCTTTCCTTTTTTAAAAAAAATAAAATAAATTATTTATTTATTTTTTAAATCACTCATGACACTAGAACTGAAAACTAGGAAGCTTGAATTCAGATCCTGCTGTTATGGTGATTCCAGCTATGGCCTTAGCAAATCAGTTCGTGTTTGTGGTTATCTAACCCTAATATTGTGTGGCAAGTCTTCTACAAATAAGAAAAAGGATTAAACTCCTCTTTGTGCTTTCCAAAAAAAATCTTCCTTGAAACTCCTAGAACATTTTGAACCTGAAGAGAGTGCTGTAATTGCTAATTACTGTTGTATGTTAGTAGTGCAAATAAACATGCTTCTTAAGCCTATTACTGCTACTCAGAAGAGCTCCAGGCCAATAATAATATATCTAAGAATTTAAGTAGACTACTGATGTGTTTATACAGCAAAGGTACTTTTGAAATACAACAACAACATGACACCATTTCATATTAGTAGCATAGGAAATTTAATCAAAAGAGCAAAATGTCAACAGAACAGCTTACAAGCTTTAAGGTATTCACACTTTTCAAGCATGAAGAGTTTTCAACAGCAGTAGTCCCTCACAGAGATTTATTCCCTCTGAAGACTTTTTCATGGCTCATAAAGAGTGATGGATGAACTTAATTTTCAGTTTAATCTTCTTCTTTTCAGTTCAGTAATTTCTTTGATACTAGCAAAAAATTAGTGAGAATATGGAACCACTCACCAGTCATTAGTGATTGTGTATGTTACAGACTGTTCATTGGCCACAGCAGGTTGTCTGACTTTTTGGTGAGCGGGAAGAAAGTCTTCCTTTCAATAACTTTTTTTTTTGTTTAATCAGCATTTTAATATTTGTTGTGCACAACTGTCTGACTAGAATTTTACATTCTTATGAATAAAGCTGTTTTGAGGATAGATTTAAACTTTTCCCCAGCTTTAAAATCAGTTTACTGCTCCACAACCTAAAGATTTCTCCTTTGACTTGACTGAGAATTTGCGTGCATAAGGAAGCAGAACTGGGCCCTAATGTGGTCTAGAGTGACATCTGATTCTCTATTCCATTGGCTGAATGCTAGGGAGGGAATTGTATAGGCTCCATGCTATTACCTGTGACTAAAATATGCTGATAAAATAATTGCATGCTTCTACATGTAAAGAATTTTTTTTAAAGAAGTAGCAAAGCAAGAGAATTTAACTGTGTGTCTAAACTTTTTTCTTCGTTTTTTACGTTTTAAAAACTCCGTATTGTTCCATCTTTGTGTGGCACATTGCTCTTTAACTATGTTTCTATACTTAAGTTTTTGGAACAGCAGAAAATGTTGCCTTTTCCCTCGAGTCATGTTTTTCTATAGCTGAGTGGACAATATTGTATGAGCTCAGGGCCATGTTGATATTCTAGTCAGCATTTTGCATCCTGCATGAATAGCTGCTTTATACTGACTCAAGAATTAAAATCAACCATCATGCTCTTTTAATATATTTGAAAAATATTTTTGACTTCAAAACTTGCAGTTAGTGGAGTTCAGTGTATTTAGAACTTTCCAGTTCTTCTTTTTGGAGGAATCAGCTACTTTAATTAGTTTTCTTATCAGAGTAGAGAAAAACAATGCAGAAAAAGAAAGAACAGTTATACGTGTATGAGATTGTTTTTATTCTTTTGAAGAGCCACATTGAAAACTGGCCCTTCAAAAATCAACTTGAATGAAACAAAGCAGGAAATTACTTTTGGGCAGGGATAGTGAAATGGCAGACTCAACTTTGGTTGTGGAATGGGTGCGTTGCTTCCTTCAGACCGTGCTTAAGGAGGCCATGGTGAAGTCACTCATAGACCTTGACAAAAGTTGAGTAGGTCTTTCCTACAGGCTATGGACTCAGACGTGTCATTACAGCTGGCACCTCTCTGCAGCTGATGTCCCTAACCTCTTATCTTTAGGACAGCTTTCTGGGAAGGGAGAAAAATGTGTAACGTTTGGGGCTAAAAACCCCCAACATGTAGGCACTGGGATTGTCTCATTCAGTCTGAGAGACTGTTACAGTATGATTTCCCTCAGCAGGAGGGATTGTTGCTTCACAGAAGTTAGGAGGAGGACCAAAACGTTTTCCAAAAATTACGATGTCGTTACTGTGTTATACTTGCACATGGCAAAGGAACCCACAGGAACAGTCCGTTTCCTCTAGGTTTGTGTTGCACTTATGGAAAGATACAGGAAACTTGTAATATTTAAGTCCAAGAAGAGCACTGAGCTAGAGCTATGCAATTAAAATCCATAGAACATTATAAATAGCATTCATTTGTAAAAGCAGACATATGCAGGGCATTTAGAATATTTTCTAAGAGATATGATACAGCTACTGCAACACCTGTGGTGCTGTAGCATCATTAATTTGCTTTTTAATATATGAAATTATTCTTTTCCCTAGGCTTATTGCCATTTCCTTTATTTTTTTTCTAAATGTGGCTAGAAGTATCAATATAAAAACATATCTGAAAAAGAGTACCCTTATTTTTTTTCTTACCTTTCTGTTTCGTATTTATTGTTGGCGTTTTGGGGTTTTTTTGCTTTTCACCACAGTTCTTTGCTGTGGGCATCTGCCACGTATGGTAAAATCACAGTCCAGGGCCCCACATGAAGAGCAGAAAGAATGGGATTTTTCATACTTGTTCCTCGTATTTGTTTCAGCTTCTCTCCTGGCTCAGATTGCTTGGAAATCTGCTTCTAAAATGCATACAGGTAAGCCGTATTTGTTCAGAGGATCTGTTGCCTTGCGGTTGAGCTGCATGTGCTTGAACAATGCACTCCCTCCATCTGTCATGTTGGGATGTTCTCCGCAGGTGTTGGTCGTCTTTCTGGACTTGGATGATTTCTGGTCTTACCGGAAGGAGTGAAAAAGAGTTACATGGTGGGGGGACTTTGGTTAAATTACACTGATATCAACAGGCCTTTTATCTGCGTATTTTGAAACAGAACCAGAATTTTTGGTCCCGCTTCAAAAGCTTAAAAGGAGTATGCCAGTAGAGATAAACTCTTGCTAATAAACCAAGTTTTGGGGTCCATGTCTTAAAGTTGAATCTTCCCTTGTTTACTGATTTCTAAGGTAAAGCTACTCTTATGCTTTGTGTTTATGTAGAAATGTAGGAAAAAAGAGGTATGATTCCTCATCCTTGGTGTAGGACATACCCAAGGAGAACACATTAATCAGTGCTATGCCAAACTATCTTAATATTTAACCCAGAGATGACCAGAAGAGTCCATGCAGCCATTAGATTTAACACATAAAAACAGCCTCAAACAGTTTACAAGTAAAATAAAATTTCATTTTTATTTTCTCCCGCTCTCCTTTTGCTGCCCTATTTCTCATTTGTCTCACTTGTTCTAAACAGCACAGGCAAGAGAGAAGCAGTTTGAACAAAAGTGTAGAATCTTCTCTAATCTGTCATCAGTGAAAAAGTTGGATGACATTTGTCTCATTGTGTTCTATAATTTGTTTTGCTAAATCCAGGGGGCTAAACTGGGACAGCTCTTGGCTGTCAGAACACCCCCTGACTCTAGCAGGATCCCAGTTTGCCTCAGAGTGTTCTTAAGGGGTCTCTCAAACTATGTCATTCAGGAATCAGCTGTTTTTTCCTGTTTGGAGCTCTTGCTTACCTGAATCACATCAAGAGCTTCAAATCATGTGTGTTCCTGGACATGACAATGCACAGCTGCATGCACTGAAAATAAAAGTTACTCTAATTTTCTGATTATTCTTACTATGGAATTATTGAGTTTTTCTTCTAACTAATAAACTATTTATTGAATTATTCCAACTACTGAATTCCAATTATTGAATTATTCAAACTATTCTAGCTTGTACTATTTTAGTTATTCTAATAAAAATCACATACATGAAATCAGAGGTCTCTCCTAGATAGAAGATTATGTTATTTTTACTAATATATTGGATTATGGCTCCAAATGAACATAATAAATTGGAGAAATGACTTGAAATTAAGATGAACTTGTGAAAGGATTGCTGCAAAATGCTGCACTTAGGAAACCAAATAGATAGTGATACTTGGCTAAACACCAATTTGTCATCACATGAAAGAATGACACATTTGTGCTGCTTATGCAAAGCTCTCTGAGCTTAGTAGGAGCTGGAAGCAAGTTGGAGGACTGTTAGGTGTCTGCACATGTAGGAGAATGTATGTATAGTGGTTTTTCACTCTCTTTGGTTTGACTTTCTAGTTCAGTATTGCCTGGAACCAACATTTGGTGCCTCTTTCTTAACACACACAGCAATATATCAAAATTGACTTGTCTTCTGCCCGAGCCTCGAAGTTCAAAGCCTCGCTGCTGCACCCAGATCTTTTTTATCTGGCAGTACTCTCTCAGGGAAGATGGTTGTACGCATCCTCTTCTACCATCTTGGAGGTTTTTTATTTGCCCCGGCATGCTAGTTCTCTGCCAAAGAAGGTAGGAGGAACTTTTGCCCTGTCACTTTATCTTCCTATGAGCATTTTTATGTGGGTTATAAATGTAAAATGCCTCTTCATAGCCTATAATGAAAATGATCACCTGAGATAATTTAACTGACTTTCAGTTCTGAACACCCCTGAAACACAGCCACTGAAACTTTCAATAATTTTCCTGTCTTCTCATAGGGTTTATTAAAAAATCAGGAGACAGGCTAAAGATCACTGACACCAGTCTTTTAGATGTTATTTTTATTGAGAAGAACATTTAATTTTTTTTAAATTTTATGATCCGCTATACTATAAAAAGGGATTACACTTCTTTGACTATAATATTCATGGGAAAGCAAGGAATGGTTCAGGTTGCGTTTCATAGAATCATAAAATGGCCTTGGTTGGAAGGAACCTTAAAGGTTACCTAATTCCACCCCCCTACCATTGGCAAGGATGCCTTCAACTAAAGCAGGTTGCTAAGGGCCCCATCCTACCTGATCCCAAACATTTCCAGGGATGGGGCAGCCAGACCTTCTCCAGGCATTGTGTTCTCATGTCTTGTCACCCTCACAGTAAAGAATTTCTTTCTAATATCGAATATAAACCTGCTCTCTTTTAGTTTAAAGTCATTTCCCCTTATCCTATCACAAGCTGCCCTTGTAAAAAGCCCCTCTCCAGCTCTTTTTTTAGGCCCCCTTTGGGTACTGGAAGGCCATAATGAGATTGCCCTAGAGCCTTCTCTTCTCCAGGCCGAACAAGCCAATCTCTTTCAACCTTTCTTCATAGGAGTGGTGCTCCAGCCCTCTGAACCGCTTTGTGGCCTTGCTGAGGATGCACTCAATCCTACTGTCCACGTTGACACTAGAGATGTTAAAGAAGGACAGTTCCAAAACAAACCCCTGGGGAACGCCACTCATCATTGGTTCCCACTTGGACACTGAGCTGTTGACCACAACTCCCTGAGTGTGACCACCCCGTCAATTCCTTATCCACTGAGCAGATAAACTCTTGAAGCAGAAATGTTCAGTTATTTGCAAAGAAATTACTTTCATTTAAGAGATACGCTGCTGATTTTGTCAGATGTCTGGATCAAAGAGAGTCAGCATAAGCTTTTTGAATTTGTGTGAAGCTGAGAGCTTTATTATCATCAGGATGCAACGTGCACACAGAGGGAAGTATTTCCCACAGAGCCTTCTGCTGGAGTGTGCTGGCTTGGCCCAACACTGTGAGATAGCAGTGTGAGGATTATTTAATCTTTTTCTTTTTCACATAACCCCTCTGCCCCCCTGCTCTTTTCCTGCTTCCTTCTCTTCTAGGTTGAACTTCTAGTCTGGAGAGTGCAAATACATTTCTCAGCATTGTGAATGCTGTAATTAGCAAAAGTTCTCTGGAATTTGAAAAGACAAGAAGAGGTTTCAGTCAGTTAATGGATTATTGTTCATGAGAAAAGGAAACAAATCCAATAATTGAAGCTAAAATCAGTGATATCTGAGGAAGCAGGACATTTTCCAAGGCCTTGGCATTTGATAATTACACTGACATTATGATTTTTCTATTGTAAGGGCTCACTAAGAAGGGTGATGTAAGAGAACTAATAGAGGGTAAAGAAGTAGGAACCCTTTAGCAATGGCTTTATATAGATTTATGCAACAAATCTCATTTCAGATTAAGTAATTGTTTCTCAGCTCATAGTTTTCAACTACACCAGTAGATAAGGATTTTTCTTCCAGCCTCATTAAAACCATATGTCTGCCAAATTAGCAATTACAATGCTATTTAGCTGACAGTATCTTGCATTTAGAGTGACATTCCTTTAACGAGGTCTTGTATATGAGATATGTATTTTGCAATGTCACAGGCTACAGCTAGTGATTGTCATCCTTTGTCGCAGATAGTCTGAGGAAATAAAAGCAAAATATATTTACATATACAGCCTAGGCTAACTTAAAGCTGCATAAAAAAGACCATTTGCTCTTATGTGTGATGGCATATAGAAACAGCTGCACAGGTTGATAATATTGATGGCACTGCACTTAGTGCTGTCACCCTTCTGACACTCTCCCTACAAATCCCACACTGGAAATGGTCATGGGACTTCTTCCTAATACAATGAAAGGAAAAATCCCTCAATAAATCTGTGCTGTTAATGAAACCACAAAGCATTTAGATCATTTTAAAGGAGGTCAACAAATTAGTGCTCACAAAATACCTTCCATTGGCAGAACTTTCTTCCTGGTAACTCTTACCTGATGGGTGAGGGCTGAAATTTGGGTGTCAGCCCAAACATTCTTCATTTTGTCTTCAGTTTGCACGTTTGAAAGATCTGCTAGCTAATCTGAAAAATTAACACCTAATTTAGTATCTCTGCAAGAACAGTCTTGGTTCAGTGGTATGAAAATAATCAATGACATTATTTGGTATCTCAAGTGCAAGTTGAAAAAAAGCCATTATTCAAAACAGTATGTAAGCGGTAAATACTTTTTGCAAATCAGAACTTCTAGATGCACCCACACACTGAATCTTTTTCAAGTTTATTTTTCTAGCTGGTTGTACTCTGTTTTGGTGGGTCTGTATGTGTACAAAAAATATTGACAACTAGTGACCAAGAAAAGATATTTGTGTTTACAGGCACATAAACCATCTTTTCATTGTGCTGGTTTCTGATCTGCAGGTGATCAGAACAACACTGTCTTATAAAAATGTCTGACACAAAACGTGCGTGTGGTACATAAGGACTGACTATAGGTACAATTAAAATATATATCTTAAACATATTTTTTTTGGCTAAGCAGCCTTTGTTTCATAACCCCCAATAATAGATTACACTAGTCGGTGCAGCTAACTAGAGTAGAAAGTTAGGCACAGGCAGACTTTGAGAAAATGTAGAGGTAAAACGACAATCTAGAAATTCATTATGTAGTTTTGGGTTATTTGATTCAAGCTCAGTAGCTTTTATAGATTTATGGATGTCACTGTAGATTTACGGCCTGGAAAGATGATAACAAGATCCAGAAATCTGATGTTCTGTATAGGCTTCAATATCTTAAAGGGATTAGCTGTGAGTTCTGATATGACCTAATGGAATAAGTTTGATACATAATTTCTGCTTATCATTCTGGGTTATTTTATGAAGTGCCAGTTGTACAGAAGATATCCAAACTGGATAAAGTACACTGCACAATTCATGTGCAATTCTTGTTGACATATATATATGTATACTTTAATTTATATAATGCATAGTATTTGTGCAGACTCTGACACAGAGCAGAACCCAAACTGATTGTCCTGATAATAGTAATCATGAAGCTTACTATGATAATAATACCTTTTTCTTTGAGATGATCCTTAGTTTTGAGATATGTTTGCATAGGAAGTTATTTTTTAATTTATTGGTGAGTGAGGCACAGTGCAGCAATGTTGCTTCCATGTCTTCCTAAAGTGCTAATTATATTTATTGCTTTTAATGAAATTAGGAAAGAACGGTGCATAATAACACTAAATCCCAAAATAGTGTATGCTGTAGTTTATTAGTTAATTATTTCCTCTTGATTTCCTAAGATGACAGGTTTTTTAAAAGGCTGTTCCTAATCTCATTTCTGTCTGTCATCCTTTGTGACTTGTGTTGACAGTTCCTTTTAAAGAATAAAACAGATTCTTTTTGAAATCTGCTCTTTTATACTGAATTCCTCTGCCAGAGCCCTGTCACTCTCCCACTGAGGTAGTTGTTGACATTTTCCAAAGCACAACAATGTTTAATTTAATATTTTTGCGCTTTAATGTCACATTCCCAAGACAACAGTTTGTCATTTCTCTCTCCTGATATAGCTAAAGACAGCTAACTTCAGAAACTCCTTTTACTCTTTAGCATTTGGGCTAATTAGTGTTATGTTATTTTAGTGCCTGGCTTCAAGACCTCTGTTTGTGAAGTATTACACTACGAGCAAAGCTGCTGAAATCAGTAAGACGAGGTACACTGTCAGAGAAGACACGTGACGTACAAGGGAGAGCTGCAGGGCTGGGCATTTAGGCTGCGAGAATCTTGAGGCACTGCAGGATTACTGCATTTTTTAATGCTGTAACAGCAAGCATGTCTGTGTACCTGTGTGCACTTCTGTAAGCTTACGTATGTTTGTACATGTGTACGTGTGTGTTATTGCAAACACACATTTTGGAACGTGGTGTTTGCTTTTCTAGTTATAGCCCAAGAAGTAAAAAAAGATAGCGCAAGTCTCAATAAATAGAACTGTTTTGTAAGGTTTACCCAGTCTTGAACTTACCTTTAGTGAGAATTTGATTGAACTGAGAGGTCAACAACATTAGCTTCGGATAGCTGTAGATGTGCAACAGTCTCCCCCTGAGAAAACTGGGTGTGCACTGAGGTCTGACCAGTGTTGGAGAATGATGATAATGAGAGGTGGGCAAGGAAATGGCAGGATTTGATTTTTTTAAGTCTGTAACTCTACTGCAAAGGGATTTGGATCGTATCTAACTTTCAGTTCTGGTGGATGAAACCAGCTCTGGAGCAGAGGAGTGTGAAAGGGGAGAAGAATTTATTGAACAGTGAGTCTAGTACAGGATGATAGCAAAGGGCTTGCAAGGTTTTAGTTACAAACATCCAGTGGAAAAGGAATGAAGGCTGGATGGGGGAAGAATGAAAAGTGGAAAAATCTATTAAAGGATCTCTCTAACTTGCATAAAAGTCTGAAGACACTCAGAGAAAATTTTATTACTTCTCTCTGGCTTCGTTCTCTTTTGTTTGTCCTGTGGGAAATGTAAAGAAAATCTTAGGAAGGAGTTTATACATCAGCTGAATAACTTAGAATCATCTGGAAGCAAAAAGACAGGATTTGCAAAGAGAATGGGGGGGAATGCAAAGAGATGGACTGACAAAAGTGTAAGTTCAAGAACAACAGATCACGTGCATCCACCAGATCAAACAAGGAAGAAGTTGGCATTAAACTCCTCAAACCCCAAATGCTTGGAACAGAGAGTGAAGACAACCACAATGAATGAAGAGAAGAAACTTTATAGTAAGGAAAGACTAAAACTGGGGAAAGGGTGGGACAGTTATAGGAGAAAAATTATTGAATAGGGTGATCTGGAGAGATGGTCACTATAATAGTGGTTTCCAATTAAGAATTCATAACATCTTATAAAGACAAAAAGGAAAATAAAGGAAAAAAAGAAGCGTGGCAGTATGAATGAAGGATGTAATGGGACTTGTCTCTAAGTGTTTTGTACATCCATGTCGTCTTTCATCCCTGTCCCCCTCTTCCTGTAAAATAATTAAAGTAGTAATACCTTACTTTTTGGAAGTAGTGAAGATATTAAGAAACTGGTGGAAATTTTAACAAGTTCTAATGAAAGAAGGCGATAAATACTGAAAAACACAAGAGAGCTCCCAGTTGGTAGGGAATGTTGTTTCTCTGTGGTGATGCTCCAGAGATCCTGAAGGTAGCACCTTCTAACGTAGGCAGGACAGAAACACAGGGTGTAGTGTCATATTCCCAACAAAACAGTCATTTCTCTCTCCTGGTATAGCTAAGTATTAGAATAACTAAAGTGTGCCCAGTTCCCCATTTCTATAGCAGGAATAGCTGTTGGACTTGGAGTCTTATGATGTTAGAGGCTTCTGTAAAGTCAGTGAATTCATGGCCCTGGTGAGCAATCTAGATATTTACATCTCTGAACCTTAAACTGCATTACCTTATCATGTTTACATGGGACCCTTATCTACTGAAATCCATTTGTGTGTTGCAAATGTTCCTTCATTGTCCTTTTTCTGGTGAATATATCCCTTCTAGTATATCTATATGTGTGGTATTATATATATACACCATATATATTATGAATTAGGTTGGTTAGATCAGTACTCAAACAAAGAGAGGATGGGGAGAATAAAATGATCAGACCACCACCATTTAGATGTCATTTGGCAATTAAAACTGGAGCCAGTAGTAAAGCAATAAAGTAGGACCAATTAGAAAGTGTTTTCTTAGAGTGAACCTGTGGGGCTATTTCGTAAGAAATAGCTGTGTCTGATTGTCTTAAAAAGGAAAAAGAAATTAAGTGTTTAGTAATGTACAGCTGGACTTTTTAATTAGATTTTCTAATTAAAAATGCAAGATATCAAGATCCTCCACCCATAAGAAACTTCTAAAGATTCTTACTTGGATTAAAGGAATTAACTTTGTTACCTTGAGACATCAAACTATTCTGTGTGCTTCTGGGAGAGAAAGATGATTTAAGATTTTTAGAGACAGCGCAGTAGGGAACCACATTCTGATTCAATGAGCCACCACAAGTTAATCACTACTTTTTACTCTGTATTGTTTTCTCTTGCCTTTGCAAGTCTCATGCTGTTCTTGAAATGCCTGGGAATTAAAAGAAGCAATTCACTGTCAGGACGTGGAAAAAAAGATGGTATTTCACAGTGAGAGAAACGAATACATCGTTCTTTTAAAACTTTTTATATTCTTTTTTTCAAACCTTTTTTTTTCTTTTTTTAATGTAACTGTGGGGACCCCTCAGAAAGAAAAATGCTCCTTGTGGAAATAAATGCCTTCCTGTCCCCTGCAGAGAAAATTATTAAGAACAAATTTACTCATAAAGTAATAAAATAAATAAAAAGAAATTGCCACGGGCAAAAAGTGCTATTAATTCTGACTAGCTTCTGGCACAAAGCTGAAATAAAGCATTCTTTATGCTTGAGAACGGCTTAAGACCTGAGCTATTCCTCCGGATTTTAAAGGCTCAGAAAACACAGTAAGGACAGGTACAGCTCTGGATACATCCAGCTATTTGGAGGTGCTTGCTATTAGAAGTTTTGGCTCATTCTTTTCTCTCTTATTCCTAATTTTCCACAATAATCCCTTCCCTCCCCCCACTTCAGGCTGATGTAAAAAAGAGAGACAGTTCTCATAGTACTTTTACACTTATTTAGAATAAAAAAACAGGAGGGGAGGAAATTCAGAGAAGCTCATTTCTCCATTCATTGCAGCATCTAAGCACATTTTCCACATTTCCTAATTGCTGTGCAGTACCTGAACCCCTGTGATGACCCACCCTTAAGGGGAAGGAAGCACCTAAGATTTGTAAATGCTCGTGGTTGAAAGGAATAGCAAAAGTCAGAAAGTTTTATCAGGAAATTGCACCTTTGGCACAGAAATTAGTATGTTAGACCATGACCTACTATACAAGCACATGGCATTAGGTTTTGGATAAGGGGGTGGGATGAAAGGGAAGAGAAAAGTGAAAAGATGAATTAAAGAGGGGGAGAGAGAAAAAGAAAGAAAGAGGGGAAAAGAAGAGAAAAAGGAGTGAAAAACCAGTCCTGGTTTCAGCATCGATCCCGTTGTGTTGATCTGGCCCATGAGATGTCCGCAGACCTGGGGGTGCCATTTGGGCTTGGGGGCGGGGACAGGCTCCTTGCTTCCTATGAAAATTAGTAATAATGCCCAATCTGTTCTTTCAGGCCTTTCTGGAAATGGGTCAGAGGTCTGCAGGGGTCTTTGGTGGCCTTAATCCTCCTCTGTAGTCCATGCCCACTTCTTGGCCTCATTCCTGCTCTTGTGCTATACTGTGTTGTGCTTGTCTCCAGGAGCTACAACACGGATGTTTATCCCAGAGAAGTGCTGCCCTATCTCTGCGTGGCCTCCCTTCTCCAGCCATTGTGGGAGCTGGAAAAGATGAAGAGGAAATGTTTGACCATTGGAGACAAAAATTACAGGAAAACTTGGAAGAGAGTTTAATGGAAGAAAGTACTCTACAAAGACTCAGCAACGACTCAGTGGATATTCACTATGGACTTAAGATTTTTAAAGTTTATTGGTTTATTTTTAATGCATGTCTATTATGTTGTACCCCTATATTTCATAGCTATTTTCCCTCATGTTATCCCTCCAGTTTTATTCCTAGTTTCTGATTGGTTAATAACTACCACAGTACCATATAAGGTTACACCACACCCCTCATTCCCTTATGTGTTTGTAACCCTTCCCATACTCTCCCTGTTAAGGATAATTCCCTCCTTAATTCTCCTTTTATGAAATGTTAACACCCACAGTTCCAGAAAATTCTGCTCTCCTCCTATATAAAGGGGGGGGGGGGGGCAGGAGCCTCCTTAATAAAGGACTTACCCTGTTGAACTGTGAGTGAGTTATCACTTTGTTCCCTGTGAACTGCAACAAGCCATATCTTGCTCTTTCTCACGGTGTGTTAATGCCAACAATTCTTGATTATTGCCAGCAATTCTTGTTTGCTATTACCAACAATCCTTGATTAGCTCCACAGCCATCCAGTTACTGGTGTTTGAGACATACCCATTAGCCCCTTATCTTCTAGGAATTGAGAACTCAAAGGGTCTCACTTTGGATGGCTGTTTATAGGGTTGTTGGAGAATAGGCTTGAGTCATAATTAATTTTCCATCCTGCCTGCCATTTGAGTTAGAAACTTGATTTGAAGGTTCAATAACAAAAATATTAATCCACTTGGCTTGTTATTTAGGCAAGAAAAATAAGTTTCCAAGGCTGTTCATTAAAAAACAGGTGCTCATTAGACACCTGTTAGTTCCTGGGAACAGACAGTGCTTCTGATAAGTTCAAGAGGGGCTTTACCCAGGTGCACATTGTCAAGAATGAGGCCTAATGAGCATTTCTCAGCTCATAGTGGGGAGGGGTGGATGCCCCACCATGATCCATCCATCCCATGACTAAAGGCAACTTCTCTGGGCCTCTACAACTTCATATCCCAACTCCAGTCTGTAATCAAGTAAGTCATTATCTGAAGAATTTAAGTGCTTTATTTAAGTTGGGGGGAGATGAGTTAATTTAGGATGTATTCATGTGTTTTCTAGAGAAATATGGATATACAATGAAAAAGGTAAGTTATGTGTGTATTTGCGTTTCAATAGTAGCAAGTGCAATGGCAAAACCATTAAGACTGAAATTGTGGTGTGATTTTCAGGAGATTGAGGCTAAAGAAACATAAAATAGCTTTCAGACAGTTCAGCAAGTTTTTGTACAGTCTCGTGTGCTATTGGTAAAATGGTTGACTTTCCCCTCCTCCTCCACTCTCCGTCTGGCCCTCCATGCATCCCATGGACTTTGGGGTGTGCTACACAGAGTGAACAAAGCAAGTCATTAAATGAATCCCCCCAGGGTAGGAGTGCAAGTAGCTCAATTCCTGAAGCCTAACTGAGGCAAGAGGAAATAAATCAAAACAATCCAGTAAATGTTTAATTTTGGAACATGTGCCCAGGGAGCTATCTACTGGTGGTTAAAGGTCTTGTGTTTTATATAAAGGAAATCAGATGTGCCCAAGTCTTGACTAAGTAAAAAACATGAGAATAAAATCACTACCTGAAAAGTGGAAGGTGGTGATGGCTAAGGCGTATGTTTAGTATCAGGTAACATTTTGAGGGGCTTGACATAGAACTGTATAACCTGTCATTAAGATGATGAGGTGCAATAAGCTTTCATTAAAATTTGCACTTTAAGATATAATACAGATTCTTCAGTCATTTCCTAACTCAGTAACTGTGGTTACAGTACCCATAAGCCATGTAACTGTTCAGTAGACTGTAAACATAAGTTTCTATGGAACAGAGAGGGACAGAAAAACAGCCAATATACCCCCCAACTAAACACTAACCTACCCACTCCAAATGCCCTGCCCCCCTCCCCAAAAAAGAGGAAAAGAAAAAAAAAAAAGAGAAAAATCCAGTGAGATTTGTGTCAAAATCTTACTTTTATTTGATTTGGTACCATCACTTTGATTTGGAAATTCACCTGGTAATGCATTCATAGGACTTTTGGAATTGTTGCCAGTTGTTTACTTTCTCAAATTTTTTTAATGATTCTGTTTGTGAAAGGGATGTTCATGCACAATACATGGAGGAGTTAGGAAACCTGGGGCCTCAACTCTGATTTCAATGCAGTAGGATCATGGCATGAATGATCTTATAAAACTAAGGTTCTAAACCGCATGCAGCGCTTTAGATTTCTTGCTGGTGTGTGTGACTGCTGGGTTTGTAGGTTTGGTTTGTTTTGTCAGAGTAGAGGAAGAGTTTTGCTGTAAATGTGCAACCTGGAACAACCGATTTCCCCACCTGCTTTGCTGCAGATGTGCTCCCGGTGATCTGAATGCAGCTTCATCACCAATTATGGGAGACTTCAGCGCCACAACCCAGGGACAGCTTGGGGCCAGCACTTGCATTCACATTTTTTGTGATGTATCTGTCACTGCCTCCTCAGAGCTGATTTCATACTAATGTGGTATGAAGGATGCTAAGATTTGTAATCCCTGTTGCTGAGCAGAATGAAAATACGCAATTTGCTGAGGAAGCAGAAACTGTGTGTTTATATATATTTTTCATAAAACTGTGCCAGTCTCTGGCCTTTTTTCTCCTTTGAAAATCTGCATTACTCTTATGATGTCATTCTTTTTTTTCTATAGTTTTCCTGAGATAATAATTTGAACCTCCAAAGGCTTGTTTTTCACTTAGCACCACACTGACTGTTGACAGGAATTTAATAAGGAAATGAACTTTTCTGAAATACTGGAATTTTCATCTGCTACTGCCTCTTCTGAAATACGGAAGATAATTTTTCATGTATGTAGTATACATCAAGGTATACAGATGTATTTTTCCCCTAAAGAGCTTGAATTCCAGAGAATTTGTTATGCTGATGAAAACCAGAGACAGACATAGTTTTAGTTGCTATTCAGCAAATAAACTTTACAGGGTATTATTTAAGTAAAGAATGCTGCAGGAATTAAAATGTGGGCATCTCAGCTGCATTCAAGATATGCTGTAGGTTTGGGTTTGGGGGTTGAGTTTGTTTTATTTTGGGGTTTTCATTGTTTGGTTTGGCTTTCTTTTTCCCCCCTGTCATTGGAATGGCCAAAATGTCGGACATCTTTTGTTTGGCTACATATCTGCTTGTTACCATCAAAGTGTATGTTAATTGTCCTGCTGGTAAAAGTAAACATACTTTTTGTAGTCTTCTCCTGCAAGATGGTTTATTACTGGACTTCTGGCACTGCCAGTCAGGGAAAAGTGCAAGTGGTGAATTCACCTCATGCTTTGTGTTTGCAAAACAAGAGAACAGCTTTAATCACTTTAAAAAATATTTTTTCTGATTTTTTTTTTGTTTGTTTGGGGTTTTTGTTTTGTTTTGGTTGGTTTGGGGGTTTTTTTACATTTTTTTCCCACATTCTTTTTTACTCACATTCTCTTTCCCAGAAAATGTAGGTAATGGTTTACTAGAAACAAAGAAGTGTATCTGCTTTCATGCCCATGTTATTGAGCGTGCAAAACTTCTTTTTCTTTAGGAAACTGGGCTCAATTTGTGTTTGCTCAGCTCTTTGCAGCTAAAATGCACAGTGTGACAATACTTTAAGTACAGTCACAGGGTAGCTATTGCCAATTGCTAATCCAAAATGAATATCGTAGACTCCATGCTGTATCTGTGCTGCAGTGGCAGGAATTTGCATATCTTGTGTTTCTTTTGTGAATCTAAAGACAATGTTTGAAGTCTCAGGATCAGTTTGACTCCTTTGTTTTGACTTCTCTGACTATTCCTTCCCTAACACCAAGCAGTGCATGTGGGATGGGGAATGGGGGTTGTTGTCCACTCGTAAGACTTTGTCCCTGCTTTTCATTTCTCACACTTTTCCCCTCCTTCGATGTCGGTCCTTCCCACAGACTGCAGTTCTTCAGGGCTTCAGGGGAACAACCTGCTTTCACTCTGTTCTGCCCCATGGGCTCCCAGGGAATTTCTGCTCCGACACCTGGAGTGATCCCCGTGCCTCCTTTCTTCACTGACCTCTGTGTCTGCAGTGTTGTCCCTCTCTCTCAAAACTCCTGCACAGCACTTTTTCTCCTCCTTAAAGATTTTATCACAGAGGCACTACCAGTGTTGCTGTTTGGCTCAGCTTCAGCCAGCTGTCCAGTTTGGAGCCAGCTGGAACTGGCTCTGTCCCAGACAGGGGCAACTCCTGGTATCTTCTCATAGAAGTCCCCCTGCAGCCCCAGCTACCAAAGCCCCATCCCATAAGACAAACAGACCAAGTTTCTTTGAAAACAGTGTAGTCAATTATGTTTCTGTAGACAGAATTTGTCTCTTCCCATCAGCATCAAACTGTGATGCTTTGTTATTACTATGACAAAACAGGAAGGGTTTGAATCTCTGCAGAATTCTAAGACAGGTTGTTGCCAGAAACAGTCTCTTCCTTTGTACAGGACAAAATTTCAAATTGAGCATAAAAATGGAGGGAATAACAGGAAGATAACCAAGTGGATATGTAGATTTTAAGGAAGCAGTTTTCCTTGTATTTTTCTGGACTGAGGTAAAGAGCTTTCTATTGGAAAGAAATTTCTTGTGGAATGAAAAACCCCCAAAAAACCCCAGTGAGGTGGTTGGGTGATGCCATCCTCTTCATTGTTTCCTTGGATTCCAGAGGCGAGTTGTTCCTTTATTGGCAAGACGTTTTCTGTGCTGTTGAATTGTTTGTAAGGAAGAATGAGACTGCATGTACTTTAGAGTGGCCAGGACTACTTTTGGTACTGTTTTGTTGAGGCTTTGCAGATGGGAATGACATAGAATTACTTAGACACAGTTGCCATCTTGAGTGGGATGCTCACTGAGTGCTTCCTTCCTGCTGCAATTCTTTGTGAAGAGGTCCACATACTGCTGAAAAAATGATCTATCCATTCTCTTAAGCTTACAAAAAACCCCAGTGAAATGACCTGGTTGTGTTCCAGTAGTCTTATATTTTTTGAATAACATCTATTTTCAAGCTGCCGTTCATACTAGAAGAAAATGTATTCAATCAAAATTTTCTCACACAAAAGCTTAGATTTTCATCTCTGGAGTTTAAATAAATGATGCCACAGCTTTTAGGCCTGCCCATGTCTGCAAGCTATAATGTCAGGAAAATTGCAAATGCCAGAGATGATTTTGATGCTCTTTTTCCATGAGCTTTTAAATCACAGTACTGCTTAAATACGGTCCTTGAAGTTCTGGTTTGATTGAACTCAAACTGAGCCCTAAGATAACTTGATTTGCAGTCCACTTGAGAACAAGGTATAAAAAGATCACATTTAGGCGGAGAAATTTTTAGTTCAATTATAAGAGATGAGGATTTTTTTGATAGTTTGGTAACAGCAGAACAGAGAATGGCACAGTATTTGGGAATGAAACCATTGCAAGTAACTGATCTGCAAAGTCATTCTTTTTCAAAGGCTGAAATATAATTTCATATAAGTAAGGGGCTAGGATTGTATTGTTTTGATTTTAACAGGAGCCTACTCTAGAAGGTTTCTTCTTCTTACCTTCAGTGGTTTGCTAGACCATTTTAGAAACTGATCTGGCAGGAATCAACTTTACACTACACTAATCAGCCATTATTAAATGTGATTCAGTAAAGCACTGTGAATGACCTTGAAGAAATTGTAGCTGAGAACTTCATAGCAAAGCACATTCACTGTCATTATCAGCTGTTGAAAAAGTCTGGGATTAAACAGTGTTAAGAGTTAGAACAAGGGAGATGAAGAAACAGATAGTCCTTTTTTTTCTATAAGTTGACGGCAGATGCGTTGACATTCCTCAGTTTGTGTATTCTGAATAGCCACTATTTATGGAAAACATCCAAAGTTAAAAAAAAGTGGTGAAACTGTTCACACAAATCATTGAGCTGAGTGAAACAATAAAGTGTGTGTATCTGATTTCATCAGTAACATACTCTGGAAGGAGCTGAAAAGTTATTTCTGTAATTCTAAGTGGAAGGCTTTTCACAGATTTTGACCCAATATGGTATGCATACATATGCATTTATATGTAGTATCTAATATGTAGAGATTTTATAGTATTTGACCCATCAAATAAGTAAGAGGAAAAATTGCCCAGTAAAACACTTCTAGTCGCCAAGGGGAGGTTACATCTGCAGAAATATGAGTTGGGAAGGAGTGGAAGGTGGAGCAAACATAGGGAGAGTTGCTTAACTTGCTTCTGTAAATCCTATGACATTTTGTATTACCTAAGGATCTTGAAGCAATTTTATAATCCCGAGTTTTCATTTGTTCCTTTTTGTTCCTGTGCCTATTATTTCCATTTCTGTAAATTTCTTGCCAAATAGTTCTTCCCTTCACAGCTTTTCACTTGTTTTTCAGTTTGTCCTCTTTGTGGTACATCCTAGTTTCATCCTCCCACTATATTTGCTGATCTGAGACACACAGAACCTGAAAAATATTGTGCTGCTAGTTCATAGCTCCACATGCTAATGCCAAGCTCAGAGAAACATACTGCTCCAAGGTTTGAAGTCCTCCTTCCTCAAAGGGCAAATCTTTATTTACAGCTGTTTATTCACATCGCAGAGGGTGTGTGAGTGCAGGATCAGGCTAGGGGAACAGTAACTGGCATATTTATTCTATTCTTAAAATGTGACTCCAGTTTCTCCTTGATTTACTCTGACCTTGCCGAAGAAATTATGAGACTGCAAAAGACCGTAAGTTTCTATCTCGGGAGTGTGTCCCACTCAATATTATTTCAGAGCAAAAGTTTGCCTTGAAGGTAAACTTCTGATCTGACAAATGTTAGTGATCTAAACGAGGCGGGTGAAACAGCCAGAGTGCTGGTACACGTATGCACACCGAAAGCCGGGATTCAAGCACCGCTTTGCTATTTTATCAGTTCTGCACTTGTTCTTTCTGTACGTGTGAATTTTAATGCTGATTCCTGGCTTGGGGCTCAGCAGAGCAGCGACTGTTAAAATCCCACGGATGAGAATGCAAATGGCAAGAGATGGCAGCAGCTTCAGCTGAGCCTGTTACAAACCTGGTCTCTTGCTTGCAAGAGCTGCTGCTCTGAGGGACTCAAGTTGGAGCTATTTGCTATTCTGGACAGACTGTGGGAATCCAGGGCTTTCTGTGGGTGACACTTTGCTAAACAAGTTTCTAATAACACTTGTCATCAGTTTAAAAAGATGAGTCTCTCCTGTGTTTTGGATGGCTTTTCTGATGAAAGTTCTTTGTTGTGGGTACAGCACAACCTACCCTGCCCTGTTACTCTTTTCAGATATTATCCCCAGGGAAGAGCTGCCACCATCCCTTTTTCTTCTGTGTATTTCCAGGTATAGCGGATCATGACTGTGTGATGGTAAGAGCTCTGTACCCCAGGTGATCTCCTGCTTTGTGGGGTTATTGTGGATGCTTTTTGTGTCCTTGTTCTCCTTTTGTCTCTCTTTTAACTGGGATAGAGGATAAGCAGGTTGGTAAAAATTCACTAAATCCCATTTTTATCTTGACCTTGTATTAAACTCAAAGTTTTGTGTAGTTTTTGGCAGAAAGTTATTCAGAGTTTGCCATTTTTTGTTAGCTAGCTTCTCACTGAATTCTTTGGGATCCCTTCAGACCTTTAACTCAGAGATTTAAACTGCATCAGTTGTAAGTTTGAGAAGCATTGCATCTCTCTGCATTTTATGCAGCTCCAAGTTTCAGCAGTCGGATTCAGTTTTGTATATCACTAAAGAAAGGATTGGACAAATTTACAGCAAATGCAAGCCAGTTCAGTTCTGTAGGCAAGAAGCTGATTTATTCTAACTGAATAACAGGACCCAGTGTTGTTTATGGGGTACCAAGGGACATAAAACACCTTATGAAAATATTGTTCGAGCTGTTAGAAAACTGGAGTTTAGTTCAGATAGGGGTATAAATGGAGGGTCTTCCTGAGGTCTTTTGCAAGATGTTCTACAGAAAACAGGGTGAAATAAGGGGGTTAAATGAATATAGAAAGCTGCAGGGGAAAAAACCCTGTAAAATTGTCTGTTGCCTACAATGGCATTTATCTCAATTCTTAAATAATACTTAAACGCCAATTTGAGGCCTCACATAGAAACTAAGAATACCTCTTGATGAGTCTCTGCTGCTCATTCCTTCTATCAGAGATAAGAACTGTTTTAGGTTATTAATTGTCTTAATCCCATTAACCTTATTAGTAAATATACAAAACTGGACAATATAAAAAGGGGTAATTCAAAATTGGTTTAAAAAAATCTGATAAAGTCTCATTTACAAAAGGAGGATGAACAGGATTTTAAAAAAATAGATTATTATGCTTTGTGGTCTGGTCCTAACGTATAAATTGGAATTCTGTGAGCAGCAGTGTAGTAGATGCATGAAGCTTTGCTTTGAAGGAAAATCTATACTGGAGCCTTTAATTAGTAGATGCTTGAAGTTGAGGTAAGTTGCTTATTTGCAAATCAGGGCATGGTCATGCTATTAGAAGTACAGTGTCAAATATTGCCCTTTGTATCCGTGTGGACTGAAGATTTGAGAAGTGAACGTTGGTTTTCTACCTCTACAGTGGGTGGGAGAGGGTAGAACACACACCACTGCTCTATGTGAGTGTGTGAAGGAGATGCCTTTTGCCTTCCCTTTAAATGACTGTTGTTATTTTCAGCTTGAATTAAATAATACATCTTTCCAGTTTACTATTATATGTATCAAAAGAATTTGGAGCAAGTATGATATGATCCAGAAACACTGGAGGCAGACAGCACATCTTCCTCCTTAAAAATCTCATGATTTAGAAGATAAAACCTGTGTTTACATGTAGAAATCTGGAAAGAAGTCTTTGGACTGTTTTCTGCCACTCATGCTAAATCCCACAATCCAACAGATATTTTATCAGGAATATTTTATTTCAATACATTTTTCTGAATTGATGAACAAATACATACATTCATTGGACTTAAATTTGATGATGATAGAAAAAAAAAAGTTCACCTTTTTAGTTCCTAAATCTTCAATAACAATTTAGCTACTCTTGAAGAATTCTTCACCTTTAAAAAGTAAAAAAAAAAAAATAAAAAATCCCTACTTAAAAACAGACATTATAACCAACTCTTTATTAAAAGGACATGAATGCTTTAACTTACCTGTTGAAGGTGGAGTCTTCATCCTTTGTAGCACTCCTTAGAGTGTTATGTTGTTTCTTTGGTAGATTTGAATGAAAGCATAAAATTGCATGTGGATTTTCTTTCCGCGTGCTTTGCTTTAAGTCTCAGTTTAAATTCAAGTGATAAAGTCTAAAAGGTAAAGGGCAGAAAATTAATTATGGTAATTTGTCTAATTCAAAGTTGAGTCTTTGGTTGTGATATATATTTTTATGCTAGGTTTTGATTTGTGTGGTGGTGTAGTGTGATTTAACTAGATTTGTAAATGGGCAAAAATTAGACATATTGTAGATATAAAAACCCTGCAAGTAACCTTTTTTATGAGTGGCTTCTATAATTCAGTTTCACAGAGGGCAGTAGTTCAGATATCAGAGATTTCTGGGTACGAAGAGTAAAACTACCTTGATATCATCTTTGCTGGCAGATCAGATGTGTAGGTCCCCTGACCTACAGCTACTAGAGAATTGTGGGCAGAAGGCAATTCACGGGCACTCCAAAGAGATGACTCCAAAGTCATCTGCTTACCTTATTTCTACATTGCCTTGCATCCCTGAAAATGGACCACATGAGAATCGATGTTTTTATGCCAAATGAGGATTCTTCTAATATTGTGAAGGGTGTATAAACTTGCTTTAAGCTGATTTACACTGGCAATATGTTCAAAACAGATGGAGTACATCAGTGCCTTGGTATAAAGTATCTTAATGAACACTGCCAGGCAAGGAACCCCCTGACACAAAATGCTGCAGAAGCTGTAGTTACAGAAACCAGAACAGTAAGTGGATTGCATCTGTATAGTGAGGCAGATTTTTATCTCTGTTATTCTCTTTACAACTGTTGTAAAAAATGGACATAAGATTCATTTTCCCCATGTGTTTTATTGCAGAAACAATGCTCTTACACAAGGTATCATCATTAGTTTACCTGATATAGAGGGATCTAAGAAAGACACTCACTTTGGATCTAGATTAAGCAGATTGGCCTGTCTGCAGTTAGGAGGGGTGAGATAAGACAATTTCGAGAGCTGTCACTTTCTGATTTGATTTTATTTTATTTCTTAGTGTGGTTTCTGCAGTGCATACATATAACCTATCAAGTAGTATAAAGAGACATTCATTCCATTTTATATATAGGCAACTAATCATTTGAGGCGCTCACATTTTATGCTTGATTTCAGAAGTAAGTGCTTTATGTCCTAAGATAAGACAAGAGGGACATGTTGGTTAATATAATTTTTTAAAGTAGTTTTCTTATCAAGATGGAGGTAAAAGATTTTTTTAAATGCTAGATTAATAATACAACATGATTAGTTATCCTGACATCAGCATAGCTTTCAGTGTCCTCTAAAGACAGGAGAGTCAATTCAGTGTCTAAACGTGCTTCAGCAGATGTATTAGAGTTGGAGTAACGTTCTCATTCTTATGCCATTTCATCTTAAGCTATTTGTGTGCAGTTTTTGACCTGCCAAAAAAATATTGCAAATTAAATTATCATTTGTGATATTGATCATTAGCTGCAAATCATGAGATTTAAAATGCGTGAGGGGAAGAAGTTTGAGGACGATCTTGCATTTTAGATGGTTTTGCTAAGCTATTCTTGCACAGGCTGCTGCATTGCATTACTTGCTTCCTCGCTATTCTTGTTTCACCCTCACAGCTTTCAGATGATTACATGCATATATTAGTAAGTTTGGATATTGGAAGGACACTTGCTTTTACAGTCTCTTGGAATCTAGAAGCTAAAACTGAAGTCATTCCAGTGAATTTATTATTTTTCTTTAAAAAAAAAAAAAAAAGAAACAATTACAACATTGATCTTTTTGGGGACTTTTTTTTTTGTGTACCCCACACCACCCCCGGGCCCCAAAGGAGGATTAATGTAGGATGTTGAGGACATTGCTTTATTTCTGTAACACAATAGCCTGTTGTTCATATGTAGAAGGGATGCCCGTTAATGACAAGTGGTATATTTGTTTTCCCACCGAGACTGACACACAGTTTCAAAGGTCAAGCACTGTCTGATACTGCATTTACCGGCTTAAACTTTTCTTTTCCCACAGTGGATGAATTTGTATAACTGGCCCGGCTGCTTTTCCATTTGCTGCAATGTGTCTCTAGCAGTTCTCCAGCTCCTTTGCTTCACTCAAAGCTGAACACAGCACAAGTTCGAAGCTAATTAGTCTGTCCTGATAAATAAAGCAGTGCTTTATGGGCGAGTGGGGCAGACCTGGGTAAGCATGATCAAATAAATGCTTTGGGTTACAAGTTGATTTTTTTCAAAGGCCTCAGTTAAGTGTTTTGATCCTCACTTTGGTTAACAGGTGAAAATGCAAAATGAGAGCAAGCTGGGGAGTTGTGAGTGAGAATTTTTTCCCATTATGTCAAATATTTCAACAGTCCGTAAATGCTCCTAGTACATGCTTCAATTCAAGGGCTTCAAGGAAGAGAATATCACATGGGAACAGCTGGGGCTGCTTACTTATACCAAGAACCAAATTTTGTGCTGTCTTCTGGAGTCGTTGCCCCCACAGCACACATGGGTTGTTGAAAGGGCATTTCTGTCCTTTCCCTGTTCCCCTCATTAAGCAGCAGGTTCTGGCACTTTGTACATCAGTCACATAGGGCCTTTTTCAGTAGCTGTGGCAGGCAGTAAGATAATGTCCTCTTGTATTCAGGCAAGACCAAACTTGGCGAGGCATAAAATCAGTTATTTGCAACCAGCTTAGTTTTGATTGAAGGAACAGCTCCCAGTCTCACAGCAAGAGGACTAACTTGTCACTCACTGAGGCAATTTACCTGTTCCAAAAGGAACAGCAATTGTTTCCAAGAATGAAAGCAGTCACTGTTAAAAACAGAAGCTACCAAAATTGTATAGGGTTACTTTAGATTAGCATTGCATAGGAGCAGATCACTATTTGTTTTGAAGCTGCCGTTGTTTAAAGTTTTTGTTACGAAAGCATTAATTAACAACATAGAGGGGGAAAATGTGGTAGTTAAATAATTAAAAAAAAAAGCTCAGTCATTTGTGATAACTCTATTCCAAAATTACTTCAGAGTAAGATTTCAAGCAGCTAATATCATGTCAGTGTGTTCTTTTATGCTTTTCAACAGTTCTTCAGTCAGGGAGGTGAAATTATAGTGCTTTTAAGAAAATTAATTATTTTTAGTTTGTTTTTTTACTGCACATCTCTTCACCAATGAAATGGTGTGTCGCTGACCCCCTTTTATAATATTGTTAGCTCAAGTGCAATAATTGCTTTTTCTTGCAGGCTGAGTGAGGCATCGACCTGTGAAGTATGAGTTAAAGTTCAAATTACGCAGCCTTTGTTCTTTGCTTCAGACTGCCTGCTCTGAATACATAACACAGGCAGTAAAACATCAAATAAGTTGTCTTAAAAACGTATTTTTCAGCTCTGAGGGTAGATTGGTATCTGGGCAGGAGACAAGTGCAGTGTATTTTTTTAAATAAATATAAGAACCTTACAACCAGTGTTACTACTGTATCCTATTTTATTGCCTGTTCCTGCCCTTCTCTTTTTTTAACAGATTACCCTCAGTGCTAAACTGTACTGTGTGCAGTTAGAGGTTTTTTTGTTATAAAACAATATTGTAGCAAAACTCCCCTTAAAGCATCAGTTGATTTATCTGTATAGACTATGTGGAGGTTCTTTATGGTCAATAGGTTAAGATACTACATAATAACGTATAAGATTGTCACGAGTATAAGAATTAAGTATCACATGGAAAGGTCAGCATTGTGTCTCCTCCAGCATCGTGGCTTCTTCCATCTCTGTGAGTTATAGGCCTGTCATCAGAGTCAAACTATAGAGCTTAAACAAATGTATAGCTGAGAATGGATATTAGAAAAGGGCTAGGAAGAAGGAAAATACTATTTGTATTCTGCCAATTCGTTGCCAGCTCCCACAACAGCTTAATAATGTAGGCAGGCTCTCATGTCTTTCCTTCTCCCATTTCCAGTAGGATCAGCCAGGCTGTTTATTGGAACATTGGAATAGTGGAGTTCTGTTTAAAACACCACGAAATAATCAGATTAAATATCGAATAGCATCTTGATTTCCCCAAGCAGCAGAACATTGCCATCTATGGCATATTGATGCAACCCACATGTAATCAGATTTGTAGATCAACCTCCTGTTCTTCAGAGGCTGGAACTGGCCTCTCCGAAGGCAAAGCGGCTGCAATCACTTGTGCCCTTGTTAATATGCAAATCCTGTCCCTATGGAGTTGTTATTCCAGGCCATTCTTGGCTCCAAGCTTTCCCTGTGCTACTGAGTGAAGATACTATTTCTTTACTGTCCAAAGCTGTCTATCAGTGAATTCCTCAGTGTCTAGGTAGAAATCTCCACTGCTGTTGAGGATCCTGGGAAATAGAAGGCAAGGCTAAAACCCTTTTATGAAAATTAAGTGACCAAGCAATGCAATACAGCCTTGTCTCTGTGAGATTGCCAACTTGTGCCAGCTTTGGTCAACATTATTCTTTGCTCAGAGGTTCTTCAATTAGATCAGGTTTTCTAAAACACTTTAGTCTTGGGCATATATAAGAAAGAAAGGAGAGAAAACATTTTTAGGTGGTGCTGGTGTGTTGTTATAGTAACTTCAAAAGTCTCGGAATCTGAGGCAAAACCAACTTTAAACAGTTGGCCTCTTGCAATTTCCCAATAGCCAAACATTCCCATTGTGTTATTTCTTCACCACTATCTCCTTTGCTGGTGATTTAGTGATTTAGCAAATTTAGTGTACAAACTGAAGGTAAATTATAAATGGCTGTACCGGTCATGCCAAAGATCCATGTCACCCAGTGCTTTTTATCCAGCAACATCCAAAAGGAGGAGGCTAGGGAAGAATGTAAACACTGGTGATGACCTGAGTCCTCTCCTTGTCTCCCAGCTGTTTGTGTCTCAGACCCTTCCTCCTCCAGGAGTGGTTTCTATGTATTAAGTCATCTTCACTGGATTCTGTTCCAGGAACTTGGTCATTGCTCTCTGAGCCTGTTAACTTTTAATATCTAATATTAAATGACTAAGAGTTAAATCAGAGGATAGGTTAGAATTGGGGATACTGGGTGAAGTAATGAACTTCTGTTCTTGTTTCAACCATTATCTCACTGTGAGACTTTAGGAAATCATGTAATCTCTCTAAAGGTTTAAAATTCTTCCTTGTAAAATGTGAAGAGTACTTACAAATCTTGAAAGCATTTTCTCACTCCATACGATGATATATGTATAAAGTATTATCATCTACCATTCTCATCAGTGTCCTCTACATCAAAGCAGCTTTGTGAGAAAAGCATAAACATAAAAGGAGAAAATTTATTCAATTTAGACAAATTGCTGAAAAAGGATGCAAGAAAGACTTGTGAGATGGTATGCTTTTGCTTGAACTCCGTATTTTAAGTACCTAAATAACACTTCTACCCACACATTTGCATCAGGTGTAACATAAGGCAAATTTTTAATCTTTGTACCCTTGTCATAAGAACCTAAAAGTTGTGAAGCTGGTTATTCTCGGTATGTCTGCAAAATTTGCTCCATCTTGAAGCCTAGATTTTGAACCATGAACAAAAGATATTTAAAGGTTTTATGCTAATGACCAAATTTCATAGAATAATGCAAAAACCCCAGAAGCCCGGAGGCTGAAATTAACCCTGTGCTATAGAGTGCCAACTCTGCAAAAACTCCGCAGCAATCCTGCTATTAAATGAGGCATCTGCAGGAAGCCTTCTGAACACAACCAACAGTGACTGGCACAGAAGGCAGGTAGGAGAGGTAGATGTTGACAGTACTGCTCAGCATGATCCAAAGGCGACAATCTAAAGGCTACAGAGTGTTTTGCCTGTGCTTTCCTAGGCCTGTGAAGAGCTGATTCTGGAACTGGTCTCAAACTAATGGGGCTGAACAGCCTCGTTCTAGGTTCATGCGTCTGCCTCATTCAGGCTCTGAAAACCCAGCATTCTTTTCTTTATTTATCCTGGGCAACTTTATTAGTCTTGTAATTTATATAGCATACAGCGGTAGTTACGGCTTTCTCTTAGGGGTGCTGCAAGGTGACAGTGTATGATTCCTGCTGTGCCTCCCTTCTCATTCAGTACAGACATTGGACATAAGAAATCACTTTTTTCACAATGATTCTATGAAAGAAGCCAAACGGGTTGTGTGGGGATGTTGTGTGGTCTCCATCCCTGGAGTTTTTCAAGTTGAAACTGGATAAAGTGCTGAGCAGCCTATTCCACTTGGACAATAGAGACAACTAGATCATATCTTTCACATCTTGAATTGCTCTCTACTACTGCATTTAAAACAGGGAGTCAACAAATTTTTCTCTGGCAATGCTTTTAGTAAAAGAGTGACCCTACTCTCACTTAATGAATAGAAGGTCTAAGGTGACCAGACTTAGGAGGGATTTCTCGGATGCAATCCCAGAGGCCTCTATCATCATTAAGTAAAATGTCTTAAGAGACAGGATTTCAGAAATATTGTCCTGTGTATTTTCCTTTCCAGTAAGGCTACATGCCTTGCTCGGGGTTTGGACATCAGGAAAATTGCTACTCAGCATGTTGGGTTTTATTTTCTATTTCTGAAGGCTTACACAAATTTTTTTGCAGCATAGTTGGAACAGTCTTTCATTTCTGCTACTGAGCTGGATTGTGCTCTCTGAGCAGCCAAATTACTGTTAACAGGTTGTTTGAATGTTTCTAATCTGTTTTGATTCAAAACTGAAACAGATGAGCATAGCATACCTTAAGTGTCAATTTAAAATAACCTGGCTCTCTTCAATGTAGTCTCTTGTGGTAACTTAACTGCTGGTGGGCTCTAACATCTTAATTTGCCAGGCCTGTCTGCAAAATAGCTGTTCAGCTGTTCTGTGATGGGAGGGCTGCTTTAGAGGCCAAAATATTGCCAGTACTGCTGTCCTCATAGCGGCCATGGCTGAGTTCCTTTACCCTTAATTTTATGGATTCTGGCTACTTTCTTCCTCATGTTCCTCTGTGAAAATGTGACTACTTCTATCTCTCTTTGTTACCCCTGATTTCTGGAGGAATTCATAGCCAGGACTGCCCCAGTCATCACTGTAGTTTACTCTCTTAATTTCTTCACTGGCATTAAGGGCTTTGCACTGAAGTTGTGTGAAGAAGTGACATGAAACTGAAGTGACTTGAAGCTCAAAATATTTGTAGAAACACAAGGGTTTGGAAACAATAGCTGAACGTATTTGCATAGATGAAAAAGGGTTAGTGTACATGCCTGCAGCTCGTTGCTTTATTACCTGTGAAGACTCAGCCCTCTCCTTTCTAACAAGTATTGAAAACCCCATGACATCATTTCCATGTAATCATTCTTAAATACATTACAAAGGTGGGTGAAAGTAATAAGTGTGTGTATAGGTGTAAAAGAGGCGGCAGGGGATGACTTTCAGATTGCACCTTTTTCCACAAGGTGTTCTTTGTGTAGGGCATATATTTAAGGCACATGCATTAGCATGTATTTTCCAGGGAAAATGTATCCCATCAGATAGCATGCTAATGAACGACTTGCTAAATGTGAATTGTAACAGAGAAACAAGTCAGGCTTAAAAGCCTTTGAGGTGATTTTGCATGTTTTAGTGTAACACACTGCAAATGTTATTTCAAAATCATAATTTACTTTCTCTAACACAAGAACGTTAACTGATGTGGAATATGTCTTCTAATGCAGTGTCTTTTTCTGAAGGCAGAACTAGCTAACTCAAAATCTCACCATTCTTGTACTGTTTTTCATGGAGAACTATTTCAGGAAAATATTACTGACTGAAAGAAGAAGAAACCAGAATGCTTTGTCTTATAGAGTAACTCTGGAATAAATATCCTGAAATCTTGTTAAATACAGAATTAATATATCTGAATAAGCAAAACAAACTGTGCTTATGATACTTGCCATTTCTGAAAAACCTGGGGGGGGAAAAATGTCTGAAATCAGATATTAGAGAAATGTTTGAGGAGCTAAAATCAATATTTATCATGTTTTTGGGGGCTTTGGTTTTTTTTTTTACCATGTGAAAATTAAATTTTTAAAACACTTATATACAGGAATAGTTACTGCTTTTTCTGTTTAAATAAGCATCTGTATTTGTAAATACTGTGTTCTTCAGCTGTTGCAGGTGGGGTAACAGGGAAAAAGAAAGTGCTTTCATGACTTGTTGGAGGGTTTTTTGTTTTGTGTTTTCAAGGAATTTCAATTTCACTATTTTCTGAATCCCATTTTATGTTCAGAAGTCCTTCTAGGATGTGAAAAACTTCATGTTTTTACAAGATATTAGAGGAAAGTGAACTCACTTAAGATACAGGGTTCCAAATGTGGAATAAAGTCAAAAAAAACTTCTCAGAAAGCCTCACACTGTTTTTGAAACTTAAATAATGCTCATGTTCCAGTCACTTTGACAATAATAAGAAAGATAGTTGATAACTGAATTAAAAACTGCTGGGTGAACAAAGGAAATACAGTGACATAAGGACCTCAAAACCTTTTAGTTCAAAAGCACTATTATATGATTTTGCAACTTTTAGTTATGTCAAGAAGCACTCTTACAGCATTGGCTATTAATGATTCTGAATCTTAGTTGATATTTGTTTCATATAGACAAACTGGGCAATTTATTGTCTCTGTTTTTCTTTTATTGTTTGAATAGGTCACAATGTCCTCCTTTTAAAACAGATAACCACTATGGGTTTTTTGTTTCCCTCTTCTTAATATCCTAAAGAGAATGACTTGCAATTCAGTCATGTCAAACATCATCTGCACACATTTATCTGTTTCTTGTCACGTTTTCATCTGGAGGAACCCAGCCAAGGAGAGAAGTTTTCTTGTAGGAGGAACTCTACTTACAATGAAGAGAGTCTGTTTCCCAGGGCATTTTCACACACAGTATCTCTCCCTGAATGTCTGTCTTCCTCCTTTGTCCTCCTTCCTTTCACAGATGCATATTAGCAAAGAGGAGAAGTTGACTGCAAATTAATTGCTTTGCCTTTTCTCACTGTTTTATCCCCATTCTAATAACTTGCCACGTAAAGTTTCCAACACAGCCAGTGTTAGTTTTCCATATCTCCAGTGGAGTAGATCCCAAGCTCTTTAGTCAAAACACCTTCATTACCATTATGATCACTCTTAAAAATATATATTTCTAGCACCAATTCATGAGTTACTGATTAAAAAAGAAAAGGAAAAGAAGTCTATGTTTCACAGCTTTTCCAGCCCCAAGCCAAGCTATACAGCTGTGTTCTTTTGCAAATTAGAAAAATATAAAATGAGACAATGTTTTTCTTCAAAAATGCATTGTCATTTCCCTGGCATCTTCATAGTAACAGTACGTTTTGAGTTTGTTTAGTGTTTGTAAAGTTTGCTTTGTGATAAATTTGGCTATTATATTCATCTGTGTAACAACACTTTAGAGCTAATATTTAAAAACTGAAAGCTAAAATACAACTTTGTAGGCAGAAAGTTTGGATTTTTGCGTGTGTCAGCACAGCAGGCTGACTTTTTTCCAAGGAAATCTAGTTAGAATAGTGTCTTGTCAACAGATCAAGTACACAGCTGAAATAAGCGTTCCTTACTTGAAAACATCTGATCTGGATTAATTATCCATTAAAACATCAAATCAAATACAAAAGCTCTTGTTATTCTGCCAGTGTCTGTGCAGAATGTAACATGATTTTTGTCCAGGGACAGCGTAACCTCAGGCTGAAATATATAAACCAAAGAACTGGCCATGTGCTTCATTCCTTGAGTCTGCATTTTATAGGGAATAAACTCCTGAGGACCGTGTTACCTCTAAGAGAAATATTCCAAGCTTTGAGCGTGACTCTAAAAATTGATGCTTCCATTGTTGTGCAATAATAATTTCTTTATAAAGAACTGCATGAGAAGGATACATTATCTTTTGTGCATACTGTCATTCTATGGAACTATCATGTAGTCAATTAATTAAAATTAAGTTTGAAACAGCCATGCAAGCATTACTTTGAGTTTGCTTTCTAACGTGGCTGACATATCTATCACTCTGCATCATTTAGAAAGAAAAAAGAAAATCAACAACAAAAAAACGCCCTAAAATTGCATTTATAATGACTGAGAGCATATGTACTGCTACTCAGTCAGCCGGTAAATGAGAAGCAAGCCTTTTGGTTATTCCATCACACAGTAGCTTAACAGATACTTTGGTAGTGGGAGGTAAAGGTTACATGGGCAGTTGAGTTTCAACTTACATTTCTAATAAAAGGCTTATCAAGGCTGCTGGAATACATTTTTTTTGTCTGTTTGTTTGTTTTCTGAGAGGAATTGTCTTTTTATCTGAGTTATGTACAGTGAGGAACAAAGGAAAAATAATTGTCTCTTCCAGGAGAGATCCAGGTCTTCAGTCTTTCACATGTGCCCAGTTTTAAGGTACAATTTAATGTTAATAACATTACTTTGGAATGCAATTACTGGCTATAAAATTAGTTCCCTGCAAATTGTTCTTAATGGGTTTGGGTGCATGTTAAAATTGTTTCCAAAAGTGACAGCTCTGAGGACTATCCCCCATCTGTATGTTCAGAGTTACACAGATGGGTGAGGCGTTCATTCCTTCTGCCTTTCAAAGGAGGGAGACAGTGCTCACTCTCACTGGAAGTAAATCAGGGCTCATGGAGTTAGTAATTTATCCTTTAGAACCGGTATTTCTATTTTCCATTGTAATTTCTTTACACCATGATAGAAAATTAACTTCTGGATAAGTAAGAACAGATGTTTTAAACCTTGGCTAGCCCTGCGCTAGCTCTGCTGATAGTGATATCAGTGGGAGTCTTATTATTGAATTATAACGCAAGACAAATGTTAAGAGCTTTGAAATTCACAATTAAGAGTGGTTATATACATGACAGCTATAATCTTGTATAAAATATTGTCTGAACAGTCTTAAGGGAGCAAACTGACTGAAAAGAGATACCTAGTCTGTACCCTTAACATGGCTCCCTTTTTTTGTGGGGGGAAAAAAAAAATCACAAACAAAAGAGAATAAATAAGAAACCATTACTTTTAACTAGAGCTCTCACAGATTCTCAGCACATCATTCTGAGTGTAGATTAAATTTCTATTTTTAAAAGACATAGCACGGATGATAAAATGAAGTTTGTTCAAGAGGGAGATTACATACTTTTCTTTCTACCTAGAAGCTGTGGCTTTATTGTCTTCCTGACAGATCTGTAGATGCTCTTTTTCCGAAAAAAACCCCCCAGAAAACCAGACCAAGGGGGTTTTTTGCAGCCCTCCTGCTGGAACAGAAGCATTTTCAAGTAATATGTGAGATGGACACCTAAATGAGTCATGCCCGAGAGCAGTGGGCTGGTAAGGTTATTTTGGGTCACACATCTGTGCAAGTAGAGAGGTCTCCTGCTGTTGTTTGCATTTAAACTCTTTTCTGCTAACTTTTTTGCTTCCTGGGGATCTAAGGTTCCTTTTTATCTGAAGCACAAGCACAGTCTGTGTGTGGAGGGTAGCCTTGGCCCGCTGCCCGGCGCCCACCCCGCTGCTCTCTCACCCTCCTCCTCAACAGAAAAAAAGGATGGGGAAAAAGCTTCTGGGTCAAAATAAGGACAGGGAGAGAATCTACCCATTTCTGTCATGGGCAAAACAGGCTCGACTCAGGGAAATGAAGCTGTTTCCAACGAGAATAGATTTGTATGGTGAGAAAAAAGGACAGATTAAAGCAGTAACTTCTCTCCCGAGCCGTGCAGGGGGATGGGGAGTGGGAACCACAGTGGTTCATCTGTGCAGCTCCTCCTTCACTCTCTCCTTTGCAGCAGCCTGCTCCACAGGGGAATCCCTGCCGAGTCTTGTCTTGTCCCTTCTGACTCCTCTGACTGCCATGTCACAGGGCTGTTTCTCACACTTTTCCCCTCACCCCTCAGTGGCCCTTTTTAAATTTGTTTTTCCTGAGGTTCTGCCACCCAGTTCCCTTCACAGCCCTCCTTGCCCCCCTGTGCTCAGTCACTGCGTTAGTGTGTGGGTTAATTACAAAAACAAGGCTGTGAACTCATCCCACTGCTAATGGAATGATGTTCCACCCCATATATTCAAAAAAAAAAAAAAAATAGAAAAGGAAAATAATTTTTTGCATCACATATTTCTATAAATTTTTTGGAATTTCATTTCTTAGGCCTTGTCCCTAAACCCAAAGAAATTTATTTCTTCTTTTTCTATGAAAGGGAGCAATCGCTTGTACTCCCAGTTTTCTGTCTGCTGTGGGGTTGATGGAGGCAAGCAGTTGTGGAGTTGAGATCTGCTGAGCTCTGAAATTGCCGTATTTTGGATTGAGCTGATGAGGCCTCGTTGTGCTTCACCTCTCCCTCCCTTCCTCTGACAGAAACTACACAGGGAGATTGGCATAAACCCTACCGAACACCCTTGTTGGGAGATGGGGAGTGCCTCCTCTTTCATTTTAGAAGAGACCAAGTGAACACCAAACAATCAAATAAACCCCCAGAAACAAAAACCCCCATTTAAATTTGTATTTTTCCTCCCCTCTCATAAAATTTTGGTAAATCTTAACTTTCATATTCTGTGGGGAAAAAAAATAACTGTTCATCCTCCCTCTCTCTGAAAAGGCACTCGCTTTGTTCATACTTCACTAATCAGTTCCATGTTTCCATTAAACAGGCAAACACAGGAAAAAGATTGTTAGCTTTTCCAAAGCAACATTTTTTCCTAAGTTACTTACTTGATCAAAAAGTTTTTCTTCTTAGTCTCATAGAACATTCTGTAAACAGGGTGTTCTGTGGAGCAGCAGTTATCCATGAATTTCTCTTACATCAATACTTGTTCGAAATGCCTTGCAGATAGCTGCAGTAGTGTCAATCATTTGAAAGTAGTTATCTTTTTATAGAATGCTTCCCAGGCTGTCTTCTTGAACTTTCCTTTGAATTTTTGCATAAAATAAATTAGTTCCTCCATCAGCCAGTAAATTAGAAGATTGAAGCGAGTAGCTGTTCAAATCAGCATGTTGTTATCATTAGGTGCCTCAGATCCATATTAAAATATGGATATATTAGCTGCTTTTCCTCATCATTCCCTTACACCTAATCATAAAGCTGTCGTAGATGCGTGATTTGCAGCTGAGCTGTAACAAGGGCATCAGTCTCCTCAGGCTGCTGTGAAGGCACAGCTTTAGATAGTTACTCTGGCAATGCTGTGATTGAACTGGAAGATGGAAAAAGGCTTAATGAAATAATGTTCTGGTCAGACAAAGCGGCTCAGGGAAAAAAAAAAGAGCGTTTCCTTTTGTTCTGGACGTTGTTTAATCTTCTGCCACTTGGCTTACATATAGCTTTGTACAGTTAGCTTTGATCAGCTTCAAATGTGAGTGAAAAATCTGTGTGTTGGTTTCATGTCTCTCTCAGAGTGCCTTCCTGGTGTGCCTGAACTGGGGGTGTTCACAACTTAATTTGAATCTGTTTTCCCTACATTTGAAACTGCCTATTCTTAACCTTTTTTTTTTTTTTTTGCTTTGAAGCGTTTATATCTGGGACATGAAGAACCCGTTCTTTGGAGATAGTGCTAAAAGAGAGTTTGAGAAGTGTTTAAGGCAAGGCAAGAGTTCTTAACTTTGATTTATACTTAACGAGATTGAACTTCTATGTTTTTATGTCAGCTGTGATTGTTAATGTGTCCTGATTTTGGTTAAAAAGCACTGGCAATGGCTTACTGCTGTTTTTTTAACAAGTTGATCATTTATATTTATATATAGAGAGAGATCATCTATTGTCTTTGTAAGTACAATATCATTAAAGTATCCAGTGTATTGTATCCTTGAGTCCAAATAGGAAAAATAATAGGTAGAGGAAAAGACTTGAGGTTCCCATTTTTCCAGTTTCTCATAGATAACCTGCTTTCATGTTTCCCTGTCGCACATAGACCTTCTAAAATCCGCTTTAAAACAACCTTTTCCTGCTATTAAATATTCAGAAAATTTCAGGGAACACTTAGGTGCTAACAGGAATGCCAGAAGCACAAGTACACCTGAAATAGCCTCTTGAAAAGTATTGCATCGTAAGTGTTTTAGGAGTTGTCACGCAAATGGTCCTGCATGCCTGTCTGGGAAGCAGTGTATGGAGTAATAGATGCTGTTATGCCAGGCAAGACAAGAAAAATGATTTCATTCAGGCAAGGTTTGTTTTGCTTGGAGGGAGCAGTTCAGAACAAATAGGGATCTGCCGCCATTATCAAGTTCCAAAGTTGGGAGTTTGATTTGATGTGTTGTCTTTTCAACTCAAAACACAAAGAGAATATGTGCTGTTAGAATGCACAGGTTGCAAAAAGGGAAAGACTAAAAACTTGAACAGTAAAGCTTTAGCAGAGGAATTTTGACCTCATCTGCACTGGCAGTTCAGGGGGAGTAGAATAAATGTGGTTTCCAGATAGCCAGAAATGGGTTGGAGTCAAGATTTTAGGTTCTGCATGTAATCAAATAGAAAATCCATTCATTAAGAAACCATTGATAGTAAAGCTGCTTCATAGGTAAGGTATTGGTGGATTACTTATACAAGAGAGCCTTTTTTTTTGTCAGTAAGAGACTTTTCTTCCAGTCTTATAAGCCCCTCAATATTGTAGACTGACTCCACTGACTGCAGTAAGGGGTGAGCTTGCAAAGGACTTGAAGGGTGATTGTATTGCCCAGAAGTGTAGGAACAGTTAATCTCCTTTGTTGAATAGTTCTTAAACACAAAGGCTCTTCCTTTCTAGTATCTGTATAAACTTTGTGCAAGAGGAGCCACAGCCCTGTTTAATAGTAGTAGTAGTAGTAGTAGTACAAGTGGTGCAACAATTACTAGAGGGAAGAAAAGGGTGATGGAGTAGATAATGCTTAATACATAAATATGGTGAAATAGCTCTTTGGAGAAACTCCTTAATAAATAGGGTAGAGCAGAAGAAAAAGGAAATTGTGTTATTTTGTCGCTGACTAGACTTGAATGAGATATACAGATATTTCAAACTATCCTCATCAAGGTTGATACAAATTTAAATTGAAACTGAATTTCTGATACAAAAAGCACTGAAATCAGTGTACTTCTGAAAGAAATGAAAACCACTGATAATGATTCAAAAAACCCACTCTTCATAGAAAAATGCATAATTTTTAGCCAAGCATGGTTTTTCAAATGTTTATAATAGAAGATTGAATAAAAATATTCCTCTTTTTTTAATGCTTCCTGGATGGTTGGTACAGCTGTGCATGAATGAATACTACTTCAAAACACTTCAGCTGCGTAAAAGAAAAGTCCCAGAAGGCAGCAGTATCTTTAAATGATGTAAAGCTCTGTGTCACCCTGAAAGCTATCTGTAAGGATATATGATGCTGTATATTAGGATGTACACTGGTGAAATTACTTTTTTATCTCTGTGCCTGTAGCTCAGGGTGTATTCAGAGACTTTTGGCCACAGTTTGTGGTTTTGCCTCTTAAGTAGCTATGGAATGACTGACCAAAAACTGCTGAAGTCACTGAAAAGACTTGTTTAAAATTGAGCTCAAGTGAGTCAGGTCTTGTAAAATCTTGATTTGAAGCTGATGTCATGGAGCTTAGAGATATTAAATAGTTTACAGAAAGCTCTTCAGAATTGCTTGATATTTAGAATTGTAATCTAGCCACTAATTCTTTCTTTTTCCTCCTTTTTTTTTTTTTTTCCCCCTTTTCCTCAAGGGCTCTTCATTCTAAAGTGTTCTCCAGGAACTGATTTTAACATGGAAGAGAACCAACACGCTTCCCCTCTGCAAGGTAATGATTAAAAAAAAAAAAACAAAACCCAAAGCAAACAAACAAACAAAAAACCAAACCAAAACAAAATTATACCAGGTACAATCAGAATCCCAAAAGCAAAAATTCCTGATAGTAATTACATTCATCCAGAATTTCGAAAGATTTTAAGGAGAGAATATGATTGTCCCAAGAACTGCTTATAGTTAGTAGAAAATGAGGAAATATTTATCTAGTCTTTAGGTTTGCTTGTGTGTTACTTCTAGTAGAGCATTGTGTGCAACCTCTCAGCTTTTTTTAACTCAGTTCCATCATTCTGGGAGCATCTCAAGAAAGAAGCAACATATGTGCCTCTTCCACAGCAGTATAAATGTCTATCAGTAGCACCTGCAACACCTCTGGCTCTAGGACTCAGATGTGTGTGTAAATTAGCTACAAATGATACACAACACGTGAGGCCCAAGTACTCCAGATGAGTACTTGGAGTTTAGGATGCATTTGGGATGTGAGTGAGGAATGCTGGTTGCAGTTCTACATGTTTGGATGATGGGAGAAGGGTGTTTTGTCTTTCATAACAGCTGAGTGGGATTATATGCTTTGCTGCTCCTTCTCATGTAGATGCTAAAGTTTGCCTGTAAACTCTTGTGACCCATCTTAGAAGATTCTCGTAGAAGGAAAGTGTAGTAATGTTTTCTGGAAAAGCAAATTTTGCAAAGTTTTATTCAGCTTTTGATAGTCCTGACTGAGAATCTACTTTTACTTAACCTATATGAACCAGGAAATAACATTTCTTTAAAGTTACTTGGTTAAATAGATCTTGCCTCTAGGGCACAAAATGGAATAGGAACGTGCTGTTTGTTTACCATGGTAACACTTGGAATTGAAAACTTAGTTTAGCTTGTGCTATTTCACAGTTGGTTGAAAGAAGACATTAAGATAGAGTCAAATCAGGGATTGGAGCACTGTGCTGCTTCTTGGGTAGCAGAGGTCTGAGTGACTGTATGGGCCAGGAGAAAAAAACTCTTGCCGAACTTAACTGTTTTCAAATTGTTATACATTATTGGGGTTGTTCAGTTCATGGTGGCTGTGTATAGTTATGCCATAAATGGTTTTGCACAAAAGCCAGCTCTGATTGAAACAATAAACTGCAATATATATTGGTCCATGAACCTATAAAACGCTGCAAACCAAGGAAAGGAGTAGATTGAAATGACAAGTTAGAAGATGTATCCTGCAAGGGATGGATAGTCATTATAAATCAGCTAATACTGTAGAAGCATAGTAAAAGTTGTCTGAACTCTGCTCCATTAAAATTAATGGAATTTCTGTGATCAAATTCAGTGAGGAACACGGGTAAACACTCTTGAAAGCCCTGTCCCTTTAGGCCAGTTCCTCATCTATTTGGTATTGTTTAGCTCTGCAGAGGTAGTTGTGGACTGCCTCAGTAGCTGGGTTTTCTGTTTTAATCTGATACACAATTGGATTGAGGCTTTCAAAAGAGATCACTGATTAAAATTGGTGGAAAAAGAGTAGCTAAATTCTGTGCATGTTTTGAAAATTCTAGCCTTTGGGTGTTAACATGCAGTCTTTAATCAGCCCTTAATAAAGTAGAATTCTCAAAGGCACTTTTGCTTGAATAAAACTACAGAGTTTGATCTTTTGGCAAGAAGGTTTTGTAGGAAACTGGTTACTGCAAGCAGAATTTGTGTGAGAAAAGTCCTAAAGTACATGAGAACAAACACCTCTTCCCAGCTGTAAATAGCCAAGCTCTTTTTATGGGTTGTGGTGGCAGAGTTTTGGTGATCAAGAATATCAGGTAATCTGAAATGCAAATAAAATGGGAAAAGTTGCTTCAGTTAACGCAGTGCTTCTACATATTTCTAGTTGACACTTTTTGTTTCACATAAAAACTTTTCCTTGCATGTGTCATTATAATTTTAATTTTCAGTGACTGCTTCTTTCAGAATAGAGACACTACTTACAGGGTGATGAACATAACTAGTACTGATTGTGCTTCTGAAGAGGCATTCTCAGAGATGGATACCATGATCTGTCTAAACACCATCACTAATCTATCTATATCTATCTATAAATATATAGAGAGTGATAGATATATTTATTCAAAGAAATTTGTGACTTGAACTAAAATGCAACTGTATTGTCAAGAAAATCCAGTTTACAAGCTTGAAAGAAAGTAACATTTTAGCATTTTCTTTTTGGCAGTTCAAATGATCCCTTATTTATTTTGAATAGCTACTATTCAGATTTACGTTGTTTAAAGCACGGGGAAAATTCTATATATTAAGAAAAAAAGCAAGATGGTCTGCTATGATTCAAATTCTGCAAGAGAAGAATTTCCAAATGTATTCGTTCTTTCTGTATTCATTGTGGCAGTGAGGGGCAATATCCCTTCTCTTGAAGTATGGAGAAATTGTGTAGGGACACTATCTCACATAATACAGAACTGAACTTAAAATAGGTCTAAAGCTTTTGTCATTTAGAGCACATGGAAGTTGCAATCCTGAAAATTCCAATACCAAAAATTCCGGAGATACGTCGCTTTCCTTACAGCTCCTCTGCACCAGTTTTTTTGCATTGACGCTTCTGGAGGAGGGATCTAATTTTGCACATGCTTTGAACTACTGTTAACCTCACTTTTGTTTAGAAATGATGCTCAGTTAAAGGTAGTTATGAGAAGTGTCCTCTGCACTTTTGAATTCCTTTAGGGCATTGAATGAGAAAAATCTCTTAAAAGAAAATAAAAAACGCGAAAAGTAAAAGGAGAACATGAAACACTTGATTAAACAATGAAGTTTGTGCCTCCTTATAAAACTGTCCTTCCTAACACCAGCGTATCTTCTATTTCTCTAAGAGTTGCTTGTATTTGGTGTTGATTTGGGGAACTATCCAAACAATTGTATGGTGAGAAATGGAAGAACCAAGTGGCATTTGTCGTAAGATAGTTTTTTATTTTTCCTGCCAAAAACAGCGGGTATCAGACTTAAAATTTCTAGGGTTCTCCTGACCTGTGGGATGATCCTCTCATTCTTTTTGTTGTGCCTTTTGTGGTAAATCAGTGATATAGTCCTGCCACAAGATCAGGGCTAGGTTTAGCAGAATTCATCTCCGTCTTTATCAAGTACTAAGTTGAATCTTGATCAGCAGCTGTTGAGGAAGCTCATGCATTATTTATGTCTGTCTGTATAGAGAATTATTTTCACAATATATTTGTGTATGGGAGTCAAAATGATTAATGGAACAGAGCAGTCACTTTATAAGGAAGAGACAAGGCTGTGGAAAAAAGGCAGCTAGGAGATAATAAGGCTGAAAGTTGATATGATCGATGTTCACAAAATCATGAAGGTCAGGGGGAAAATGAATACAGAGTTGTTATTTCCCTGTCCTGAAATGTTTGAGCTACAGTGTATTGATGGAACTATTAGGAGTTTGGTTGAAAGCTTAGAAGAAAGCGCTTCTTGGGCTTCTGGAATATACTGCCAAAGGAGGATGTGGAGGCAAATTCAAATTCATGGGCAGCAAGTCCATGCAGAGGTACCAAGTGAACAGGCAGAGGTGTGCTTTCCAATATCTTTCATCTAACAAGTTGCTGGTGAAACATCCCAGTAGGGGTATTCTTATATTCCTGTGCTTTTAATGTTCAGTATATTAAAAACTGTACCTATACATAAACCCTAGGATTTGGAAGGAGATTTTCATTTCGACAGGATTAATGCTCTGTCGTTCAATAGGTAGAATATTAGGAAAGTCTTTCAGGAGGGACAGTTTCAATGTGGTATGTGGAGCAGAAATCCACCATTCGATAATTCTTCAGCATATTATATGTGGATCAATGAAGGAATGATAAGAAATCAGGTCGAACAGCACTGAGTCAACTAGAAAGAGAACTGAGGCAGAATCTTGGGGTTTTTTGTTATTGGTTGTGGGGTTTGGGTTTTGGGTTTTTTTCCTGATTTGAAATTTCTCTGATCAGTAGTTGTAAAGTGTGTCTGTTGCAGATGCGGGGAAACTGCAGCATCCTGTGATTTACTCTGAGCCACAGATTTGGGTTTCCTTATTGTTTTCGTTTTATAACAAAAGCGGTGGATCTCTACCATTAAAATGTGTATCAAAGATCACAAATTCATAATAGAAGAAAAAACTCCTTGAACTGCCCTTGCAAATATATTGAAATAATTAAATTGTTAGACTTCAATTAATATGAGTTACAGAGATCGTCTTTTGTTGTGGGCGTTTAAGACTTTAATGAACTTTTATTTATGGAATAAATAACCTGAAGTTTTGTTTCCTTTATCTATCGTATTCTCAAAGGGCATAAGACTCCTCTTTTTATAGTGGTATTCAGGTGCTCCTGGAATGTTTTTCATCTGTGATAGAAAGATTTCTGCTCTTGAATCAGTGATTCTGGTTGCAAGCAAAATCTGAAAGAATTGCTGGGACCAGAGAACGACTGGCACCTGATATCACCTATCTGAGTTCAAGGAATGTTGACTCTCTTGCAGTTAAGACCTCAGGCTGCACAGAACAGTCCAGCAGAAGTCTCTTTTTTTTCTTTTCTATGGCAAAGGAGCTCTAAGAAAAAAAGTGGGAAGTTTTTTAAAAAATTCTCCAACATGAACTAAATCTTGTAATAAGGTAATTGATACGGTAAAAGGGGGCTAAATTCTTGGGTACCTGGTTTCCCATAGCAAAAATTCTGATTTCTAACAAAGAATGATATAATAGTCTAACAAAGAATTGTGTAATAGTCAGAACTGTGAGAGAATTCATGAACTCTCTGACAAAGAGGAGAAAGAGCATAAAATGCTTTCCAGAACACTGGTGAAGGCTACATAAGACATCTGTAGGTCTCAGAAACATCCAAGAATTTAAGACTATGGGAAGAAATGTGTAAGGCAAGCAAACCCAAAATAGTGGCTGAAGATCTGTTCTGAGCCCCCTGGCATTCCTGGACTCTTTTGTGACATGGCATGAAGGTGTAATTTCTCTGACTATTCTGTAACGTATCTGTTAACAGCATTTTGTAGTTTTCTGTAATTATTCTGTAATTTTTCTCATCTTATACATGTCCTAATTAAATAGAGAGCTTGAATAAATAGGTCACCATAAAGGAGGAGTAGTTAATGTATGGAGAACTTTCTGACCTACAAAGAGTTGGTAGCATGGCTCTGGACAGTGCCAGGTGTCTAGAAACCATTCCTGAGCAACAAATAATACTTGTTTGGGTGCAAACTCCTTGTTGTACATGTCACTCAGTTCTTAAAGGAAAAAAAAAGTAGTTGACAACCGACAACTTGGATCCTTGTATGTTACAGCTATTTCCCATTAAGAAATGACGTTCCAAGTAACCTGGTAGTCCAGACTTAAAGTGCCTTGTAAAAGCAGAAATATTTCCTGCAGCTGCATTGTGGATGTTGAAAATTGTGTGGTACTGTGACTGCCAGTCCCATTAGAGGCTCTGTAGAGATCGATAATTGCTATGACAAATTATGTTTTCGTGCTGGAAAACAGATGCTTTATAGGCAATTATAAAAAAAGAACCCACATTTTATAAATCAGAAAAGATTCATGACAAAAAATATTTTTTGTTATATACATTTGAATAAAATAGTTCATTTACCTCTGTTAAGCAGTAAAGTCTTACCTGTGCTCTTTAGTCAATATTCCCATTTTGTTCTTTCTACCTTTCATGTTACTGGATTTCAGCAGTGTCCTGCCAGCAAGGCTTTGTATCAAACTTGCATTTCTGCTGTAAGGTAATCATTTTATGGGAGGGATTTGTGACTGAAGGAGTCAGCGGACTTCTTTTGTGTTATGTTCTGCTCTACACAGAATAACACGGGTATGAAGGGATTAGGAAGGGCTCCAGTGACTGGTGTTTCAGCCATTGATTCCAGGGGCTGAGTTGGGATTCCAGTTCTTGCTCCAGCATATCTTTTGCATTTTATTAGATTGTGATAAACACAAACTGCTTGCAGTCACGGGAACGAGGAGGATAACTGGGCCTGTGCTCTCTCATGTGACTGGTTTGCTTAGCCCTTACACTAGAGCTCAGCAAATATTTGATGACTGCATGTATGTCAAAGTCATTTTCAAGAGGATTAGGAGCATCTCTGTGGTTGGAGGGGGGAAATGTGGGTCTGAATCTCCAACAGACTTTTCCAGGGGAGGATGTAGAACCTCCTTCCTTGAGACACTCAAAATGCAAAGAATCACAGAATAGTTAGGGTTCGAAGGGACCCCTGAAGATCATCTAGACCAAAGCCCAAAATTTAATGAGTCAAGGCCTTAAGCAAGCTGACTTATCCTTGAAGTTATCCTTGACTTATCCTTGAAGTTAGCCTGCTCTGGGAAGGAGGTAGCGTTAAGCAAACACATAAATAATGCTATGATTTTGTAATTTCATAATAATTTCAAAAATCTCATAAACATGTCTGAGGTTTCTTTTTGCTGCTTTTTGGGAATCCCCTCTATAAGAACTAAAATCCTCCTGGCCTTCGCGTTTTCAGACTACTAATCCAAGTCTGGGTGCTATTTTGCTATTCCTGGGACCAAGTACCAAAGTACTTTTGTGTATCCCAAATGCTTGAACATGTGACTTTTAGACCAGAAAACTATACTTATGTCCTTTCCTTCAGGGGAATGATGTGTGTGATTAAAGGGAAATCCTGTAGCACATGAACCTATTTTCAAAATTAAACAGATTTATGAAAAAAAAATGAAGAGTTAGGACACCTAGAAAAAAATAAAGCCCTGAGGCAAAGCAATCCATTATGAAATCCTTCAGTAAAAGTATTCCTTTGAAGTTAATTTTTATGGAAATATTGGTTAAAGTTGCATGTAGTTTCATAGAGGTAGGATGTGATTTTATGTTAGTTGTTAAACAAGTCATTAATATTCAGTGCCAAAGTCATTATTTTTCAGAAAGTAATGTAATTACATGCTGTCCAGAGAGAAGAAATGAGTATGCAGTGAACATGCTGAGAAATGCACATGTTTATCAAGATATTGGGTGTTCCTCGGCACTGAAAATCCGTCATCCTGAGAATGTTCTATTCTAGTGCATTTTAATGAGTGCTGCTGAAGCTGTGAATGGTCTGTCAGCACTTTTATTAGGCATCTTATTATTAGGGAGTTTATAGCTTGACTGTAAAACCTTGCTGTAGGCTAAAAGTAGTTAAATAATACTTTCAGAGCAATGTTTTGTGCAAAATTTAATTCAGATAGCTTTAGGCATTTTTCTGTGTTCGTATCAGAAGGCAATATTCAAGTTCTGATTGAAATCTTTTGAAGCAGGGCAAGGCAAAATACAAATGGCCTAGACCTGCAGCTTCACTCAGAGTAGACGGTAAGACAGTCTAGTACTGCAGGATGTATGTTCCCGGGAATAACGATGTACAGTGGCTGGAGCAGGGGGACTCAGCGCTTCAGGGAGGATGATATAAAGTCCTTATTGAAACAGAATCCTGTTTTGCCTGAGAAGGGTCTTCAGAACTTGAGGTACCCTGAGGCAGGCTGTGGAAGTAGTAAATGACCAGCTCTGACAGAAATAGAGGACATTATTAAAATGAAAACTATTAATTTGCAATGGTGTGGAAAAGTCCTGTTGCTTTTTCTATGTCGTACCCACTGAATAGCTCAGCAGAGAAAGGAACTTGCAGGACTCTGTTTTCCCTTTGTTCATGGAACAAATGCTCTCATTTCGTACATCAGCAATCACAGTTTGCTGTGGCTGTTCTGCCAAGTTAAAGCAGATACTTTTCAGGAAGAGGTGACAAAAAATAGTACATGATTTTATGATCACTTCCAGACCTTGGACATGTATTACTCTTAGACTTAACAAAGATTGTTGTCAGGGAAGTTGCATGAACTAAAGAATCTAAGCTTAAAGGAAAAGAAAAAAAAAAGATAAAGTGTAATAAGTTCTTTATAAACATACTGAGTGCTTGTTTTATTTCAGTACAACATGAAGGGACAGATTGCCACATGGAGTACATGTTGCTTCAGTAATTCTCACTAAGTCTTTCATCAGCTGCCAGTCACAGGCAAGGTCCTGAGTGTGAAAAAATTTCCCAATGCTCTTTCCAGTCTGGAGAAACTTTTCTGAACTGATTGGCAATGCCTTCCTCCTAAACAAGTAGGGTGTGGAAATCTCTGGTTGGTTAGTTGATTGGTTGGTTGGTTGTTGCTTAAAGAACTTTGTCATGTAGCACTGTCATCCTGGCCGTGAGTCCCAGGGATGTGTAGTCTATGGGATGTTAATGAACACAGTTCTATAATAAATTGAATTAAAAGTTGCTAAAAGTTGACAGATTTTATGAACTTGTTGGTGGTTGTTTGAGGTTTTTTTGGATTTTATGGGTTTGTTTGGGGTTTTTTAACTCCCGTAAGATTTGGTCCCCTACTGAAGAGAATTCAAGGAAGAAACTCAGAGCCAAAGAAGTTCCTCCTTTGCACCTATTTCATTTGCCTTTCTTATTCATTGCTTCACCTGTGTACCACCTAAGGCAGCCGTTACCTGCCAATTCTAGTAGCTTCTGTGGGAATCCAACTTCAGTGGAACATGAATTATATAGAAATCTAACTTATACAATTTTATACCAAAATCTAATTTTAAGTTTTTACAGGGGAAACCCAAGCACCTCTGAACACAGTAAGGAGTTTAATTCTTCAAATGCAGATGTTGTAATTGCATCAGGCAATTAAAAGTGAAATGTTGGACAATGTAAGAATATGTTCAGTTCTTCCATCCTATTTCAGTGGAGACTCCTCTCTGTGGTGTTTTTCAGTTGGAGCCACAGGTTGAGTTTTCAACAGACTTAGGAAAAAATGTAATACATAAAGGGTTTTGAAAGAGTTTTTGGGTAGTCTTTCTTCTCTACAGCAATTAGATATATGATGCCCAAATTTTCAGAACCCCTCCAAAGTAAAGCAACTGTCAGTTACAATTTAAAATATACAAGTGCTGCTAAAAAACTTTTCTAGCAATTTTTACATTACGTTGATATGTGGAAATAGGATTTTTATTTTTTTTTGTCCTGCAGAATGTAGTATTTTCTCATTACTTTTTAACTTAGGGTTACTTTTGCCATGCACAAAGTGGGTTGCTTCTTTTCCTCTGTATGTTTATGGTTTCAGTGAAATACCTAACAAAACAAATATGAAGATAGCAGAGGCACAGATAGACTCACTCTGCAAACTTCAGGTGCAGACAACAAGAGCTAAAAGGTACTTGTATCTCAGGATACAATTCACTTTACAGCGTTAACTGAGGCTTTCATAAAGTTCAAACCCTGACTCCACACTGGGTTTCCCAACAGCTGCTGAAGCTCTAGGATGCTTTGGCCTGGGCTTTTTTTGCTGAAAGTGCTCTCTGTAGTGTTTGTAAGTAGAGAAGATTTTGCCTGAGATGTTGAGCTAAGTGATGCTGATCTAATGTGTGTCTTTCTACACCACTGCACTGGGTACCTCTAATTCTTCTAAGAAACACGGGGCATGTGCGCTGCAGCTTTGTGGAAGCTGATTGCCTCCCCAGCTACTGGTTAAACAGAGTCTATAAAGCCCAGCTTTCTATCAGAAGAGCCATTAACATATGTCTGTTCTGCACCTGGAAGACAGTTTTTCAGACTTGAGGAAATACCATTATTTTTGGAGTCTTTTAACACTTTTCTGTCTTTGGAGGAAACCAGTGAACAGTTTTGGAAGTGTAGGGGCTGGAAGAGAGAGGCTGGCAAAGAGGGTGGTCAAATTTTCTATGCTTCCTTAGGCAATCAGGCTAAAATTGGGCAGGGAGATCTACACTAACACCAAGTTTGATTATATATTTCAAAGCCCAACTTTATGTGGAAATGCTTTGATGAGTTTTTAAACAGTCTCACAGAAATTCCGGAAAAACATTTGTACTGTCAGTTCCTTCAAAAAAGTAACTCTTAATGAGGGCCTGGTAATTTTTTTTCAGTTAATTGTTTTTACTAGTTGTATTGTAAATCCAAATGCTAAGTTTTAATAATCAGATACTTATTACACACGTGATTGAATATAGGAAAATTAAAGAGGATGTTTAAAGAATATGTATATAATGTCACTGAAATAAAATAAATATTGCTGTTGTTTTAAATAAATTATTGAGGCATATCCTGAATACCTTGTTTACTTTGTTGCAGATCCTTACCATGTCTATCTCACCTTTCTGGATGTGCAGAAACAAATTCTCTGCCTGAGAGACATTCTCCAGGTGGGGTGCTGTAAGCAGGGAAGGTAAAAATGACATTCTGTTCGATATGCACCCCAGATGCTGCTAAAGCCTAGTCAAAGGAACCTGGGAACAAAATTGATGAGATTGCTAAAATAAAAAAAAGGTGCCAAAGAAAGGTTTTATGGGAGTGCTGGTGAGACTGTGAGAAAGTAGAAAGACAAGGCAGTGGTTGATGAGCAATGTACAAGTTTTCCTACTTTCAGGTGGCAATTCTACTAGTATTTGTGCTGCCTGTTTGAAAGGATATAGTATTCATTTGTATTCCTAAACTTGTAGTGTTCTTTTTTGTTAGCTTATGTCTTACTTTTAATACCTGTAGTTATACAGGTATGCACTTGGTTAGTAGTCTGAAATATGTCAGTGTCAACAAATTATTCTTATATAAGCTCTGTGAACAGCGATGATTAAACTATTTCTCTTTTTCTAGTTCAGAAGTAGAAAGAACCATTAGGTTTATCCAGTGTGAGTTTTTACCTATCACAGTCCGTGATATTCTTACAGATAACCCATTTTACAGATGAAGATTGCAGTAAACAAGTAAATTAAGTCAATTAATCTGGGAGATTTTACTTTGTACAACACACTAAATAGCAGGGATGAAGATGCATTTGCTGTCAAGTATCTGCAGCAGTCAAAAAAAATGGAGTGAGATGTGCCTAGGTGGTATCAATTGCTGTTTGATATATATTTCTGTGGCATTCCAGTTTCCCCTTAGGATCTTTATTAAAGAGAGTGCCTGACAGCTGGTACCGTTCTTATTTTTTTCCTTATGAATAAGGATGCCTTGAAACAATAGTGGATGTCTCCAAAGGCAATAATAGTGATAATTCTTTGACTGTTTTTACTGGTCTTATGGCTTGGAGTCTGTGCTTGTCCCTTCAAGATGTAAATCAAGAAATTTTTAATTGAAGTGGTTCTGTTTCATTTTATTGTGAATCCTCTCTTTCTTTCATCTTTAAAACAATTGATACTGGTGTTTTCTCCTTGGTCTCTGCTTTTACTTGTTTTACTTTGAGCGAGGTGGTTTTATAGTACTTGGCTGCATTCTCTTTGTCTCAAATTCTTCTCGTTCTCAGTTTCCCTGACAACTCTCAAAGACATATCCTGTGGTAAGGGGCTTTCTGAGCATAGTGTTGAGGTATTGCTCTTAGAGAAAAAAAAGCCCAACAAATTCTCCAAAAAGGGAAAAATAAGAATGCTAAAAATGAATGCAAAACACATCTTAAACCTTTCCTAAATGATTGCAGGCACTATCTGTTACAGGGTCAGCGCCATGAAACGATGCAGCGCTGTGAAGGGAGGGTGCAGTACGTGACTACCCGCTGTAATCATAAGGAAGATTACCAGGAGAAAAATGTGGCCTCAAGCTGCAGGTTTATATTGCAATCTGCGTTTGATTGAAGTTTGGTGACAATAAGAACGCCCTTAGTTCAGTTCTGTCTTTCAGACTTAAAATTTCATCAGTTATTCTTCCCAATGGTTAAACAGAAGTTACAACATGCTCATGTTTGTTGTTCCTGAGTGGAAGAATTATCTTACTTTCAGTGGAGGCAAGCAAGCTGAGAGAAAACAGGAAATATCAAATAATTGGATTTAGGAGATATTTAACTTGCCCATATCTTGAGATGGCCTAAATCCCTGCTTACACCAACCTTGCATCTCCATGAGCTCTTGGTTTTAAGGAGAGAGGGGAGTGGTGTGATAATACAATCCTTCTCTGTGGCATCATAGGCTTCATATTTCAGGAACTATCTGTGTAATGTGAACAGTGCAAACCTCAGTAAATAGCACATATTGAGCCGTTTCCCTGCAAAATAACAGACAATTATTTATTTTGACCATCTTTTTTCTACTGGTTCACTAGCAAGATGTTCTCAGTTTGGTGCATACTGGATTAAATTTGGGAATGTAAAGCTCTCTTAAACTACCTTAGGTTCATGACTTAAAATAGTTTTAATTTTTCAGGACTTTAAAGTGCTTCTGACAACTGACAGATAGCTCTACAAGAAAAAAGCCATCACATTATGGGGAGTCATTAAAGTGTTTATTTTTTGTGTTAAAAATAAGTCCAATTATCATCCTTTGAATTACAGCACACACTTTACAGAAAACTAATTTGTGAAAACACGGAAAAGTATGCACGTCAAGGAATATGTTTTAAAAGTCAGGATAGCAAGTAGATGTGTATAACATTGCTGCATCTATTCTCTTTAGCCTTATGTTTTAATGTCCCCATTCTGTCAGTCTGCAGTTTTAAACAAACGGTTCCAAATGCCACTGATATTTTTGCTTAAAAGACAGAGTCTGTAACCCTTCAGAGAATATATTAATAGCTGCAGCACTTTGCTATACACGGTATTTCAGCATTTTTCTTAAAAGCACATTCTAGGAGCACTAAATCTGTAATCATTAACCTTTCTTTTCTTACTAAAAGGCATTGTTAAATTAAATGATGCATTATTAATAAGCATTGTTTAAAATGGAGCCTAGCAAAGATGACGTGCTATTTTCTATCACAAAGAATAAGCTTAATTTCCCTGTCTACCTGTTCTGGTACTATAGCACTTCCCTGTTTATTGTTCACGTGATTGATTATTTTAGCCTGATTTTGTGCTATCTGTTTATTTATTCCTATTTACGCATAAATAGGCAAAGAAATTCAAGGGCAGGTTGGATGAGGTCCTGAGTGACCTGATCTAGTCTAGTGAGTGGTATCCAATCCAGGGGAATGGGAACCAGATTAACTTTAAGGTCCCTTCCAACCCAAACCATTCTGTGGTTCTGTTCATGCACTGTTGCACTCAAAAGGCACTATAAGGCACTATAATAAATAGCTTTATTGCCCATTACTATTCTAAATACCTGCCTAGCTAGGTTTCTTAGTTTCCCCCTGGATTGGGGTAAAAAGAAGAGAAGTCTTGAATGAGATAAAAGAGGACTGTGGCGAGGGGAGCTGTTGCTTTTGCTTCTTTATTGAGACATCAGCTTGGGAGGTGTGCGGGGTTGTTTATCAGTGCCTCTCAAGACCAGCAGTATGCCTGAGGTCACAAGTAACCTGAGGCACATCCATTATCTCTCATGACAGTTAACATGACAATTTCTTCCCTCTGATTGCAATAGAGAGGGACTTCAGTATATCCACAGAGCAAATTCTTCTGTCTGCATGTGCAGGTTCTGGGAATCTTAATTATTTTATTAAAGTTCCTGTATGGAGGAGTTGGCTATAATGGTGGGATGAGATCTCCAGTTGTATTTTTGTGTTAGACTGTACCAATTTCAGAGATGAAAAAAATTCAGCTCTAAGATAAATGTTGTTTCAAGTAGTAAAGATCAAGCAAAAGAGCTTACCATTTGTTTTTACAAGTATAGCTACTTTTATTCCATAAAAAATCCTGTAGGTATCTTTAGTTTTTGATGGCAGCATTAAAACATAATGATCAAGAAAGGTTTTTCCAATCCCCTGCATTTTTGGGGAGGGTGTATTCTGAGGAAGGAATGCTGTGTAAATTTTCCCTGTTCTTCAGTATTACCTGGATCTTTTTAAGCCAATGCTGGAACTTCATGGTGCCAATCCACGGGGGCCTTTGGCCACTTTATGTCATAGCATTGAAGTTCGGACAAAAATGCTTTATCATCAAATCAGTGCTTTATTATGGCAGTAATTAGAGAATGTGTAAATCTGTTATAAGTTTTGCATCTACTTCCTTCTCTTCATGTTATTATAAAATATTGCCATGCATGATTTTATTTTAGTTTCTATCAAGAGAGGAATACTGCCTCTCTAGTGAGATGGTAACCAAAGGAGAATTGCTTGTAACAATAGCAATTTATGCAGCCTCATGGGAATTAATTTTGTATTTTGTAGACCAATCTGGGCAAATAAAGAAGTTGCTCACCACTGTAAATGTTGTCTGAATTACACAGCTCTCAAGAGCTACACATTTTGAAAAATCTGCTTACCTGGACATTAACTTATGTGTTCAGTTCTTATTTTCCAGAATACTATGGCTTGCATCTTGTGGACTCAGTCAGCGGCCATTGCACATAAACAGGAGATCCAGGATGTTGTAAGATAAAGTCAGTTTATCTTGTAAACAAAGCACCCTGGTGCTGTTTGGGAGATATAAAGCAAAAACATTTTAAAAATATCTTAAAAGAGAAAAACAGAAAAGAAAAACATTGTTTGTAAGGCTTTTGTTCTTTTTTTTTTTTTTTGAGGAGCGCAGTGCTTGTGTTCTTGTGTGTTTAAAGAACACACATATGCTTGGACAGCAGTGAGATAGCCGTCCATGTGCGTGGATGTTTTACAAAGGTACCAAAGGAAAGGTTACACAGATAAAACACGATAAAAGGATGTTTCTGTTTAGTGTTTAAATGTTCAGTAGAAATCTAAAATGTATTGCCGTACCCTTTGACTCTTTTTTCTAACACGTAGTTCTGAATCCTCATTATACAGATTATCTTTCAGAAACACTTGTAAACAGATCGGCGCTTAGTGGTAAAATTGATGATGTGGTGATTCAACCTTATCTTTAGAGCTGTGGCTGGAGCTAATGGATAATACAGTGGTGGGCTAACAGTGCCAGCATTTAAAGCACAAGGTGTAGACCTGCAGTGAGCCTGTCACCCCTGTGTTAGCCCTCCCAGGCAGTGCCCTCCTGCTGGTGCCTCAGGGAAGGGTCCCTGCCTCGTCCGCCGTGCTCCAGGCTGAAAAGTTGGAGTAGGTTTGCTGGAATAGATTTGCTGCATGATTGGCTCAATACTGGGGAATGTTTGAAGGCACTCCAAAATGATTGCTGTATTCTAGGCACTGGCTTAGTTGACTGTCTAGTGCTGAGTCTGATATAAAGGCGTTATACTTAAGATAGGTTACTAAATAACTCAATTTCTTGCAGAAGCTGTTAGAAATCTGTCTCTGTAATAATGTTTAGATTTTAAATTAGCTAACTTGCTGGTGTCCCGGATGATACATTTCTGCCTCCTGGTTTTTAAATAAGTCTTTTCCCATGCTTGTGTAATGCCTAGCAATAGTAGCAGGTATTATCCATAAGCAAGCACCGAGGAGCAGACTGGTGCATTTGTATTAGGCTCTGGTCTGGAAATTTTTCTTCTCACTGTTGCATTGTGAATGCTGGAGCTGAAAAGGAATTTTCTGTTTTGATGGGAAGATGTTGATTCATTTCAAACAAACAAAATTGGACATAACTGCAGCCATTCATTCTTGTAAGGCAGAGTTTTAGATCAAAACAAGGGAAGGTATAATGCTACCTTCCTTTACCCCAAAAACTTACAGTAGGCTAGGGACTAATGTTCATTGCTGGATGTGTCAGTACAAGAGCCCTCTTCTTCCTATTCTAAACACAAATTTAAGTCCTTAAACCTCAGTTTCCTGAGTATTCTAAACAAAATTATCTCAGTTTTGAGAATTTAAGTGGCCATAGGCTTAACAGCTTTTCAAAGTATTAAGTTGGCTTTACTGTAACATCTCAGATGTTTGCATAAGGCAGGAAAATGATTTCTGTATCCATCTGATCCTGTGTTTCTGTATTATATCTAGCAGCATTTTGCTCTTGATGTCCAGCTGTGTAAATTTGTTACTTGAATAAAGAAACTTTATATTTAATGATTCCACATTGAGCTTTTGAAAAGCAAGTGACATGATTGTTGTAGCATTAATCTTTTCAAACTTTGTCAATCAATTCCTTTGATTAAATGACAAATAGCTTTCTTCTCTAGTAAGCTATACATGGAGCTTCCATTTCGTACTTCCATATTTCCTTTTGGAATCTCTTGGTGCAGTGATTAAGGACCTTCTTTTTGCTGCCTTTGAGTGTTATTTCTATGCTGATTTTTGACCGGGAGTATGCTTTTGAATTTCCCGTTATCCATATTCTACTGATTTTTGCTTCATAATATGAAGCAGTGTCACAGTGCTTGACCCTGGAATATTTTAGGATGATATCGATGGGAAAATGTGTTGTAGGAACGTATTAGGATCTCACAGTGTATCCTCCAAACCCTGAAAGTTCAAAGCATGCACTATGCATTCAAATCTCCATCCAGGCATCCAAGGAGTGAAATTCTTTCTTAACTGCAAAGTGTAGGAAAATCTATTGACACCAGTGAAGAAAGTATTTCCTACTATTCCATCCCAAAATTCTATGGGTTTTGACATTTAATGTTCAGTTTAGGAATGCTTTGTCCCTGTCATTTAAATCCAGTCATCAGCATCAAACATGCTGAGGCCTTTTTCTCAGCTTTTGTTCTCCACCCTTCTTGCCAGCATTGAACGACAGTGTAAGACTTCATTTGAAACAAACAGCTCTGTCTGCCTTCCTTATTGCTGAAGGAAACATAGTTAAGGAAGGAAACTGTTATTTCCCTGCTTTCAAGTAGAAATGTCTGTAGACTCTTTCTGAACCATTTTCCTCTAAGTTTCTACACATATAGTGGAGTAAAGGTGTTTTGCACAGCCATACTCATGTTTTGCAAACATCTTTTCTGTTTCTATGGTGTTTGTAGATTGGCCTCTAACAATAATACATGATGCAAGGAAAATGGAAGAGGCAAACGATCAAATGAAGTCATTTGGTTGTAAGCAAACAATTCTGAGAAGTTTATTCCTTTGTTTTAGTCCGTCTTATTTCGTTAATGGAAGCGTAGTGTTTATGACAACCAATACAAAAAAAAAAAAAGAAAAAAAGAAGGAAATTCTTAATACATTAAAGCCCAAAGTGGAGCAAAGTAATTTCAAAAATAATAACAAGTCTAATTGCAACTAATCAAAGTTGTCCTACAGTTCTGTCCATGTGGATGTAAATGCCCCTGCATGCACAAAGGGACCAGTCAGGGAAGGCCACTCTTTTCCATGGTTTACCCAGGACCCCTGTGTCAGTCTCTTCCTCTCTGCTGTGCTCTGCTGTCACGTCCTTCTGATGCTGCCTCCAGAGCCTCATCAGCGACAGGATCACCAAGGAAAGGACTTTGAATGTGTGCTGTCAGATATTTTCCCCAATTTTTAAGTCAGGCTTTTCCAGAGTCTTCTGTCCGGCTTCCATGTCTCCAATTTCCTGCTCTTAATGCAACTGTTCCAGCCGAAGGCTCACCTCCCGTTTCTTCATCCTCTGGAGGATTTCCAAGTTCTAAGCAACAATTCCATTCTCTTCAGAGGAGAGGAAGGGCTGGTTGATGCTGACAACTGCCATCAGCAGGAGACACACCTGGAAGATTCCTGCAGCCACGGCAGATGGCTCATCCCTTGAAAGAGAAAGAAAGGTGGAATGACCCAAAATTTAGACCAGATTCCCTCAAGAAGAGATAGGAAAGATGCTCCCCACTGCAAGAAAAGCTTTTGCAACCTTTCTAGTCCTGACAAAAATGCTGGAGTCTGTAAGTGCTCCTAAGTGCTCCCCTGTTGCTGCAAGTTCAAAACCCAGCTGCCCAAAGAGGCTCGATCAGCAGATCATGAGGATGAAAGTTGCATATTGAATCTTTGAAAACTAAAGGCTTAATATGCAAGTAAATAAGCCTTTATGACTCAAGTGTTAGTGGTCTTTGTTTTTAGGTCAGATACTGTTTCCTTCTGTCTCTGAGTTCAGTGTAAATATCAAAAATGAGAAACAACCTCAGACTATATTTTAACTCTTCATTCTTTATGGTTCACTCCTCATCCGTCTCTTTGTCTATTCCAGGTCACTGCCACCTTCTACCATTTTGCATCCCGAAATTTTTCTTGAATGAATAAGAAGCTGCTAAACTTTTCTGGCTTTTAGGATTTATTTTTTGGGCATTAAGACTTTAGGATTTAGCTTGGACACTTTCTAAATTGAAAACATGACTTTTACTTACTGCTATGCAGATGTCATAGATGACACTGGCAGAAGTTAGCTTATTTATTAGTATATCAAAAACTCTGACCTTTAAACAAATAAAATGCTGTCCTAGTTGTTTTTACTAAGTGGTCAATTTTCCAATTTGAAAAGCCTTATTCACATCAGTGTCTGCTTTTACTCTTCATTGATTTATTGGTATTTGTTCAAAATCACATTTAAGCGAATGCTTTTGTTTCTCAAACACTTGTTTTTATCAATACTTCATCTGCATCTGAGAAGACTCTCTCCTGGACCTCTTTCATGTCCATTTGTTTTTTTTAAGCATTCCTTAAGATCTCATGGAATCTCCTTTGGTATTTTCATATGCCTTTGCAGGTATTTGTTTTAAGACTAATTCCTTCAAACTTTCCTAGTTAAAAAAATAATTAAATAATATGGGTGAGTAAATAAAGTACACAGGTGATGTATCAAATTGAAAACTCTAAATTAGTTTTATTCTAAGATGAATAGATATAATGATGCTAAAGGTACTTTTTTGAGGGGAAAGAAGTGCTGGGCATGTTTTCCTTTTTACGTGGCTGAAAAGCTTAGGTTACAGGCACTCTCTCAAGGAGAATAAATCCCTGCCCATGGAGCAGGGGCTGACTTTTCCACAAGATTTCAGAAGCATTCGGAACCCTCCTGTTCTCCTTCCTGAATCATTATTTTCGTGTGACTTGTTTTCACTTTAGTGTATAGAAAATTATGTACCAAAAGAGAAGAAATGACTTCTTCCTTCTTATGCACTGTACTGAGGAGGCCTGGAGTATTAGGAAAGCTGGAGAGCTCACTTCTGGAATTATTTTTCTTTTACAATTGGAGTAAAGTTCAAGGAGTGTAGCAGCTTGACAGCCAAGGCAGTGCTACTGAAACTAGGACAGAGGTGAGTGTTGGGAAGGGAGAAAAATGTTGCTGTTTGAAATCCTCGATCTCAGGACCTGGTGGGTTTCAATACCTCTCATTCGTCAGAAGGATTATATGAGCTCAAGATTTAGTATCCCATTTCTTCATTTTGTATGTAACCATGCACATTTGATGACTTCCAACAGGACACGGAACCAAAACAAAGAAATTATAAAAATCATACGTAAAGACATTATTTGTACAGTCATACACGGGAAGCAGAATCCATATTTTTCCAGTCTTACATTGCTCAGAAGTTGGCTTACATGTTTTAGTTGGACTGACATGAAAGTGTGGAATCTTTTGATGTGTTTTATACACACATTTCTAGTGGTAAAGCAATGTTTTTCAGCAGTTAAAAGTTAAAAGTGAATTAGAATAGCATCTAGACGGAAATTGCCTCTATTTTCCAGTCTTTTGTTCAGTGTATGTTTGTAATGATTGCTGTGGATTTCAAGAATACATAGAAATTTATTAATCAATGGTCTTTAAAGGACTTAGATTCAGAGATCTGGGCAGTGCCCTAATGAATGTTCCTGACTGCTATTTGCCTGCTAGGAATAATCTGATTAAATCTCCTATATTTACTCTATGTGTTGAGTTAAAAGAACTCATTGGTTTGTGGTTTTCTTCTTTGTTTTGTTTGTTTGTTTACCCAATTTTAATAAAACTGCGCAGAAACACAGCATTCCAACATTTTAGCAAGTTACATCCCCATCATTTATAGAAATTGTGGCATTAACAATTAAATCAGCAAAAAGTTCGGCAGGATTAGAGTAAGTTAGACACACAAAATTTAGAAATACAGATTTGCCAATGTAGGAAAGCCTCCAACGGATATTTCTAACAGCTTCCCTGGAAATGAGATCTAGCTTTAAATTTTCAAAAGAACCACTGTCAAAATTTCAATTTTATGTAGAAGATTCGTGGTTTTTTTCCAGTGCTTCTAGGGGAAAAGCTCTCTCTGCAAAAATTTTTTATTTCAAAATAACATTTATCATCAAAGCCTTTTTTTGCTGGATACTAAAATGTAGGTTGGAAAGCACACAGATATTATTGAGTAATTAATCATACAGTTGATATCAGAATCTGTCTCACCTTTCTTCTCTTACTCCCTCTGTTCAAATATCTGTTTGCTCCCTAACTTTTCCATTCAGCTGTCATCAATGAGCTCTTTGTCACTAGACATTATCCACATATCTTTCTTTTTTTTAACATTTACCTTCTTTCTTTCTTTTGTTGTGTGTGTTTCTATTTTTTTTTTCCCCTCATGATGGCTTTCATGAATAAGGGACATTACTTTTTTACACTTCTTAGTGACTGTTAGAAATTGTTGACTGCCATCAGACAGCATCAGACTTTAAATATCTAAAAATCTCAAAACACTTGTGATGTAACTATTGTGAAACATTAATCAAAAGTAAATCTATAGGTTGTTTATACTAGCACTTTGTAATAAATTAAGAAGTTGCTCTTCCCTTATGTGAGGAAAAACCAGGTAAAATCAGTATATTGCCCTCTTCAAAGGCAAGTTATAGAAGACAATAATTATTGAGCTCTGCTAAAATGACAAAAAGAAAATTAGGAATAGGTGTACCAGATTCATTTGTGTCAAGGGATGACAGCTGAGAGACATCATCTTGCAGGAGGTCTTGCACATCTTCTCTTGGAAATTTATGGATCCTATGGAGGTGTTTTTGAGGTTGGAATGAGGGAAGAAGCAGGCATAAAAATAAAACATCTTTAGCCGTTCCCAGTATATTGCTCTAGTCACTATTTTCTTTATCTATGAGCCTATAGGACCCAAATGCATGCTCACTCTTACCTGTGACAAACTGACAAGTGGGATATAAAAATGAAAGATTTTTTCCCTTAGCTGCTGGCTGAGGAATCATTGATCTTCCCTAAACTAACATTAATCTTCGAAAGCCAGCAAACGGCTTGTGGGTCTTTCGTGGGGTTTGAAGGCGGTAAATTGGAAAACAAACAAACAAAAAGATTCTTTTGTCCATATTCCTTATTGTTGGCAATATTTTCTGATACTGGCGTTGCCAGTTGATTATAACTTATATTTCAGGAAAATGTTGTGCTTGGAGCATAACTATGCAGTCTTTAAAATAATTAACTGGGGCAGTACTCTACAATGTAATTGGTTAGAAAACTAGGCTTCTTTTGCTGCCTGTATCATTAACAGAAATGCTCCAGTGATGAACTCTTAGAAAATCCTCTGAAATATTCCATACAACAATCTTTAGCCAAATTTCAGACTAGTGACAGATGGTATCTTATTTTCTTAGGTGATCAGGTAATTTAAAAAAAGCACGAAAGTACATGGAGGCAATTATTTTTTAGCTTTCTGAAATCCAAGTAGCAGGGCTTGGGAGCATGATATGCAGAAATTTTGGGGAATAAATTGGGTGTTTTGATTGCCAAGTTCTTCCTTCTGTATTTCCCAGTCGTTAGTTCTGCAGGAAGAGTTTACTTAACCTGTGATGGATACTTTGTTGATGTGAAGTAGAACGTGGATTGGTAAAACTGGGTTTGGATTCCAGTTAGGACACAGTCTTTGTACATAGGCCACGCCTCTAAATGAAGTATTCAGAAGATATTAATATTTTAAATTTTATGAAATTAATTTGTACGTGGTTGATAATTCCTTATTACACAGTAAATGCCTAGACCTTGCTTTTAGCACAAACTCCCCTAGAATTTGGCAGCAGCAAGTGCCAGAATTTTGTATGTTCTTGCCTCTACAATAAAAACAAGCCTCCTTTCCCAGCTCCCCTGATCTATCACATGGACATAAACACACTTTTCAGTTTTGCAGCTTTCTCTCTGATTAGTAAAATGTGTAGGGAGAAACAACTTGTTCTTGTGCAAATTGAGAACAATTTCTAAACTCTCATGTTTTTCTCTGACAGACCAATGAAATGTCTTACTGCTATTTATCTGTAGTTTTCTGTACTGTAATACTTGGGATAGCTGGTGCCAATGCATGGAAAAGTGGTTATATTACCATATAGCTGTGCTCCTTCATTATTCTGGAAGCATTCCTCGGCCATCTCACAGGCTATCATCATCGTTACGCCACATAAAGTGCTCCTGAATAAAATCTGGATATGCTGGCTGTGTGTCAAAAGAGTGGAAAGTGGCTAAGAGTGAATAAAATGTCTTTGGCCCTGCTTTTTGGCAATCTCTCCATCTGATTGTAGATTTACCTCCATTACTGAAATCTCGCTGATCTTTTATAAATGCATGTTTTTGGTTTCTGGAGTACTTGAAGCTGTCGTTGGAATGAAATAAAAACCGTCCCCACCAGTGAAGACTTGGCTCTCTTTGTACTTCTGAGTGCCAGTGAAGTGTGAGATTTGTTTTCCTTTATGTGGTAGGCCCTGATTCAAAGGGAGAGGTTGTCTCAGTTTGAAGCTGAACTACCTCGAGGTTCTACGGTGTCTGACTAAAGGCCACCAAAGCTTGGACCGTTCCTGAGTTTGTTCAGTAGTTTTCAGAAAAGTTCAAGTTCACCAAAATGCTCTGTTTTAAAGGGAAGGAAAGCAGACAGAAAGCAGGTTGTAGCAAGGTGAAGGCTGCTCACCTCTCCCAGGTAATAAGAAATGGCACAAGAGGAAACGGCCTCAAGTTGCACCATGGCAAGTTTAGATTGAATTTAAGGAAAAAATTCCTCACTGAAAAGGTTGTCAGGAGTTGGAACAGGCTGTCCAGGGAAGTGGTGGAGTCACCATTCCTGGAGGTATTTAGAAGTGTGGATGTGGCACTTGGGATTTGGCAGTGTTGGACTCGATGATCTTAGAGGTCTTTTCCAACCTTAAGCATTCCATGATTCTATCTCTGAGTGGCAGATAAAATTTAGCTTCAGGGTTGGCAAATGTTGAATGCTACTGTTATTGGCTGAATCCAATACCTAACGAGGAATATCTATGAACAAACATAAATGTATTTTTTTCCACATTTGAATTTTCTAATTTCCTAAGCTCTCAGACTATTCTGGTGACTAAATTGTACAGTACAATGAGTTTAAATTGAAATAATGCACTATTTTCATGACTATACGGTAAATTATACCTGAAACAAAGCGTATAATGTATGTTGTAAGGTACCAAGTCATGTAATCCTAATTATGAATAATATGTCTAGCCACATGGTAAGTACATGATTAGATAAAGAAGGAAAAGTTTATAATTATAGCATGCTTATTCACAGATGTACAGTAACTCCAATGACTCTAGAAATGTACACATTAATAGTTTCCATTGTTCATAGATGAACTAAATATTTTGATGCCAGAGGAATTGAATTCTTTTGGCTTACTAATTTGAGGACAACTTTTGAGAGGTGATAGTATTTTCTTTCAATTATGAAGCACATATAATGTTCCAAATGTGAACTGTGATTTCTGTAGAGAAAGGAAGATGTGAAGATTGTTTCTGTTATGGCTGAAAATATACTTGATACTAAAACTTAAAGGACGAAGACATTTATAACCATATGTTTTCACATCTTTTATTCATATACAGTTTCACCAAAGTATTCCCATCAGCCTGCCATTTTCATTTCCCATATATTTACATACACTTTCTCAAATAGTGTAAAACTGCGTGGGGGAAAAAAAATTGCCAAATTATTTTTGAGAGGGAGAAAATGAAAGTGAAAGAGAAGAGTGACAGAAGTTAGGTTCTGGTCTAAAGTATCAAATTACAGTCTAAGAAATTAAAAGTTTCTGCTTAGTTTTCCCCTTGGATGGATTTTGTAGTTTACACAGCTGCACGCTTCAAGATTATATCAGTGGAAGAAGTCACAGTGGGTCTCCACAGAGAAGGAAAACGTCTAGGTGAGTTGCTAACTTGCCTCTTTTCCTGTTAAAAATATCCCTGCATCTTACAGATCAAACACCTCTCTTTTCTGTAAACATTGAAGAAGCCTCAGTCCTGGTATTTTTCAACAGTCTTTCAGTTTTGATTGGAAACATCTTTTCGATTCACTTTCACTTCTGTCGCGTACTCTGAGAATGCTTCTGTGCTCTCTCTGTTCAGTGTATGCATGTTCCCAGTGAAACCAAGGGCCTGTCAGATTAAACTCAGGGACTGCTATTTTGTATTCCCTGGTATTGCTGTAAGCTGTGTTTATTTATTTTTTCACTTGGCTGTTCACTTAGACATCGCCAGGATTCCTCTGTTTTAGTCACTTGCCTTCCACTGCCTTTATTTTAGGTGCTGAATATAAAAACAGCTCCCACTTGCAAGTGTCAATCTTCCGTGGAAACACAGTTGCTTTGATGACAGCTCACCTTCATGTCACAACTTGGTATATCACCTTCATGAAAACCCCATGTTAGCCTTCTCTTCATTGCAAGAGCCCCAGCAGTGCTGTTAATCCGTGAAAGTGATTCTGGTTCTTATTCCTTTCTTCCGTATGGAGCGGTGTCCTGACTTGGACAGCTTGTTGCAATGAGTGCCATTTGCAGGGGAGGCTGCCAGGCTTTGGCTCTATATTTTCCATGTCTTTATTTCAGGTCATTTATCTTACAGCATCTTCGATTCTCAGTCACTTAAGAGTGGAAGCTCGGTCCATGTACCTCATTATAGAGACATAGATTCCTATTTCTACGGCGTATTTGTTTATTTTACATTCCTAGGACTATCTGTTAATTAAGAGATTGCACAACAAGAGCAAAACAGCACCTCGTGGTAATGCATCGGTCAAAGAAAAATAATCAATTACATATTCTGTGCTGGGAAAGGGTGTTCATGTTGTTCTCTTGGAAGGGAAGAGAGGCAAAGTTAATTTAATGAATAATATCTGGCAAGTGTGAGAGAACAGAACCAGTCATTAAAATGAATTGCATTCCTGTAGTCACTTTAAGAGTGGCTGAGATACACCGGAGGGCAAAGCTTTACAAGCAGTTATTTTTGTTGTGCGGGGACACAAACACACATGGCAAAGAGCAGGCGATAGCAGTGGGTGATTTTTGCCTTGAGGCAAACAAGAGCACCTGGGTGTCCATCACCTCTTGACTTCTGGTGGGGTAGGACAATGCCTGGTGCTCAGGGAATGGTTTTCCTCTCAGAAATAAAATGCTTCTTTCAGTTCCAAGATGCAGTGACCATCCTGAGGTACTGCCTGAAGTAGGAGGTGGTGTGCAATTTTGAGATACTAAGTAAACTTCGGACCAGGGTTGTTTTGAGTTGTATAAATAACTGGTGAAAGACAGAGGTGCTGGAGAAGAAGTTTGGTGTAACAAATGATGAACAGAGTTTAGCAAGTTTCTGTATTCAAAAAGCAAGGGTGTTCTGTGGGAAAGGGTTTGTTTAATCACCCTTTTTATACACTGGGGAGGGGGTGGAGGTGGTTGGAAATAGGTGCTTTTAATAAAAGAGATCTACAATCCCACAATAAAATCATGGTCCCTTTGGGCCAGAAATTCTCAGCAGAATTAATTAATTAATTAATTAATTCTCTCAGGAGGAACCTGGAGAAAAGGAGGAAACAGCTCAATATGCAACTATGAAACAAACTGTGTCAGGTGTACTTTCCAATGAAAACATGAATTGGATACGTATAACATGATTATCTTTTCTTAATATTGCTTACAGTGTGAGTATTTCTTGTGTGCCACCTTCTACTTTTTGAGGAATAAAAAAAAGTCTGATTATCAATGAGCATAAAACATTATACTAGAATTAGAGAAAACTTAGTGTTTTACAGTGTTAAGTACTCTGAAATTGTGCTGCTTTCTGTCATTGTGTAAATCACATAACATAATTAGAGTGAATTTTCATGCCGCATATCAGTTTAATTCTCTCTTCCTGGACCGTGGTTGGAATTGTAGATAGGTATAGCTGGTTATTTTGAAACAATAATTGTCTATTTTGGAATACTGTAAATCAAGGTTTTCAAGGGGGGAAAAAGAGCTTTTTAATTGATGAAATGCGAAAGTTTTCCGGTTCCACCTGTCTTTCTTGGATGCTTTGGAAACAAATTTGTAATAATGAGAGGAATATTCAAGATAGTGTGTGTTGGAATTTACTAGTTGTATAGCAGTGAGATTCAGGGAAGACAGAGCAGACCCCTAAGGTTATTTAGGTTGAGTCTGAAAGACAAAACAATTTGGCTGCCTTGCTGTGTGATAGTTCTCTTCCTGTCATAGATGAGCTGCTGAAATAACCTTGGGCTTATTGATGTTCTTTAAATGGTCCAGGTCATTAGAGCTCAGCTGGTAGTCCCTCTGTTTTTTAGTGTCAAGTGCATTTGCTTGCTTTTATAAATAGAATTTTTTAAAGGTAGATTTTAAGGCATTTATTTGTGGCACATTTTTTTAACACGATATTTTCCAGGCATGCCACTCACAAATTGATTCAAAGTTAGGTCAGGTTTTGGCCTTCTTTTAACAAGACTTTAAAAAGAACAAAGTCTTTTAAAATTGCAGAAAAACTTTCCTATATATATGATTTAGTAATTTAAAAGAAAATGAGAGGTTGATAATAATTACTTCATTGTAGCATTCTGTGGGACTTCTAATTGCAAAAGCATATATTAAACATTTCCAAGAAATTCATGGAATGAACTGCCCTAGTTTGTCTTGGCGTTAAGTAATATTTTGGTAGGAAATTCAGATGATAATCAAATCCATCTCTTCTTTATTTCAGAGAAAATAAGGATTTCTCTTCTAAACAAAGCTAATAGTTTTGAGATATTTTCATAGCTGTAATGATGTCTCATCATGGGCCAGGACTGTGTTATTATGTGCTGCACAGACAGAACAAATTATTCCAAAAGACAGAGAACCTGAGGGTGAGTGGAAGAGAAATCCATATAATTAGGCCTAATATCACCAGGAAAGTGCAAGGATTAGAGAAGGAGAGCAGATGAGAGACCTTTCTGTGTGTTATATGGCAGAAGAAAATACCTGGAGAAGAAAGGGGACAGGAACTGATGGAAGAGGAGGAAACAGTGAATACATTTAATCAATTAATGTCTAGAAGAAACATGCAAAATCCTTTCCAGGGTGATAAGTGGATGATGCATTTGAAGAGGTGATTTCAGAAGAGAGCTTGTGGCTGTGGGGTCAGATTAAATTGGGTGAAGCAGAGCTACTCAGCCAGAAGTACAACAGAAAGAAAGAAAGAAGAGAGAAAATGTCTAAAGGGAAAACCAGCAGGAATTGGAACAAAGATGCTTTGCAGAGTAGCAGCAAAAGCAGATGTCATCAGGGAGAGACTTTCACTGGTTCACAGATTGGATACTGGGTGCAAAAGAGTTAAAAAAAAGGTCACATGGACTATGGAATCAGAGGAGTGGAACAGACAGCTGGCTGAGAGATACACTGAACCACCTCTGATGAGCAAAAGCAGTGGAAAGTGATGTTGAGATGCGTGGCAGTGAGAAGGAAGAATCAGATAGATCACATGGAAATAGTTAAGGGGCTGGTCAAAGCAGAAGCTGAAGTAATTCAAAGTGAGTTCATAGGAGTGGTACAATAAGAATAAGGTGAGCCTGATGCTCTGGTGGAACAACCACACAGGTGACGTTTGGCAGAGGTAGAGATGCTAAACCTTGATGAGTACAGGGTATGATAAGCTGGGCTCAGGACTGCTCTCTTTGGGATCTTCCTGCTAGCTTGAAGTATGAGTTTTATGAGCCACCACAGCCTGCCCAGCCCATGGAAACTCCTGTAAGGATTAGGAATGATGGAGAGAGCTGAGTACGTAGTTGTCGACAGCAATATACAAGAAGAAGAGAGAATAAGAGCTATAGAACTTAAAAAAAACATAAAAAGGAGAAAAGGAAGTAAAAACTGAAAAAGACAGCAGATTTTATGGACAACTACAGTCTGACCCCCCGGCATGCAGCAAGAGAAGATGACTTTAAATTATGAATTAAATGAAATAATAATGCATGTCAACTAAAGAACTTCATAATGAGGGCTGAATTTATTTTAGAAATTGTTTTTAAATTAGGTGGTCTGATCTGACATTTACAGCTTTGTTTAATCAGTTATTTTATACAGCTTTCATCTACAAAGCACAGGTGTGAGTTCCTTTCCTTGTTCTTTTTTCATTTCCTTTTAGTTACAGAGCTGATTGCAAAGGTTTTTGAAAAACTGGCTTCCTCAACAAAGTATTTCAAGTTCATTGTAATCCTTTTGAATACAGAATTAATTATTTTCCTGCAGTAAGACATTATATTGAATATAATTTAATTCTGATAGCTTACTGCATGGCTTGCCTGTGAATGTTTACATGTAAGGAATTTTTCCTTCTGAAAGTTCATACATAAGAAAGTAATCTTGATTTCTTTGGGCTTCTAGAGACGGAAGTCAACTTGTTTGCAGGAACTGGGACAAAGATGCTCTGCCAGCCTAACAGCAAAAGCAGCAATTGTGGGGAAAAGGCACTCAGTGATTGAGTGGTTGAATTCAGCTGGTCAAATGAGCACATGTTGCAATGGGTATGAGGCAAAATTTTTTAAGAATACTAACTTCTAGCTTACCCTATGCCAACTTCCTAATTCTGTTCATATATCATGTGAGTTACACTGTTAGTAATCCTTTCAGCAGGAAAATCAAGCTACTCTTGTAAAACCCAAAGATCACCTTGTCCAATGCCCGCTTTTCCTCTCTCTCTTTGCTGTTCTCAGACTTGCTGCCCCAAGGTAAGGAAAATAAACAAACAAACCAAGTGTCAGAAACCAGTGATGTGGTTTCTCTCTTTATCTAGGGCAGAAAGGGTTTCCTGTCTATTTATCCATGGAAAATGGCCAGGAATATAAACCACTGGCCACGTTACCATGGAAGACTTGAATGAAATGGTCTGAAGACACAGATCTGCTCTGCTACATCCTCCCCAGAGAGCAGCACTGTGCAGGATGCAGGAGTGTTTTTGAAGGACAGAGCAACTACTTCTGCAAGTCTCATCAAGAAGGCTTTTCTTTATAACTACAGTTCCCTTTTGATTAAACACCTGTGGTTGATTTGAAGATCTGTATCCAGTCCAGATCTTGTGCATGACTCTTGTCCTCCCCATGTCAGTCTTATGTTGCCCCTTCCGTCTGTTGCAGAGTTCCTGCTGTCTGCAAGCAGACAGGCTCCTGTGATCCCAAGGTCCTGCCTCTGATTCCTCCACCCTTTTTAATGAGGAGGAGAATACCTCCCTCGACTGCTGGCCATACCTGTTTTGATGCAGCCGAGGATGCAGTTGTCCTTGTGGGCTGCAAGCTCATGTCCAGCTTTTCAAACATGACAATCCCCAAGTCCTTCTTCACCAGACTGCTCTCAATGTGTTCTTCTCACAGTGTTTACTCATGTCTGGGATTGCCCTGACCCAGGTGCAGCTCCTTGTACTTGGGAGTTTTTGAACTTCATAATGTTCCCATGGGCCCACTTCTCCAGCTCGTCCAGGTCCCCCTGAATGGCATCCTGTCCTTCTGGTGTGTCACCTGAACTGCTCAGCTTGGTTTCATTTGCAAACTTACTGAGGTGCCCTTGATCTCACTGTCTGTGTCACTGATAAAGATATTGAAGAGCACCAGTCCCAAGACAGAGCCCTGAGGGACACCGCTTGTCATCGCCCTCCACCTGGACATAAACTGTCTGTCTGTGTCCAACCAGCCAGTTCCTTATCCGCCAAATAGTCCACCCTTCAAGCCTCTGTCTCTCCAATTTGGGCATGGCTGTTGTGTGGGACTGTGTCAAGAGCCTTACAGAATTCTAGGTGCATGACATCGGTCAGTTTTCTGTTGTTGACTGTTGAAGTCACTCCATCATAGAAAGCCACAGATTGATCAGGCATGATTTGCCATTAGTGAAGCTGTGCTGGCTTTCTTGGATCACCTCCTTGTCTTGCATATGCTTTAACATTGCTTCCAAGAGGATCTGCTCCATAATCTTCCCAGGCACAGAGGTGAGGTCTGTATTTGCCAAAGTCTTCCTTTCTCCTCTTGATAAAAACAGGAGTTTCTGGCCTGCCTTTCTTGATTTCTTACATATCAGGATGGAGAGCTCTAAGAAAAGTGGTGCTAAAAAGTGGCCAGCTCTGGTCAGCTCTTCTGTCCCCATGGACAGTTTCCCAGGGGATGTCACCCAGTCATTCTTTAAATAACTAGAAGTTCAGTCTTCCAAAGTTCAGGCTTCTGACTTTGCTCTTTGCCAGAACCATGTCCCTTTAGATCAGGAACTCAACCAGGGCATGGTCTCTACAGCCTAGGCTGCCTCCAGTCATAATTTCTCTAATGAGTTCGTCTGCATTGGTAGGCACTAGGTCCAGTAATATTCCTACTCTGCTTGGTTTGTCTAATACTTGGACCTGAACGTTTTCTTCTTGCATGCCAGGAGCCTCCTGGATTGCTTTCAGACAGCTATATTTCCTTCTCAGGAGACATCTGGGTGGTTGAAATACCGCATCAGGATGAGAGCCTGTGAGCATGATGCTTCCTGTAGCTAAAACAAGAAGGCTTCATCAGCAGGCTCCCCCGATCAGGCAGCCTGTAAGTGGACTCCAGCCATAGGATGTCCTTTGTTGGTCTGGTCCTTCATTTTTACCCAAAGGCTCTCAATCTGTTTATGGCTGTTTCTCAGAGGCAGCTCTTCCTGGTCTATCTGCTCCCTAACACGGAGAGCAACACCCCTGTCCCTCCTTCCGAGCCTCTCTCTTCTAAGCACAACAGGTTCAAAACCAGAGTGTCATTTCAGTGGCTTTCAAAACAACGTTATGTAAATACACAGTAACGACTTCACACCAGACAAGAGAATTCAGTGTTGGGTTTTTTTAAGCTTGATCATACACATTGTCTAAATTTGAACTCCAAATTTGTTGTTGGGTTGACATGCTTTTGATAAACAAGTATTGGGAATTAATGAGCAAGTTTGGAGTCTGTAATATCACAGGAGAAACAACACATGAATATCAAAATGATTCTAATGGACAGCAAAGTCTCTGCAACATAAATGTAGTATCTTACAAAAAGAGTCTCTGTAGGTAGCATGATAATGCTCTTTGATAGCCTAACAGTTTCTCCTCCTCAGGGATGCCTAGTAAAGGAATCTTTGAAATGTTTTGTATCAACCTATTTTCATATTCCTTGTCAGTTTTAGATGGTTCTTTTCAGTTCAGGTAAATGAATTTCACTTTTGACATATACTCTAAAGTGTAGTTCTGCTCCATAAAAATGACACTGTTGGGTCCTATATTTACTTTACTTCAGCAACTAAATGTCAAATATATTTATTGTTTAAAATGTTACTTGATAAATCCCATATCTGAAAACTCAGGCTAGATTGCAAGAGCTGCATGATTTTTGTTCTTTTTTTTTGGTCCATTTTCACTGATGCAGGAAAAGTTCTGCAAGAGAAATTATGCTGCCAGGCTTGCAGAAGTGTAGCTGACCAGAACTCATTGGATAACTTCTGGTGATGCCCAAGAAGGAAAATAAATCAACTTAATTTCTGTTATCTGGGAAAATTATATATGTCATTTATACTGAGATACGACTGATTGTCCTCAAGGAATCAATCTGTTCTGTAGTTTGTTATAGTTTGTGTTAGAAACCTTGTGAATGCAGATTCCTTCAGCTACAGAGCTGTGTGCTGGATGTTGCTATAGAGGCCAATTTGCTGGAGACAGAATTCAGCTCTATCTCAAATGATGTGCTCTGATGCTAAAGAGCATGGCTTCTAACTAGTCATCCTGAAAGAAGAACTGGACCCTCTAGACCATCACCATCTCTCAGACACTGAAATTCAGGACCCGTGGACTTTGCAAACATTTTGTAAAGCAGTCACATTTTAGCTGTTGCCAAAGTGCAAAAGATGCACAGAAAAGAAAACATTCCGTTTGTGGGACTATTCCCTCTTCTTGTTTGTTACATCCTCAGCCTTGTCTTCAGGCTCTCATCTCTTTTTAAAAATACCAGCCTCTCAGAAAAGGGAAGGCCCAGCTGGACATGTTGGGAGCCTTCTTGTTTGGCTCCAGATCCACTGTGTGTGGTTTGCTGCTTGTATCACCAGCCCACAGTTCAAACTGGGACCAGTTGTCCCCCTCGGTCCTGCAGTGAAACAAACACACTTGCTGTGTGGTGACTCCCTTTGGACTAGGGTTAGTGATTCTGGATCGCTGCCGTTCCTTTATCAGCCCAGAACATCCCAGTCTAATAGGGAGGTCAAAAGGAAGAAGCTAAGTGACAGTAAAAATTAAGACAAATGTTCAGAAAGCAAAACGTGGATGTATTTTTTTTTAGTCCACTTGAAAGGATGCTTAAAGGAAGTTAAAGCAGCTCAGATTTCTGCTCAGACTGCATTCTGTGACTTTTGCACGCCGTTGTACAATAGATGTCCAAGCTGCCTGGTCACAACTTTGCTACTGTTGGTGCTTGTGCTGCCTTGTTTAAAGAATTAAATTAGTCATAATAATTAGTTAGTCACCTTTGCAGAAATCACACATTCCAAGAAATATTTCTAAGCATGCTACTTTTTAATTATTAGCATCTGCTAATAATTAAAAAAAATATTTTCCTTAACAGTTATTATAATGTTTTGTAATAAGAACAGATGTTTTTTAATGAACATATTGTGTTTTAAAGTGTTTGAAAACAAAGCCATCCAACAACTATTTGTACTTGAATGTTTTTTAAAAGCCTACACTTATTGGGATTTTACAGCATACTTCCTACTAACATGGATGAGTTTTGTTTCAGTGAGAAGCACAGTTTCTAATTTCCCAAATTAGGAAAGCTTGATTTTTTAAAAAATCTGTAATCAAAGCATTCTTAATGGTTTTTCCTATGTTTTAAAAGTCCATCTCTACATACAGCAATTGCTACAGGGCCAATGTCATTCTGAATTTTAGACTGCAACACTTTCCAGAGGGTGTGACATTTTAACGCCCTGGTCTTCATCAGTCCTGTTCTTTTGATTGCTTGTAAGAGGAAATATTCCTTCAAATTCATTCACTTTGTTAGAGACAATCTTTCTGTAAATGACTGAATTTAAAAAAAAAAAAAAGTGGTTCTTACCTAAGGGGAAAAAAAGGCAAAAGACAAAAACCTACATTCAAATGCTTAGCATATCTGAAAGCTGGAGAGGTTTGTAAAGTAAGTGTATCTGAAAGTAGGAAAACAAAGCTGCTTGATTAAGTTTAAAATTGGCATCTTAATCTAAGATGATGATGTGACCCTGAGATTAGCTCAGTTGGTTAGACCTTGCTGCTAGTCATGCCAGGTTTGTGGGTCTAATCCCCATATGGGCATTCATTTAAGAGTTGGACTCGATGATCCTTGTGGATCCCTTCCAATGCAGAATACTCTGTGATTCTACAACTATTCTGTGACAAAAATTCTGTCCTGAGGTCACTTATGGTACTCCTGAGGACGTGCTCGCCCAGGGCTCTGCTCTCTGGTTTCTGTGTGGCTCCATGGGATCATTATGTACAGCTGGGAGCCTTCTCATCCAGCCTTCCCAGCTCTGGGACCTCTTCAGGGTGCCCTGAATACATCTCCTGTGCTCCCCAGGACACTGAGCACTCCACAAGTTTCCCGTGGAAACGTCCCATTTCCAGTTTGGTGCCTCTATGTCTTCCGGAATATGCCCTGCAACACCTTCTCCTGGATAAGCCCGGGCTGGTGAAACACGGAAGGACGCACCTGACAGGGAGGGAAGCGCAGGTGGTACTAATAAGCCTTAATGGTCCTGAGCTGCTCCCCACCTTCGTGGAGCCAGGAGCCCATCTGAGCTGAGCTTGGGCGATCCCGCAGCCCTTCCTTCAGCTGCCCCTTCCTGCTTCCCAAGAAAATGGATTCCAGCGCGTGGCTGATGAACGCGCAGAAGTGGTAAGTGCTGGGATTTACTCTTTCTGACAACACTTCTGATTACGGTGCTCCTCGAGTTAGGCTGACTGCAGTGGAGCTTGGTGTCTCCAAAAAGTAGTGATGTATGTTTTTCCAGAGACTCTGGAAGGTGTGCTGAAAGGCAGGTTAAACTTATCAGAAGATGAACTTTGTAGAACAAAACCAGACTGCTTACGTGAAAGTCTGTTTTGACCAAATATCCAGAACTATGGGAATGTGTCTGAGGTTTGGGGATTTTGGTAGGGGTGGTGGTGTTCAGGTTTTTTGTTTGTTTGGTTTTTTTTTTTTTTATATGCTTTGGTTATTCAAGTAAAAAATTTTAAATATGTTCTGGTCTCTGTGCAATCCCTCATCTTACTGGTTATTGGATAATTTCTATATTTGTCCTTGCTTGGGGCAGAAGGAAGAGGTAGAAAGCTTGTTCAGCAGCATATGAATCTCAGTATGTTGTCCGACTCCATATCCCCTTTCCAACAATCCTGGGAGAATAATCTGTTGTCTGGCTGGGTATTTGAACACAGCATTAGCTATAGAATAGTTACAGGGTGGTAGCATTGCCAGGGTCATATGGAAGTTATGTTTTCATGTTCTGAAAGGCAACAAAATCTGTGTTTTATAGAGTGAAAAGTATTTCATTTACATCCATCAGAAAAACATAGTATTCTTTATTCTAGTGTCTGTGTAGTTCTTTTCTTCCTTGTTCTTCACTTGGGTTTTCTAGTCCTCTCTTTCCAATATGGGATCCTATGCATACTTGTCAAATTTGTATTAAAAAATTATGTGCGCTAAATTTGATAGCAAATATGCTTCAGAGAAGAATTACCACTAAAGCTGGCATGTATTAAGATTCTTGTGACCTTACTGCTTTGTGAAAAAAGCTGTTTCACCTGGCCTTGGTGGGATGATGTCATTGGATAAAGTGATTGCTTAACACTTACAGGTAAAACCTGTGGAATTAGCCAGAGGTCTTATTTCTTATGCCTATCAGAGCGGGTAGCAACTCTGACTTTGAATCTCTTTGGGTGGATTTTACTATTTAATGAAATGTTCACACAAATGGTGTGGGATCATTGTGTATATTTCCTTAAGAATATCAACACTAGATGCTGTAAAGAAAGGCACCTACAGTATTTAGCAGTGTATTGTCTAATTTCTGGCTCTGTGTTCGTTGAAAAATCAGCAGGTTTTTATGTGTTCCATGTGGAAACTGATAAGGGCCTCAAAGAGAAGGGGGTGGGAAATGTTACTCAGTCACAGAGGAAATACCAAGTGCTAGCCAGACAAACATGAAATACTTTTTCTTCTGTCTTAGAAATTGTTTCATAAGATTTGTAGAAACTACAAAAAGATGGAACTCTTTAGTGAGAAATGGATACTGTTTGCCTCAGGACTGGAGGGGTCACCAAGGTCATGAAATAGAGGAGAGAGGGCTTTTCAGAACAGACCATTCGCTTCAGTAGCGGAGTTTCAACTGCTTGTCTTCAGCACAACTGAATGATTGATTTCAGCTGAACTGAGGAGGAGGCTGAAAATATTAACAAAGAGGCAGCAAAATCCTCACAGTAACTGATTTATGCTGAACTTTAAATCTGGTACAGGTAGAGGCTGAGGTCTACCAGCATGGAGATGTGTTCTGGAAAGCCAGCATCTTATGTAGCTTGTGATCCTGGTCTTGGCTTTTCTAGGTATATGTTTCACTTCTTTTTTCTGTTGGGAGTTATGAATTAAAAATGAGTATACTGTTAAAGGCATGTAATAAAATATACAAGAAATGTCTGTAATGTGTCCAGTCAACAGTTTTACAGAATCTTGAGCTTTTAAGATCTTGCAGCTTTGCCTCTCAGTCTTCATTAGAGGTTTTGCAATTAATTAAAGCAAGGAGGGGCATGAAAATCGAAATGCAGAGTAACTGTAGATTACTGTGACTATTTTTTTATGTGGGAGCTCTTTCCCCTGGATTCAGTGTTGCTCACACTAGAACAAAAGTGTTTTCTCTCCTGTACAAGCTTCTGAATTAAACACTGTAAGGATTTTATATGAGAAACTCATCTTCCTTTAACGTTTTAACGTCATTAACTGTTTCTTTATTTATAGTGTTTTTGACTAGACTTTGGGTTTGAATTTGACCCTAAAGTTTGAATATTATGCTGTGTATGGGGACTCACCACAACAGAAGGGTTTTCTCTGCATTTAGTACTTGGAAATCTTAGAGATTTTTCCTTTAAAACTGAGCTTCCCACACAGACTGAGAATACAACTCCAGGAAACTATTCTCCAGTTGCTATATATTTGTTGCTATGCATATCTTGTTGAAAGGAGCCCTTGATAAAGCATACTCTACCCAAGCACTATGTGCGTAGTATGCCTTTGAGTTTTGGATTCTGTAGTTCCCTTTGGATGGTCCATTGACACAAATCTTTTTAGCAGGCAGCTGTATGTAAACAATCTGTGGGTTTTTTCGCTGAATTATTTGGAATATTTTAAAGGGTCTCCTGGAAAACTTTGTTCCCCTTATAGTCAGTACTTACAAACATTAAGGCTTTCTCTGTGATTTCTGACTGAGAAAGCATGGATGCATGGCTTCATTTCAAAATGAATATATGTTTGTTTAATCTAAACAGGATCAGATTTGGAAGCCAGAGATTGGATGAATGAGGTTGCCTTATAATTGAAGGATGTGAAATGAATAAAACTAACTTTCTTCTTCCAGGGCATTCTCTATTTCTAATTTACTGTCAATGTTGCTGAAATGCAGAGATTAAACTATATATCCCATGTGAGGTATTTTGTGACTTTGATATAGAAATATTTTTAGCTAAATGTTGGTGTAACTGTTATGGGAAAGTTCCCCAGAAAACAGTCAAGTGGAAGCAAACTTGTTTCTCTGATTCTTAAAATTAAATCACCTCTAAGCAGAAGCATAACTTTTTAAGTCAATGTGGCTTTTTGTGCACTTCCAGAGGTGCTTATTCAGTGTTAAGAATGCAAATCCTGCTGTAATTTTAATTGCTTCATATTGCCGCTGCTTCCCAGGAAACTTTACTGCATGTGAATTGTGTTACAGTGTGATGTTAAGCTACAGTTTGCACTAAAATGACACAGAGCAGGCAGTATACCACCCATCGTTTTAATGCCACATAATAAATGACATTATGGGTGTCATGGGGTTGAGGAGGAGAGCAGCCAGTTGTTTTACAGCACCAAATCCTGATCCCATTAAAACCACTGGGAGTCTTGCCATTTACTTGGTTCATTCCGAGATCTGATTATTCAACTACAGAACAATAGTATTTCCAGAATTAAAAAAATAAAAAGAACAAACCCCAAACCTGTAAACCAATACTCTAATGCCCAGTAAAACCCTTTCCGCCCCCCACCCAAAACCCACCCGAAAGTCCTTTAGTACTATTGTCCCATATCTATTCTGCTTCTTAACAATGTAAACATTTATCACTTCCCCATGCAGATTCAGAGCTGAAAATATTCAAAGGCATCCTAACAGATTGATGATCTTATATTTAAGTTGGGCAGAAAACAGAACTATCCACCTCGTCCTGCAAGTAATGTATGGATAACTTTATATAGGTGAAATACAGGCTCATCTAGTAAATTAGGGAAAAGGTGGCATAAAGATTCTTAGTGGCCTACACAGATGAAAATCAAAGGCCCTACGTTAACAAAAGCTTTAAAGAAACATGATTTCAACATAGGTAAAAAGAAAAAAAAAGACCAAATACTTGCTTATGGTAGCAAATATGCTTGAATGTATGTTCTTGTGATGAATTAAATTTCCCAATGCAAATGTCTTTCGCAAAAATCATTTAATATCTCAACTCACCCTCTGATTTTATGCCTCTCTTGTTATTTGTCTCTTGCCAATTTGTGGTAGGTGTAGCCAAGCTCTGCTACTTGGGAAGTAGAGGTGGGTTGGTATCGATATATTGGTATCAGCTGAAAGAGCTTCAAAAACAAATGCTAAATTAATCTGAATATCTGTGTCCCCCACATGATTTGGAAAACTAATTGTATTAAAGCTTGTAAGAAAAAAGAAATCTATGAAAAATTGGAAGGTTTGCTGAACACTTCTATTCTTCACTGTGATGAGAAACTTGAGTTCTTTGGGTCTTTTAGTGTAGAAATTACCTCATAGTGACTATGAAATTTTCTTCTAATGCAAGATTGATATGCACAATGGAGCATCAACTCTGTGTTATGAATTTACCAAACACAAAATATTTTATGTGAGTCACGGTATTTCATGAAGCTTTATTTTTCTTCTTTTACAGCTGTTAGACTGGGAGAGCTCTGCAATACAGTTCCCAAGGTTTCTAAGACCTTGTTTCTCAGGAAATTCAAGTCTTGAATTCTAAACTGAGGTTTCCGGGTTTTTTTGGTCTTTTGAGTGTGGTGCCTCTGGTGTAATGTTGTGTTGTGTGATTTCTAGTAACTATAGGCAAGTGTAAAATCTTGGATTTACTGTTTTTCTCCTTTTCTTTCTTCTTTTCTTTTTTTGGGGGTGTGTGTGATGTTTGCTTATGGGGTTTTTGTTTGTTCATTTTTTCAATTTTGCCAAGCTTATCAAATTCATTACTGGCAGATAAGATATTTCATGCAGTGTTGGGAGGTGAAGAAGATAGTTACTGGTGTTGCTATATTATCGCATTATTACTGTTATTATTATGGCTTTCTATCTTGAGACTGGAGATTTCGTAAACAGACATATTGGTTTTTATGGAGTAAAAAGAATAGAAACTTTCAGTGAAAAGTAAATTCCATTCCATTAGAAGACTGAGACTCTATTTCATGCAATTTACAGAGAGTGATGATAAAATTGTTAGTGAGGGGGAAAAAGACTGACTTTTGAAGCCTGTATTAATTAATTTGGAGTAATTAACGCAGGTTATGTTTGCTATAGGATATGTATTAAACAGAATTTTGCTTTAGAATACCCATAAAAACCTGGTTACTGATAATTTGATTTTTCAGAAAGTTTGCTTATTTTTTAGTATCAAGTTATCTTAGAAGTTGACAGGATGAAAAATGTTTATAGCTTTATTTACAGGCAAAAGTATGTCAGTCTTCCACCTATGTGGAATACATATGTGGAAACATGATATTTATCTCTTTTAAACAATATAGTGGGTTTCTAATTTTATGGTGAAACAATGGGACTCCTTATGCTCTAGTTGTGGTAGGGTTTAATTTAAAGTTGCATTATTTATCATTCTCTTGTTGCTTTGGTTCTCTTTTTAGTCTTTGCTGATAGTTCTTTTTGTACAAAGGTTAGCTAAATTGGAGAGAAATACAAGAATTTGGGTCGCCATATGCATAGTAGTTATGGAATTTAGACTAGAGGACTAAGGCAACATGATCAAAATATGCTTGCTTTATCTGAAATCTCATGGTAGGCTGGTCAACTGAGCGGTTTTAACAGAAAATTACTGTTGACCTTGTAAGTTGAATAACTCGGAAGTGGATATGGAAGGTTCTAGTATTGGATTCAAAAGTGTGTTGATTGTCAGTGAAGTTTTAAAACCTTTTCTATTTAGATGAGTACAAAGCAACACCAGGAAAAAAATGGGTGTTTATTCTTAAATGAGTAACTTTGTCAAACTAATATTGTTTCATATGAATAGTTGAATAACTGAGTGGTTTGAGCTCAAGTGCTTAGGAAAAGTAACGCAAAATGTAATTCTGATCTGAAAAGATACGTAAAAATTCAAAAGGAAAGAAAATAACTGTATTGTTTTTGCACTGCAAGACTCTTTCTGCATTATCTTATTTATTGCTAGCAACAGCCTCTCCAAAAAGGTAAATGAGAATCCCCTGAGGGAAGGCTATGATAAGCAAATGTCAGCAGATCTTATGAACTCTATTATTAGTTGCTTCAACTCCTGAACCATTTCCCAGCCTTTTAAGGCTTTTATCAAGCCACTGTCATGCTTGCCTGAAAATTAGGAAAATTGGAAGGCATTTCAAAAGATGCAGGGCTGAAAAGAAGCAAAGTCTTTCAAGAACAGTGTAACCCCACTGAGCTGTGTGCAATGTGTGCTAAAGCCATGTCCACGGTGTACATTTGGATTATAGTGTAGCACGTACTAAAAAAATTCGTAACACAGTTCTCAGTGTTATCTTAGCGTTCGCCGTGTTATTTTTGGGCAATGCAGGACATACCCTTTGAACGCACCAGTTCAGAATAGGCAGATAAATAAAGTGACGTGGGACACAGGAAAAGTAATTCAGCTCTTTAAACTCAGTAAGTATGACTTTTAGATGGTGTAGAAAAACGTTGTAGCATCTGAGGGTTTATAGATTATGTGTCTACACTGATATTTTGGTTTTTTATTTTACTTCTGGCACTTCAGTAGATCTGTACTGATATTTGAAGAGAGCGATGAGCTGGTAAGTAGAGCTGGCGTGTATTTAGTGATGAAAGGTGAGGGACAGATCACACGTAGCTCCAGCAGTGAAGAGATGACATTGAGAACTCTGCTGTCTTGCTGGAGTATTACAGTAGCAAGGATGTGTATCAACATTTGTGGAGCAGCCTCGGATAGAGATTTTTGGGGAAAGAGTATTGAAATGCTATTAAAAATGGGCACTTGCCTTTCACAAGCGGTGTCTTTTCCAGTTCTTAATCACTGGAATAGAAAAGTAGCCAGAGGCTTCCCCCTGGTTCTGGAAGTGCTGTCTTTTTCTGTCCTTTTTGAAAGAGCTTATTTCTGCATCTTCCACACAAGCAAATATTGGAAAAATGCACTATTTCCCTTGGAAGAACACCTTTCAAAAGGCTGAAGATAACTGTTAAGGAAATGGTAACACTTACTGTACTTTGGTAGATATCTTTCTTCCAGGTACAGACATTACTTTGTGAAGAATATACTTTAAAGTCTTAATTTTTTTTTTTTTGGTAGTTGTATTTGGTTTTTCAGAAAGGAAAACTATGCTTTCTCACTTGTGCTGGTTGGCAGGGTGTTCTTAGAATACAATTCTGCAATGACCTTTCTTTAGAAATTTTCTTTTCTAGCCTGCATATCTTTGACTTTTGGTGTTTATAGACCAGACTATTATGTAGAATTTTCTCTGGAGTTGTTTAATATACTATCAAGAGTTAATTCTTCCTTCTTACAGAATATGTGAAATAAAACAAAGGAGGGGCCTTACCATTTACATTTTAGTACAAGCTAAAACAATATTGGTCAATTGCAATTAATTTCTTTTTATGACCAAGTGACTATAATTGGGGTTGGCTTTTACTATCATTGTTAACTTAATAAGGCTGTGTGAGTAAAGCTTTATTTCTTTAAAGCTAATTAAAACAATAATAAAACCTCTCTTCTGTGTCACAGAAAACATGTGTTGCTCAGAGTAAATTATCTGGATGAACACATATGGACAAAATGAGAACCAAATCAACTAATTTTCTAATCATATATAGGGAATAAACTATTTTTAGAGCTTCTAGACCATTTTTCATTGCTTTTTATTTTCTGGTGCACTTCTACTCTCAAATTTCAGCTGTAGCTGTCAGGATCAAAACAAAGCAAGAAGCTTACCTTAAGATTTTTTCTTCTCTTTCAATCAGAGACCAAAAAATCTCTTAGGTCCTGTTCTTGTCAAGATACGAGGCCTTTTGTATTGGAAATTTGAAAAGAATCTGAAGTGGTGTATGCTGTTTACATGACATCCAAACTAAATTCACCAATGAACTAAAAAACCATAAGGACCATTAAACTGTCCTGTGTACCTCGTGTTTCTTCCTGTGTGGCTTGAGACCAGCAGACCAGTCCCAACACTTAATGGTAAAATTTGCAGGATTTTCCACACCAGGTCATTCTTGTGACCTGTTGTGTCTGTAGACGTGCTGTGTTAGTGGAGCAGAAATGCTGAGAGCATGCTATGATGTTTCAAGGTCGTTCACACTATTTCTTTAGCAATTAGTCTTCTGAGATAGGCAAGCTAAGCAAGTGGCAAGGACTTGGATAGTGCATGAGGATATAGTTGGATTTGCTAGAATCTATGAAATCCTATAAATGGATTAAGTAACAGACTACTACTGCATCCCAGGAGGGAGGGCTTAATTGTGGTACATTCTTTTATGCATGTTGTTATTAATCTTACTCATACTACTTAAAATTGTTTTCTGACGTCTAAGTGTCTTTTTGAGGCAAAACCCAGGAATTTCTTAGCAACATAGGGGAACAGAAATAGTCTTGGGGTTAGAAAAGAAAAGGCTGTATTTGGAAGCGGGATGGAATAGGGGTGGGCAGGAAGCTGATGACCTGCATGGGGTTGGGGCAGTGTTAGCAGCAGTTCAGGGCCTCTGTCTTTACCAGTTGTGTAGAATGGTGCCTTCAGCATGATCCTACCCACTGACGATGCAGTGACAAGCTGGTTTGGTTCAGGGAGGAAGTAGTTTTCTGCAGCAGTTTCTCCTTCATCTCTCACTGTTAAATTGATGCGGTCCAAGGACTGGTGGTAGAAGGTTTTGAGGGCTGCAAACCATCCATTGTCAATGAAGGAATAACTCTTCCTTCTTCCCAATTACTGAATGCACTTTTTCTACGTGCAAAGTATCTCAAGGATTGGAAACACCGTGGCACCTGTTAGGTATTTAAATTTTACCTTTCCAAGGGTGGAGAACCAGAGCCCGAGCGCGGTTCTCCCACTCTATTTTTATTCCTTAATAAATAGCCTTTACAAACAGGTTTGTATGAGCCGTGCCGATATAGGGAGGGCAGCTCGTCTTTCCTCCGGGCCGGGTAGGAAGACAGAAGGGCTGCAGGGCCCGCCTTCCCCAGATGTGTGGGAACGGGAGGCCGTGTCCCTGATCCCGCACCGATGGAGAGCGCTGGAAAGAGGCGGCTCCATCTACTGACTGAAGCCCGTCATTGCCGGTCAGTCAGACCTGGAACACGAACCCCGACCGAGTGTGTCATCACCCGACCTCCCCTGGCTAACTCACTAACAGCAACGACGGCTTGGATTGTGGGTTATTAGTATTGTTTAATATTCCTTCCTTTTCATTTTCTCTTGATTTTGGTATAGATTTAAGAGCTGCTTGTTAATGTCATGTGGAGCTTCTGGGTTAGTGGCACTGCTTGAGGGATAGGAAACTGCTGGAGTGCATTACAGAAATAAGTGTAAGGATGACAGGCAGAAATACAGAAGTTTCAGATCCTCGAAGGTATTTATGCAGCTAATTAATGCGTTGGAAATAGATGGCTTCGGGGAATTGACCTGACACTGGGGGGAAGCTCTCTTTGGCTTTAATGGAGAGCTTCAGCAATAAGAACAGCTTTGGCTAAACGCTATCCATTCCAATCTCTTGGGATTGGCCAATAAGGATGAGATGTGTGATCTGTGAGAACAGGTTGTCTCCCGTGGAAAGATTTGTTCTTTCGCATGTGGACAAACACAAATGGAATCTTGTTGAATTTTTTTTTCCCCATACTTCTTTAAAGAGTTTTACAGTTGTAGTACTCGCTTCTGTAGCCACTTCCTACAAAATGTTTACCAGAGAACAAAGTCCTGTCAGGAAAAGTTGGAATTTTGCACCAATGCTGGTAAAAATTTCCAGTTCCAGGAGAGTAATAAGGATAAGGTTGATTAAGGGTAAGACTGATAAACATCTCTTCTAGAACACAGGCATAATATGTTTTAATCTAAGAGGTGACTCGAAAAAAATTTGGCAAAAATACTTTTAGGTCTTTATTACAAATTACATAGAACTTTTATTGTCTGTGACAGGTCATCTGACCTTGGTCTTGTGTAAAAGACACAAAACACTGTTTTCTGCTTAATGCTTAATTTATATAACCTAGAAGTGTAAAGAAGCTAATCATTTATGTTTGATGGGCATAAATTATAAATTATTTTGTAGACATGGAAACTTTGATTAAGTGTCCCAAATAGTTAGATTTAGCTGTGAACTGTAATTCTGGATTTATTTTTTTATCCAAATTGTTTTATCGGCCCTTTAGAAATGCATCATAACAATTAATTTATATTTTAAAAACATCTCCAGATCTGGAGGCAAAGGATGAAAATGGTATTCAAACGGTTTGAAAGCAAGTTGAGTTATAAGTGGGAATTTGAAATCATGAAAATTTTAATGTCTTGCAGTTTTAATCTTGAATGTTAGTATGATAGATTTATTAAAATATTCCATTTCTAAATACTGTACCTGAATTGTAATTCAGCCTTCACTAATTTATGGGCAGATTTGTTGAAAAGGTTCCCACTGAGTTGCTTATTTATCTGATTTCCTGGGTACGATGTGTTACGACATCAAAGAGGGGAAAATTCCAAGTACAAGTAACTGATTCCTGCTCTTTACATCACTAAAATATTTTCAAGTACAGCAGATTCCTTTCATTTTTGTGTAATAGATAACTGTTTATCTCTGTTAAACAGAAAGTGGGAGCCTCTGGAGACTGTCAGGTTCTGGCACATAGTTCTTTAGCCTGAAATAAAGAGTTGCTTTGGAAGTAGTGAGTCCCTCAAGCATTAGTAGCCTTCATCTCTCTCAACAAATTTGAGACTGGCAGAGGTATCCCTCCTGTACAGTATAATGTAGTGTCTTAAAAACCAAGAATCCTTTTTGTGTTCTGTCAGGTTCTAAGTGATTAACCTGGCGAGTCTCTAGAGAGGTTGCATTTCACTTTTTCTGGCCCATTCCAAATTTGAAAAAAGAAAAATATTAAAAATGAAGTCTGCAATCAGATGGAGATCAGATTAGATGAAGTCAAGTCAAGTAATGGTGGGTATGACTACCGGGCTGAGGAAAAGAGTGGTAACAGGTTGTTATCTGTGATATGCCTAAATATCTTTGTGCTGTGATTGAAATAGAAATATGCAACTATTCTGTCAGAAGTGTGTGTGTGTGTGTGACTTGCTGGTTCTTGCCTAAGTGGTGTTGTTTCCATACTTCAATAATATTTTTCTATCCCGGTTCCTCATAGTGACAATTTTTCTAAGTCAGTCTTAAGGAAGTATGAAATTTATTCTTGTCCTAACTGTCTGGATCAGAATTCCTGGATTTTCAGTACTCCCTGGAGAAGCTTCAGTTATTCCTGAAGAAGCCTTAATGATGAAGATCCTCTTCTTACCCTCAGATAGGATTGTAAAGAACTGTTTTGGTTCTTCATAAACCTCTTAAAAACTGCAGGAACTAATACCAACTGGTTTCTTTAAATAGCTTCTCTGAGGTTCACCTGAAAATGCAGAAAAAGACTTCCTGCTACATCCCGCTGCATAGGTTATCAGCTAAGATTTCTTTGCATTAGGCCTTTGTATTTATTGAGGTCTAGTTGCTGAAACTTTCATTTAGTCTGAGTCATGTTTTCATTAGAAGTTATTTTGGAGTTTGGTTTTGTTTTGTTGATTTATAAATGCAATTACAATTAGCATATATCCCCAAAGCTGTAATATTTCTTCAGGGAATTGGATTTTCAAGTAAATAGAAATTCTTTGATTGTATTCAATATTTGCACGTTTGAATTTGAGCTTGGCTTTTAATCTCAGGAATCTAAACAAAGCCCAGCATTTGAATGCTTTAGGAGCATTTGTGATCTAGAGATGTGCTTGGTCTCTAGAATAGGTTATTTGCCAACTCAGATACTGGAAGTTGAAATCCAAACAGTCTTTCCTTGGTTTCTTTGCTTCTTATGCTTTCCTCTTAAAGTGCTAAATGGATTCAGACGTTCCTCAGGCTGCAGCCGAGGCTTTGTTGAAAGCTTTGGGAGATTGAACACACTTTTCAACAGACCAGCCTCCAGCTTTTGGTATGTAAATAAGCTGCTGCTTAGTTCTTGTGTTTTACTGTTTTGATATAACAATTAAGGAAAAATTACTTAATTGCCTCCTGAATAAATGTCCTTACTAGGAACTGGGAAAGTCAGAGGAGTTAACTTCTAAGCCAGCAGGCAATTTAAGCTAAACACTGAATCATAAAATCACTGTAGGAGTTTAGGTGCTTCCTTGTTCCCTGATCAAAAGAAGAATAGTTAGAAGTTAAATGCAATTAGAGGAGTATTTGTTCCTGGTTATTTCAGGTTTACTTTGACAATCAAATTATAAGTAATATGATTGATGACATTAAATATTGAATTGCTTCAGTAATAACTCCCTAAAAAATAATGTGTCTAAGAATTTTCTGAAAAAAGTGACATATCATTGAAGTAATCAATCAAGGATTGACCTGGATTCACTAGAATTTATTTAAGTACCTGGCACTTATACACTTTATAGAGACTTGCATGGGAAATATTGTAGACTCAGGAAGAGTTGACTAGTTTTGTTTAGATTGAGCTAGACCACTCAGTCTGCCATTTTCTGATTGATGGGCTGTAGAACATAAATTCCCAATAAGTAGAAGTGATTATCCAGTAGAAAATCTGCGATCCGTAGGAAATTACATTACTCATATAACAACATTAATCATTACTAGATAGTATGGCATTACAGCATTGAAGGTTGTTTACTGTGAATATGATATTAGCAGTTCAGTGAGTAAAAACTTGTAGAGGTGCATGAGTTAAATACATAATTGAACATAAAATTAAAATATATGTGTTTTTACCTTCATTCCTTTCCTGAGAGTTGGTCAGGTTCTATGACTCAGTCTGGCAAGAGATTTATCCTAAAAAAACCCACAGAATTTAGTCTTTTCCCAGTAAGAGTACAGCATCTCATTTCTCCAGCTTTTAAGCTTTGTGGTCATTGGCTCTGTGAACTGAGCTCCACTTTTCATAGGATCAGTGAAAGAATCCTAATCCATTATGTTGAAAACTGCGGACAATGACAACTCTTGGAATGGACTCGGGTTGCATTTACATCTAAATATTTCAGGCCAATGCATGACAGTAATAACAAAAATAGAGAAGGTAAATGGTATATTGAGAGATTATAACTTAGTGGGACAAACTGATAAAATGTTGCTTTAGTGTATTTTATAAGTAAAATTATTCAAGTGACCTTTACTGCATAGGAGAATATATATATATATGTATAAAACACTGTTACCTTTATTTCAAATACACAAGGTATTTCCATGAATCTGTCCATGTGCTACTTTTAAAGTGCTTTTTTTGTGGTACTTGCTTGATATTTTGAGTCCTTGGGTCCATGATCTCATTTTCTATTTACCTATGTGTAAAGCAGGGATAATATCTACTATGAGTAAAAACTGGAAATCAATGCAGCCTAGCATTACTCAACATTACAACATGTGTTAATTTTATTGGTCTGGGTTTTACCTGAACTCAGATACCTTATTATACCATCATCCAGTTAGATTTTTACACTGTTATTCTTCTGATTTGCAGGAGTAGTTTCTTTTAATCATTAATCTCCTTTCTAAAAATTGCTGTGAAATTCTAGATTTGAATAACTGACACAGAACAGACATTACCATTTCTTTCCTTGTCAACCAAAGCACATAAAAATTTGGGATGAACGCTGCAGAGCTCTGCACAGTTGTGAGTTCCACCGAGTGTCTCTTGCATTAAGGCAACTTTGGGGGGAGAACATGCAATATGGTTTAAAAGAAAAATCTGATCTCATTAATGTCTCTGGCATTACTTTCATCAACTGCAGGAAGAGTAAGAGGGGGTTTTGAAGCTGGAATGAACTTGTCTGAAGACTCATCTATATTCTGAAAATTGAATAACTGTTGCTTTTTCCTGATTGTTTCTGCATTGCCTACCTACGATTGAAATTGCAAATGCTAAAATGTGTTGTGCAGGGAGTTGCTCTTGTAGGTGTTGTGGTCCTGAACAAAAAATAAGATTGCTTAAAAGCATATTCGCACAAGGGGTGTGCTTAATTTTACAGACTGCAGGGTCAGATGAGCTAGAGAATGGCTCTTTATTGCATCTTACTCGTTCTCTTGGCATCCTTCCATAATGTTTTCTGTCTCCCTAATGCATTTTATATTCTGAATCTGAATGAGCCAAGTAATGCTCTCTCCACCAGCTCCCTCTGAGCACAGATACCTGGAACACCGTGCTGTGAATACCATTTCATTGAACAGGTTTCTGTGATGAATGAATCAATGCCACGGGAGCCCTAGTTCTCCCTTTCATGATAAACAGAATCAGACCAAAATAAAAACACCGTGGTGATAATCTGTCAATTATTTTTGTCTTTCATTTTTTAAATGTTCGTGCATATAGTTAATACTCGTTAAAGTGAGTTATGATTGTCAAAGTATATTTGATGATCAGGAAAACATAAATTATGTTGTTCTTATAACATCATAAAACTACAAATTCTGGCATTTAGAATAAATGCAATTAAAAGCAACAATAGAAGTACAAAAAAAAAAGAGAATTATTATTGTTATAACACCTCATTTATTTGAAATGATACCCCCAGTCTCTTGTGGAAATACTGTCTTCTTAGACAAATATGTAATAAAATTGTCCTAAACTATTTCTAAACTATGTAAACTAGCTTCTTCATATTATCCTACTGTTGAAAGAACTGAAACACAAAAAAGTCCAAGTGACTTGCCCATGCTTAAGGTGATATATTGGAAGAGACTAATATTGTGTTCTGGGTGGGGGCTGAAAATGCCTTTCTATAGCCTAAGTAATTATACAGGCAGTATGGGCTGTCACTTGGCAAAATTAATAATTTAGATAGCATTGAACACCTTCAGCTGGAAAGACTGAAGATTAGATCGAAAGTTAATTCTGGTGCCTAGAATATAAGGTACTGCCTCCAACAAATCTTCTATTCTCACGCTAAGCACAAGAGAGCTTCAAGATAGTGAAATAAAATGCCACCAAAATAGCCCATAGCCTGGCTTACCCCAGTACTCCTTTGAGCTGTGGAATTATAATTTGGGATTGCCCAGAGATCATGGACTTAAGCTTGTGGTATCTTACTAGGGGTCTGAAAACAAATTTTCTAAATTATATACTATGAAGCCTGTTTTTTCTTGAAGGGTTGTTGTGTGGGAAATGGTTACTTTTTCTAGAGCGACCAATTGATCTTTCGTCACTGGGGGTCCGAAGCTCAGTGAAGCCTGAGGGAAGTTAGCATCAAGGTGTCATCATTGCTCTAAACATTGTTACTTCCAGGATCTCCCAACTTTGCCTGGAATTACAGTGTTGGAGGATTTCTGAGAAAGTGAAAGGCTCACAAAGCAAAATTAACATATATTGCATAAGGGTTTGTACGGAGCATATCCTTATTCACAAATGTGACAATTTTCTTCCATTTTAAAACCCATTTGTATTGTAGGCAAAAAACTTAACTGAGGCAATTTTTAACCATGTTCGTGATCTTTTGTAAAATGGATGTGTAATAACGATTCATAGGAGTTTAAAAAACCAACCAACCAAAATAAAAAACCTAAACATACCAGGCAGTGTTGGTCCCAAGTGATGCTGCTTGTAATTCCTCCTCCCCAGACTGGTCTGCTTTAATTATTTTAAGCTCCTAAATATGCACCATCCAGTTAGGAGGCTCTTGCCATATGCACTTGGCAACATTAAACAAAAACATATTCTGATGAAACTGAGATATTGTGCAAAAGCATGGGTTCTGAGTGGCTTGAAAGGGAGACAAGTGCCAGCCTTTTTGATTAGGAGCTTTCCTGCATTCATTCCTTCTGGAACTGTACTATTTTAGGAATCTCTTGTGATACTAAGGTTGTTTCTCGTAACTAGACATCTTTAAGCATCTAATGGGTGGGTGGTATTGACTGAGGATTTTAAGATTCTGTGTAATTTTGGCACCAGAGTTCCCTTGTGCATTTAGCACTGTTTTTGTATTGGAGCCTCGAGTGACAGAGCCCATAAATAATGTACAAAGCTGTACATTACAACAGAAGGATAAAAAGTTGTGCCTTCAGTTAGTATGCACTGGTCTTCTATTTAGCAAATGAGATAGATCATCTAAAAAGGTGCAATTGTGAAATTAGATTGTCTCATAAGATGCAAGTGCCTTTCTACTTAGGTGTAATCTAATCACACCTACCAAAGGGTATAATTGGATATTTTTTAAAAAGTCTGATGATAGAATGTAGACTTTTTTTAAAGAATAGGGAATACCTCTTTTAATCTAATGACAATATTACCCACTGGACTAGAGGTGTTTGGGTCTAGTTCAGCTATCTCTGGTTAATCAGACACTGCTGACTGCTGAAGAACTTGTCAGACCGTTTACAAAGATCTGCCTTGATAACTTTTGAGTGCCATGGTCATCATAACTCTTTGAGCTTTGACTAATGCCTTGCAGGACTTTCCATACCCTGCAACCTCCTGTGTTCAGCTGTGTGCAGCGCTGGGCAATGGGACAGTTAACTTGCTGTTTTGGTTTTGGGTGCCTATCTGTATGTTCAGTCGTGTTTCAGCCTGTCACAAAGACAAGCAGAGACCTATTATTTTTGCAGACCAGAAAGGAGTTGCCTTTGGCTGAAGCCATGGACAGGTCTGAGCCCAAGTGTTCTCCAAGTACATTAGCTAGGCACAAAGGAGACTTAAAATGCTGAGGACATCTTTCTTAGCATCACTATGTATAAACTTTTATCCTGTAGTTTAGTAGTATAAATCGTTTTATAAGTTTTTTGCACATAACTTTTGGAACAAAACTATCTAATCCTTTCCAAAACTCTGTTGACTTGCTGTTTCCACAACATTCAATGTTGTTTTCCACATTTAGTATAAATTAAACATTCAGTGTGCACTTCAACTTCTCTTTGCAATAAGAGTAATCATTTTAACAACTAATTTATGTAATGTAGCATTTGCCTGCCATTACAATGCAAAATACAGCTTCCTCCACATTTGGCAGAGCATATGTTTTGTGGGAGGGACAATGACAAAGACCTAAAGAAATCTAAATATCTAAACAAGAATTAAAGAAAAAAAATTCATTAATGGAAAACCACTCAGGGCACCAGTTGGTCTAATTCTCCTCTACTGTAGACAATTGTAATCCCAGAGGAAGATTTCTCTGGCAGCATTTCGAAGGAAGGCTTATATTTTCATTATGAGGGAGTTCTCTTGAAAAATATCCTTAATTAGGTCAGGACTGACTGAGGTTTCTTTAACACAGATTACAAATTTTTTTTTGTTTTTTTTTTTACATTTTTACTTATGTCATTCTGTTTTATTGCAATCAGATACATAAAATTTAGAAGAAAGCTGATAATATACAAGGAGTGATAATTTGGATATTTGTTTGTTACTGCACCATCTATACTGAGTCATAGTCATTTTCTGCCCTTTAATTTTCATCTTTTCTGAAAGAAATTATTTGAGCTTTGGGAACAGTTAGTAGCATATCTTTTTGTATCTCAAAAATATGCCATTCTGCAGTAGCTGAAACATCAGAATCTTTTTAAAAGATGGAATTTCTACTGGGCTTATTTTGATTCACCAGACTTAGAGATGACTTAAATTCAAATTTGCAAATTGAGTTGCTTATCCTTTTGCAAGCTAAATTTTTAGGCCTTCTTCCAAAAAAGTGAGGAATAACCAAAAGCCAGGAAATGCTTGTCAGAGCAACAGGGTGTGTGCCCTTTAAAGGGGAGCTGTGGTGTTGTATGTCTAGTGTGTAACTGCTTTCACAGATCATTCCTTAGCTTTTATTTCTCTGCAAACTCAGGCTTCTAAATACAACTCCCTACAATGTTCCAGACTGGTTTTGGTTTGTTGTAGGTTCACTGCCTTTGTGGAGAAGAGTTAAACTGAGGTTTGGATGGTTTATCTTGCTTCCACTGCCAGATAAGCCTCCTGATCAAGCAAAAGACTTATGAAAAGTCAGTATTTAAGTTACAAGAATGGAATGAGATGCCTCGTATTCATATGAAGACGATTTGGCCATAATCTTAGAATCACCTCTGGTTATTCCACATCCCAGAGTGGGACATATTCCAGCCAGAGATCTGGCATTCCTGAAGGCATTCTCCATATTTTCAGATTGTTATGAGTTTTAAATCTATTCATTCTCTGAGGGGTATAGCAGCTTTGAGACCTCGATGCCTGAAAAAGTATCGCAAAGTAACTTTGTCACAAAGGCTTGTGCTTTTCTGAGAGACTTTTATCTCCACACCTCTAATCCCTGGAGCTGGATCTTGTATTCCTTTTGTATCTTTTTGGAGCAAGCTGGGTTTTGGTTACAACGGTGCCATTCTTTATTTTGTATCTAACTGACCCAAAATACTATCAGAAACACACAGATACTGCAGATGAGTCCTGAAACGAAATATTCAGAGGCGCTCCACTTGTTTGTTTTACTCGCCTTGTCATTGATTCTTCCTCTGTTCGGTCTACACTTCATTTTATTTGGCTTTGGCAAACATTTTGTAGATCAGTTATAAATACGTTTCATAAGTTCTTGACCTCTTTATCTATTGACCTATTTATCAACTTCACATGAGACTTCGAGAATCACATGGTAATAAGTTGCTGCTTAGGGAACGTACTTGCCCAACTACTAAGGATTTCTAGGTTTTTTTCTTGGGTGTTTTCAGGGGCTTTTGGCTTTTTAAATGTTTAATGTGCAACTACAATAGTATTGCCCTTTCTTAATTAGCATGTTATTTCTGCTAAATTTGTAGTGTGACTATTATTTATGTCTTCAGGAAAAAAATGAAATGACAAAACAAACAGTCGAACTATTTCTAAATGCTAAATTTACTGATTTGTTGGTAATTAAATGAGTGCTTAGGCATCAATGACCAGCTACTATGATGTCCTGCACTTGCTGTAGTAAATGCTCATGCCTTTACAAAAGGAGTGTAAAATACTGTTGTATATCTTCACAGAAGAGTTAAGACTTGGTGGGTGTAAGAGTGGATAATTTAACATCTCTGTCAGATTGCACAAAGAAAACACTGAAAAATTAGATTGCAAAAAAACCCCAAAACACACAGCTAGGTTCTTACATGAGTAGGATCTCCTGAAAGAATTATTGGTGGCATTAGGTACTCAAGTCTTATCCTGATACCGTTTGTGACCATGCTACTGTGGACAATCTGTCAAAGACTGTCCTCTCTAAGTATCATCTGTAACTGAGCTTCAAAAAGCTGTAACTCTTTCAAACTATAATTTTAAAGGTAGTTTTAAACCCTAGTTCACTTATGGCCACAAATTCCAGGTGCACAGGTGAGAGTTATTCGCTCTTAGTTTAGTTACTTATTTTTGATTGTCTTTTCCTCTGGAAATCATAAAGTGCTGATTTTTCTCTGCTTCTGGAAAAATCTACATGTATTTGTCTCCCATATGTTTTCTAAGAGTTTCCTACGAGCCCTCACTTGTTGCATAAATTAACTAAATTGTAAGGACCTGTATGTGATCATAAATTCTTGCAATCAGTACAGCAAAGGAATATTGTAAGAAATTGCCACTCCAGGCTGTAATTTTCCAGGTCTAATTTTCTCACAGAAAAGCATTTATGACTGACCTATTTTGTCTCCAGCTGTTCCCCATGATACAACATACCTAGGTCGCAAAGATTTTTTTCTAAGTGTTCCACAATAATTTTTCAAAAATGTAACCTTTTATCAAATATCATTCAGATTTTTCCTGTGCACGAGACATTTCTGCTTCAGTAATGGGTCATCTTTTTAAGAACAATCTTCCCTGTTACAGTGGAAGGATACATGAGATGCGGGAATGTCGTTGTACTTTGAATTAGGGTAAAACAGAGCCAATCAAAAGAATCCCAGGGTCCTTTATCAGTCTTTTCACTTCCCACTATATACTAAGATTGTCAGACGGTGGTATTGAATTTGCACAGTATGTGTGGCTCTGGAATTTTAGGGAAGTGGAAGTGAGTGTCTAGAGAGCTAAGTTGGAGAGCATTTTGACTCCCAAAAGTCTCTCCCGTAGGATAGCATTTTGCAGGATGTAGGTTAATTTTTGCGTCAGAGGCATTAGGGATTTGTTATGGGTAGACTCCATATACGGTGACTCTTCCTTTGATGAAATGTCCAAGTAATAAAACAACCTCCAAAACTTCAAGAAGATAGCTTATTTCATTAAAAGATTATTTTTCTCTCCATTTCAATGAGCTCAGGCTGTGGCCTTTCTAAAAAATATGTCATTTCTATAGCTGCAAGTTTAAATCACCTTTGATGCGGTTACCTTTGTGCACACGTTGACAAAAAGATCTTGTTGTGTCTTTAGACAGTTTCAATTTTCAAATAATTTCTGAGGACAAGCTAAAATATATTTTCTTTTCCAAGTGCTTTACAGTCTTCAAAGGCTGTTGCCTGTCTGTTGAGAACTCATGTTCTTAAATAGGCTGTACGTTTTTGTCCTTACCAAACAGGAGAAGGCAATAATGTAACACCGAGCTAGTCGGGATTTAGTTAGTGACAAACCAACAGAGGTACTTCTGCCCATGTCCTTATACACCTTAACACTGCTGAAAGTTTTATGACCTGTGTAGTGCATTCTTTCCTATGCAGTTTCATAGGATTGTTCCAGTGGTTAAATCTGGGTCATAAACAGCACGATTGTCAATAGTTGTATTATGACTGATTTTTCATAAATGAGGTCCACTGTGGAACTGAGTGAGTAGTAACATGCTGTATTTCACTAAATGAAAGAACATAAAGACTCAAAAAATACTAAAAAATTTGCTTTATAGCTTCTAGTTTGACTGTCTCCATGCACGATGTGGCTAAGAAGCAGAGGAGAATTATGAGTTCTTAACAGTGGATCTAATAAGTGGATGCAAAAATAGGAAGAGTTGTGTTTATGTACATCTGTGTATTATTAAAAGACAACTAACTGAACTCTTCAGTGTGAAAATTATTTTTTTCACACATTTTTGTAATAAAAACATGTAACTGTACATTTATTTACTCCCTACAATAATATCATGGTTTGTTGAGCCTTTAAGTTAAAATAATTTCAGGATTTTTAGGGTCTTAATTTAAATAATTTGAGTATGTGTTATTTTATGAAGTTTATTTTAGAACACATTTACTGATAAGTTCGGATAAGATTTTGAAAAATTATAAAGACTTCAAAGAGCAGTCTCTACAATAACAGCTTTAGGCCCATCTGCATTAAGTTTGTTCTGACTAAGATAACAAAATGAGTAAATTGAACCTCTGTAATTTTTGGTCTTACTGCAGTCCTGCTTAAAACATCCAGGTGAATATGTTTCTTGGTAGAGGGAAGTCTGTTCTGTACTGGAAATCTTAAAAATACTGCAGTGCACTAACACAAGACAAAAATTTAACTATTTCCAAAATAACAGCAGTTTCCTGCATATAAGAATATGAATTGGTCAGGACTAGTTTAGAAAATTCTGATCCTCCTTTGGTATATTGAAAAGATCCATTCAGGCCTCTTTTCTGTGCTTTGCAATGTTTTATTATTAAATAGTCGCTTTAATAAATTACCTGTTGCCTGACTGCAATATGTCAGTAAGCCAAACTGACTTCTGTTCCTCTGTACTCCATATACCTTGCTTATTTGTCCTATAAGGATTTCAAATGGTATGTTTGTCTTAAATTAAACATTCTCAAGTTTATTACACTTGTCTCTGTGTTCCAAATTAAATTGATTGGGAAGAAATATGCTCCTAGTCATATTGACAGGAAAGTTTCTCTCAAAATATTGGGGAATGGCTTTTGTCTTCTCATTTTTGTCTGAGTGATGTAATAGAATTTTTCAGGTGTTTGGGACCGAAAGCATTTATTGCCTTTTCACCTGAAATTAGATGGGACTGATTTTAATGATCAAGTAATTCTCACTAGTTATATGTCCTTCTCCCAGCACAGCTCATCAAGTTTATGACTTTGCATTATTCACCGTCTGCGGCATTAATTATTTTTTGTCAAAGAAATGAAGACTGATTTCCTCAAGTATTCCTGAAGTTCTTGAGTGCATAGCCAATTTAAAAGCTTAATCAGTCATGTTTTGATTTTTCTTGTGGGGATGTGAACTTTTCCAAGGGTGCGCTGCTGTCTCCAGGTACCTCTGTGTTCCTGTGCTTTTTCCAGCTTGCGCATTGCAGTCATCAAGGCTTCGCCTCATGTGCTTTTTCTGTTTTGGATTTATGAAAATCATCACAAAATTCCTTTGTATACTATTAGTCTTTTGAGATAACTAGGCCTGTCTAGCACATTCTGCCATTCTTACTTGCAGAACATAGAGCCATCCTCTCTGGAATTCTTCCACCAAGTCTTTCTACTTAATCTCATGTGTTCTTTATCACATGCATCTTCATCAGAGCCATTTTTTTTGTTCCTTTCCTATGTTTTTGATCTTTATTCATACAATTTCAAACTCTTCTGGCGCTCTAAAAATGCCTTGAAAAGCAGCACTGATCACGTTTGCGTTTGGGAATATTGAGAACACAACACGTGGGAATGCCTGCTAGCTCAGATCCTAAAGGAAACAGGGGGTGAATACCTCAGTTCCAAACTTTAGCTGTTGCTCAGATCTGGGTGCAGAGCCCATGGTCTTTGGGAGGATCTGTTTAGCCTTGACAAGACTGGTGCCATATCTGGGCCTGTTGTGGGATTCAACGGAGTGCCTTTACAGGGGGCTTTCTAAAGCCCAGCCAAGCAAGGCATCGAGGAATTCAGTTGTGACTCTGGAAATCTAAGCTTCCCACGAGTCCTGTTGTGGACAAACAAGATTTTTGTTGATTCTAGACTGTTGTAAACATGTCCCTGTATTACTGATTTCATGATGATTACAACAAATTCCCAGTCATGATTAAGAATCAGAGGGGAAAAAATGCAGGTATAATTTGGCTTAAATTTTGTAGTGGTATTTTATAGTGCCACAATAGTATTTCTATAAAAGCTATTCCTAAGACTGTCCACACAAAAGAAAAATTAGTTTTGAACATAATTTCCACAGTAACATAACAGGGTCAATTAGCAATGTGTGTGTATATGTATAGATATAATTTTCTTAAAGAAAAAGAGGAAACATGAGAGGCACTGACAAGTTAATATTTGCATTTCTATTATGTATATTATGCTCTGGTTGATAGTGACAGCCCCATTAAAAATACAAAAAAATCCCTGTACAGTATTGTCTTCCTGTCACACTAAAATGTTGGGGTACGTATCTTTCATGGATGCTTACGTGACATATTATATATAGATATTCTGACTGAAAGAAATATATTCACGTTAGGAGGGTGAAAGACAGTTTAGCTTTCTCTGCTACACTGTGCAAGCAATGTAATTGGAAAAAATAGTGAGCTTCACAATGTTTGTCCCCAAAGAATCAAATCCGAGAGTGCTATCTGCAATGTCATTTTTTGTATTATGATTGATGTATCTATTCATAAATCACATTTCTTTTCTACATTGTTGTGTTAGCATGTGAGTGACTAATATGTTACTCCATCAGTTGACTAAAGAATTAATGGCTGTAAATACTTACCATGTTTATCTAAGTTCAGCAAACTTCATATATTTACTTTTTCTGTACCTTGATACAGCTGGGATTGTGATATATATTTCAAAAGAGATGATTTAATCAGCTAAAAAACACTAGTATTACCGGCTTTTGGGGTTGTCTTGAAAATTTTGGTTCTTTTCCCTGCGTGACTGTAGAAATGCTACACATAATCTAAAGACCTTTGTTAACTTGCAGTCAATAATACAAGTAACTTTTAGTAATACTGAATAATGTGGGTTTAAAAAAAGCAATATATTCTACTAACAGCAGAAACTTTTTGTTCTGTACATAGAAAAGAAAAGGTATTGGTATAAAATGTAATTTTGGATGCTTGTGATTTACGTTTGATTTTCATATTTGGCAGTGCAAATGATGACTTAAGGGGATTAATCAAATATGGTATTACATGATAATTTGTTTTGGGCAGGAGAAGATGGGACACTTGTTAGTTCAAGAAATCCATGCTACTTTGCTACTCTTGTGATTTAATTTTAAAAGGAAAAAATTATATGTTTCATAGATGTATTGGATTCTAGGCTTTTTTAAGGGTGATGTTAGAGTAGCATACATATTTCAGTGTCCAGAATTTCTCTTCATAATTATCCTGATTCACCTAGAAACATTCCAAATGAATGTCTATCAGTTTACAGAACTGAAGCCTGGAGCCTGTCAGACTTCATTGTCTGCTCAGGCAAAAACGTGACATGGGAGAGTGATACTAGGAAAAAAGGTCATTTGCTGGCAATTTGCTAATCATCATTGTGCCTGTGGTTACTAATGGATTGTGTCTCGGAGCAGGTGACATCCTCTCCCAGAACACCAAGTGAACCTTTTTTGGGAGATCTATAAAGCACAAGAATCCCAGCTGCCATTTCCAAACACTTCCCCCCCTCCCAAAAAAACCCCCGTGTCTCTGTCTCTCTCTGTTCTGATCATTAAGGTAAACTTGCAAAACACTTTCCAAAGCTGAGTTTATAAACTAAACTGCAGCGCAATATGGGACACCAAATCCCAGGAGCTTGGTGGAGACACTGGCTCATGGCACGCTCTAGGATTCCTCTCCCACTGTCACTTCCATTTATTCTGCAGGCTATTAAATAACTCACCTACTTAACACTCTCCTCCTCTCTTTCTGATGCCTCCTTCCTTCCTCTACTTTAACGTTCTCTTTAATTCATAGGTACCAATTTTACCTTTCTCCTTAGAGATAGTCTAATGAGTGCGTAGTTCAGCAAACTCTGAGAAATCGTTGAGAAGGTTCATTTAGCTTTATGAAATAGTGTTTTTTCAGACCCGTAGAAGGGCTGGCGAGTTTGAAAGCTTGTAGATTTTTTTTTCAGCTATACCAGCTGGTTGGGGAAAAGATATTTCCTCCTCCCACAAACCCTGTTTTGCATTACCAGCTTGCAGTTTTAACCTTGTATGCTGATAACAATTAAAATAAGATGACATGTCCACAGAACTCACAATGAGGCACATTGTTAGCATAGTACCTTTGCCTATTTGATCTTCCGTCTGTTTTACCAAGCAAGAAATATTAACTTTTAATGTGTGAGGTTTTTTTCCCATGTGTATGAATGTACATATTTGAAAATTCTTCATATATGTATTTTTTACTCGGTTAGCTGTCAGATAGTTTAGATTCCTTTTTAAATTACAGACGCAAGACTTCCTTTGATATGAAAAAGATGTGGTTTTGTAAATCTTTGGAAGATTTCCCCAAGCTCCTTTAATATTTGAACTGGAAATCTGAGATTTAAGAAACTTTCTTGGACAATTATTATTTTTTTTTTCAGATATCCCCAACTGCAGAATCTCTCTGCAGGGATTCAGTGGGTAGTAACTGTGTGTTCTTCATCTGAGCTCCCAGTGATCCACAAGAATATCTAGCAATATTTGCCATAACTGTGGATTGCACAAAGAAACGGAAGGAAAACTTTCCAAAAAACCTTTAGTTGCTCAAAAAACTGCTCTGAAACCATGTTCTAATACTCGTAGAGCTTTAACCACTGCATGCAGTAATAATATGTAGGTATTGGCTGTTCTTAGGTTATGTTTTTACCTGTAGGTCTCTGTGCTTTACAAAGATATTCTGCTACCCTGTCTGACAGGGAACTGAGCTACAGAGAAACATGGTGAGCTCAGTGGCAGAGTGAATTTTGAAATGAAGTCTCTTAGTCCTGCGCTCTCAGCTTGGCCATGCTCTCTCATCAATATCGCATTGTGTCAGATGAACACTTCCCCCTTAGAATTCAATGTGCTTCCAAATATTTAATTTGCATTGGGATGAAGGTATAAGTAGCTCATTTGGATTCCCGGGGACAATGGGTCTTGTAAGGGAAGTGTCAACAGCCCATAAACCGTGGAAGTGCTGCAGTTGGCAGCCTGAAGTTCAAATAAACCTGCCATCTATGATGAAAGAAAATGCCATGGTCTAACATGTTACAGTAAATATTTCCTTTAAAAGGAAGGGCTGTTGAATCCAGCAGGAGAACACGGGCAAAATAAATTCATAACATGTAGCAGGAGGTTGTTGTAAAGAGCTTGCTTTGGGAGACAATTCTGTTCTGCAAATATCAATGTGCTTGAAGTATAGTCCCAGTTCGCAAATATGTCAGCGAGTTCACTGATGGCATCACCTTGCAGTTCTGATTTATTCTAGTTTTCTTCTGTCTTGGTTTCATGGTCAGTGCCAGAAATATCAAGAATTTTTCATCCTTTACTTATCTCTGGTTTTGAGTTTTTGTTGTCCTCTTTTTAGTTTCTGGGTGGTTGGTTTGTTTGGTTTTTTAGATTTTTTTTGTCTCTGAAGATGATGTTATTCTTGCTTTTGTGTTCGTGGGATGTGTTACTGCACATTTTCTTTCCATATTTGTAAGCTAATTAAGTCCTATTCTTATCAGAGTTGACTGAAGCTTTAATTACTTACTATATCACTATAAAAATGCTTTTAGAAAGGAGGATGGGTTGATTGAATAAGTAACAAGCATCCATAGAACTTGGTCAATGTTTTTTAAGAATTATTTGTCTAGATATAAGCCATTCATTTTCTTAGACAGTGTAAGTTGCTTTTTTTGTTCTTCCTGCAAAAACATCCAGCCCAAGAACCAGTAAATAATGGTCTTCTTCTGTATGCAGAATCCCATTTATATTAATATTTACCCTGAATTTTTATCCTGGCCAATCTTGCAAATCTCCTTAGAACTCTGAGAGTTCATCCACTGAAAGAAACGTCGGAACTTTATCACGTATCCCATGTCTCAGAGAAATAAAAATACGGGGTGAGCAGGTGAAGGCAATAGCCAATCTACAGGTGTTGAGCAATTCAGGGACTTAAAGGAAACACCGAATAGCTGACTCTAAATAGCAAAGATGCCAAAAAGCTGAATTCAGTTTGGTTATTGTTCATGACTATCTTAGCCAGATATGGTCAACTTAGAGGCACTGAGGTCAAGGCCGATGCAGGAGAACCAGCAAGCATGTAAAATCAGTGAGACGTGATTGAATAAATTACCAAGGTGTTGAATTTTGGGTTAGTATTAAGATTTTAAAACCTTTAAAACTGGTTCTGTTTATTCTACTCTTGGGAGTTTTCAGGGGTTCCCAAGATATCTCTTGAGTAGTTGTGTGGGATAAAGGGAGAGATTTTCTTAAGAACATATTTACTTTCCTGTATTGGAAGGAATCCTGAGTTTAAATATTACAAGAAGCCTGGGTCTTTCCTTAGCAAACCTCCTCCCCAAAATAGACTCTGTGTGGAAGATGAGTTTTTGTCAACATTTGATCTTGAAAAACCCCTTCAAGAGGAGCCTTAGTTTAAATCCCATTCTGCCTGTGTTATCCGGGGTGCTGGTGAGACTTTTCTAGATCTTTTGCAGCCTCTGTGCTGGTTTTCCAGCTTCATTCAGTTTTTGCTCCAGTTAAGCCAAAGAGGAGTGTTAACAGAGCTGGTCTCTCTCCCTGTTTCTCTCAGCATTGCAGTGTTTCTCTAGTAATGTGTATGATGCTATTCTCGTCGTGCCAGGAACCAAATATTTCTATAAAATGTATTGGAAATGAAAACTCTTTTTATTGTCAGTGTAAAAATATGCTGAAGACATGCATGACTGAACAGGCAAATGTAACGAGCTACTGGGAACTTTAATATTGGAGATACATTGTATTGACTGACAGTAGTATAAATGGCAAACAGACCTCTGCAAACATTTATTGTCATTACTCGTCACTGCTTAGATTCTTAAGAGAAAATAAGTCAAGAATGGTGTTACAGAGCAGTAAGAAATCATTTTAAGTGTCTCCCAAGCTCTTTCCTTTGTCTAATAGGACAGCAGATATCTCCAGATCCCTTTCTAAACACTCCTCACAGATAGCATGAACCAATCTGTATTAGAAATGCCTCATTCTTGCTATAGAGAGAGGGGAATTTTAATAGCAACACGAATATTATTCCACCTAAATCAATAGAGTGAGTTTCTATCTTGTTAAAGAAAAAGAGACTGTGACTGCTAGGGTAGTGGGAAAGGAGAGAGATGCATATTAGATTAATAGCTAAATCTATAGTAACTCATAAAGATCTAAAAGTGAGATGAACATATTTGAAAGTGCAATCCCTGAATTCCCTGCTCACTCTCCCAGTCACCTAAGGTTTTATTGCAGATTGTGTTGCAGTGTTGTTTGCCAGTCATCCAATGCACTCTCCCTTAGCCCCAACAGCAACATCCTCTGTCTTGGTACTTGTGAACAACTGAATATTTAGCTCACGAGGAACACGTCTTTTGGGGACTTAGCTCAACAGATATCTCCTAATTTGGTAGAGGTATTCAGAATTCACTTACTAGAAACTTTGTGTGAGGTGATCACCTGAATCCCTGAATAGCTTTTGATCCCAATACAGTTAATGTCTGAGGAGAAGGAAAAGGCACCTTTTTAAGTCTCTGGAAAATGTGCTTTAATTGCTACAACACCCTCAATTTCTTTTCTCTCCTTTGAGCTTCAGTTCAACTTTAGGAGTCTAAAATTTCCACAAGGGACTGAGGGTGTTTCCAGAAGACTTATATTTTTTATGATTAGCAGCTTCCTGAGAAGTGAGAGATGGGGATCTGAAGATCCAAACCAGGCAAGGAACTGAAACCCACGTATCTGACATTCTACAGGGATATTTTGGTCACTTGTTCTTCTGTAAGAGAGTACGTATCATTCCTGCAAGTCATCTTACAAAAGAGATGGATTCTGCTGTTGTTATTATTACTATATTCATTTATATAAGATGTTAGAACTGAGCTTAAGTTTCCAGCTCCTGGGTTTTGGGAGGTGAATCCTACAGCCCAGACAAGTTACCTGAGGTACTGGTTTACTTTAAGGTCTAAGGTCCCTAAAATCAGGTATCGTCAAGTCAAGCACTGCACTGCACATTGTTGCTTTGTAGATAATTCCCAAGACTTCAAATAACTATTTGAAGTCACAGAAGCAGAAGGAAAACAAGTTAAATTCCACCTATCAGATCTTCCAGCCCAATGTATGGCTATTCTGCAGTCATCTAAAGTGTCACTTAAAATGGGCTCCTTATTGGGGAAATTAAAAGTGAGAAAGACTGCTGATCTTGTGCAATGATTTTGTTTCTTAGAAAAGCCCCCTTTGGAGGGGCGTGAGGGGGAGGGTGGAGAGTTTCCTCCAACCATTACAGCTCTGTCAGATGCAATATTATCCCAGTAATGATTGTTATGCCTAATAGTCATGGGCAGCAACTTTATTCATCCTAGAAAGTACACAAAGGAAAGAAGCGCTGCAGTCTCCAAGATACGAGGCTTCCTCTGTTAAATTTGCCATGGATGGTTGGATTCATCAGTTTGCATGCATCTGTGACTGATAGATCATGCTGGATGCTTTAGGCAAACACGCACTAATTAGTAGAACAAATAGAAAACCCCGAGGATGCCCATGCTTAACGACATTGCCCACATTCTAAACCATCTCTACGACAAATTACTCATTTCACGGCTGTAGGCAGTGCAAGTTAATTTATCTGTATCAGTTGCTAAGTTGAAGCATTCACTTTTAACAAGACGCTCCTTACACCTTTCAAGGAAACTTTACTGCACTTCAGCTTTTGAACAAAAAAGTAACTAGAAGTAACAGACCAGGCCAATTGGGGAATTAAAAAGTAAGAGATACAGAACCTATCAAAAGTTTAGAGTCAATAGATGCTGATCAATTAGTTACCACATAAACCTTCAAAAATCTGAAAAGGACTTGAAATGATATCCTTTGAGGAGTGTTGAGTTTGATCACAAAACTCTGGCTCAAAACAAAGGTGGATTGTGCAGAAGCTTATGTGGTTCCTGTTGTGAATGCTTTAGTCAGGTAATTGCTTTTCAATCAATCTCAGCAAGAGAAACGAGAAGTCAAGTGTGGAGAATGGATCAAATTCCCAGGCATCTTGTACCAGTATGGTTACAGTTGTCGTATCCATTTCAGAGTTTGCTCCTCTTCACTGATAAATTTGACTGAAGAACGTGGATTAAACAAAGCTTGTTCTCATAAAATGAATGAGACGATCATGGTCAAATGAGACCCAAGAGTCTGTGACATTACTGAACTGTGGTCGCCTAATTACCCAATGAACATGGGTCTTTGGAATCATGCAACAAAATATTCTGCATAGCTACACCAACTCAAAGCTTCAGTAGCAAAAGCAGACTGAATATTGTTGCCTCAAAGATGATGAGTTGATTTGCCCTCGTACTGGCAGGGGAACAGTGAGGGCACCAGACTGAGTGGAGGCAGATGACCTGGCACGTTACACTGTCAGGATTGCTCATTCTCCCTCATTTAGCAGGATGAGAGGAACAGAAGAAGCAACGTGTTCTGGAAAGGCTGCTTATCCTCCCATAGTCAAACTCTTTTCTCATCAGTGGAAGTCTCTGCAGTCAGCCTGGCTCTCCAAGTGCTCTGGCAGAAGCAATGTAGATGGTACCCCAGCCACTGTTGCAGGTGCCTAAGCAGGCATGTGCTTAAGAATTGGATGTTACCACTCAGTGCTTATGAGAATTTGACTGCCACCTCTTCACAGACATGTAGAGAGACACTGTCAGCAGCTCCCTGTTCGCAACAAAAGGTAAAATCTCATCCAAATGCTAATACTATCGTTGCTGAATGTTTATTTTGAGGCTGTGTTCTTTATAAACAAGTGACATAGAGACCAAAATATAAATAATCTTACAGTAGCAAAGCTCTTGGCAAGTACCCTTTCAGTAAGTTCAGTATTCTCACAGACACCTTGAAGAAACACCTTTATTTGTCACAAGGTGAGGTTGTTGCTAGTCAACTTCCAAAGGTCAGTTTGGAATCCAAAAATTTGCAAATCTGATGCTGGCAAATGCCTTAGTAAGTTCTAGCAGAATTTCAAACTGCTCGCTGTTTCTCATACTTTCTTGGAAGTTGTGCTTAAATGTGGTTATTTTCATGAGTTTGCTACAGTCCACTCCTGGAGAAGGTGGTTAGAAATGGGTTTGTGCCCTCTTGTACATCTGGCATTCTGAAAGTATTCAGGTCCTGCTTGAAGACCTTTCTGACTTTTTCCTCCACTTACAAAGCAGTGGAGGGAAGGAGAGAGAGAAGATCAGCATTTTGGGATTAAAACCCTGCAGTTAGGGACCGCAGGGATCTAGGTTCACTTTTTCTTTTTACTACTGCTGTAATCTTCTTTTGTGGATTTAGATAAGTCATTCAGTGTCATTGTGCCTCAGCGTGCCCTGTGTAAAGGCAAAATAACGAGCCCTGCTCTCTCCTTGCTTTCTCCTGTTTGCATCTGCTTGTGTTTTTCCGAGTGTTGGAGCAGACCTCCCACGTTCGCTGAGGTGAACTGTGTTCACAGCTGTTGTGAGTGCACTCACATAGGCTGCATCTCGGGTGTGCACAGCTGCAGGCTGATGTAGAAATGAATCCCACGTTTCTGGCACATCCACCTCCCCATCTTTCCTCCGTGGTACCCGAGAAGCTGCAGCCGATGCTCCTCGCTTGCCAGGCGTGCAGCGAGCAAGCGGCTGTCTTGATCTGTCTGCGCTCATTTGGTTGGTAATGTTTATCATGTCTGCTGGTTTGGAGAAAGATGGGGGTGTGGAGGGGTGTCGGGAAATTCTTTGAGCCTTGTTATCCCTACAGTAACTATAGACTTTGGCAGGAATGCGGGTGATTAATGTCAGGTCTGTGGGCTCAGCCCCAGCGGCAGCAGTTCCGCGCTGGGTGTCTGGGAGACAGCAGCGTCCCCTGCCCCGCTGTTCCACCAAACCCTGTGAATTCCCTGGGCTAAGTAAACACTACCGAGCTGCTAATCACACGCTCTGAAACAAAACAGCACTTCACTTCGGGATCTGGGCAAGATCAGACTTCCCTCCCCTCCTTTCCCCTCCCCTCCCTCTCTGCCCCCTCCCTGCTTTTCCCCTCCCTCCCTCTCCCCGGCAGCCGCCGAGCCGGTCCCTCCAATCCGACCTGGCAGGCTCACGCTGGGGGCCGCTGCCGGCTGGGGCTGCCCGAGACCGCACTGCCCACCCTGCCTTGTCCTCCCCTGCCTTGTCCTGCCCTGTCCTGTCTGTCCTGCCGCCTCCCGGCCCGGCGCCCACCCTGCCCCGCTCCCGGGCACCGCCGCCCCGGCGATAAAAAGTTGCTCCGAGGATGGGAGCGCATCTGCAGCCGCTGGCCCTGCGGCTCCTGGCGCTGACTTTCCCCTTGGTGGCGAAGGGCTTTTCCGACGAAACCTTGGAGAAAGCGGCGAAATCCGAGGGATATTGCAGTCGGATCCTGCGAGCCCAAGGCACTAGGAGGGAAGGGTACAATGAATTCAGCCTCAGGGTGGAGGGCGATCCAGAATTTTACAAGCCTGGAAACAGTTACCGGGGTAAGTTGGACATCCTCTACATCCCATGCTAACGATAATGGCCAGGATGAGTGGCTCTGAAACTATAACGTGTCTCTGGCTGTCATCTCTGGATCCCTCTTGGCGTGTGTGTGTGTGTGACTGTGTGGGTTAAGACAGGGTAATATACTCCCACGCATTGCTTTATTGGGGATGCTTTCATGACAAGTGAGAGGGAGTTGGATTTCAGTGTATCACTTTACTCCCAAACATTCCTCATTAAGAGGAATTTCCTTCCCTTTATGAACCCTCTCTACCGGCTCAGCGCTAGCACAAGATCACAAGTTGCCGTGATACAAACGGCACTCTTCCCCCGTTTACCTACTTCTGTGGGATTTCTTCCTGTCCCTTCAAACGTAACACAGTGCACAGGAGAAGCTTTAGCATTGGGCAGGAAGGAGAGGAAACTCGGAGCTAATTGTTCTTGCCCTGAAATATGAATGTTAATATAATGAGTTAGCATATGGGCAAACAGTGATGCAGCACGCTGCCAACTTCCCACATTTTCCACTTGCGTTTATCCCACCCCTTTTTTTTTCTGGGTAAATGAACAGATGGTTCAAACAGGAAAGAGGCAGAGACAGTGCTAATGACCACTGTAAATAAGAGATGGAGGCATTCGTTCTTCCTTGAGCATGTCACATACAATCCTTGAAATTAAGTCCAAAGCACATTTCAGTGTATTTTTCTAATAAATAGGCAAAGGCAGGTTTTGGTCGCTTTTCCTGCCTCACTATATAATGCCTTTGGAAATAAACTTTCTTGGAATGTACTGTTAACCTTGTATTTTAAAAACACTTTTAAAAGAATTGGGACGTTTTAAAGTTCCATAACTAAGGTACTTTTTAGGCATCACTTTGGAAAAAAAATTTTGGGAGATTATTCCAAGTGTTTCTTCTGGCCTTTCTTAGATTCAGGATAAAGAGCAATGTTTTCTAATTGCACGAGCATGGGAATCTAAGTATAGATAAGGAGAAAAAAATGTGCACATAACATAATCATTGTGTTTTCTCAGAGGTTGAAAAATCCATCTGCAGCAGTGATTTACCTGTTTTGAAGATTAGTCTGTAACTATGCATAATTTTACTTGATTTTTTTCTCAAAAATATGTTTTATTTGAATGTGGTGTGAGGAAATGCACATTTCCCACAAACTGGTTAGCTGTTCCAGACATCAGCATTAGTACCTTCAGTCTGAAAGATTTCATGTTGCATGTCAGTTTGATACATCTACTAAGCAGGATAAAGATGTGTCAAATTCTTTGATAGTGACAAATATGAATGTTCTTGAAAAGTTTTGGAATTCACTTCTGTAAAAGCATTACTGGGTATTTTCAGTCATCTGCAAAGAAGTTTTTATTACTTGGAGATGTAGGAAGAAAGAAATTCCCGGATGAAGGAGCAGAACTAATTTTTGGAACATATTAGGTCTTGGCATTAGGAACTCAATTAATAAAATCACATTAGGATATCATAGCTTCTTGGAAATGAGAAAATTACAGCTAATAGAAAAAAGTTAAAATGTAGAACAAAATATGTGCCTATGTTTCTGATACTTTAGACTGAAGTATTCAGGTGGCACATTAGTCTGTGAAGATTGTGCTTTAAGGACACTTCCTGAACGGTTGGAAGAACAAGTAAATGTTACTGAAACATATGCGTTATCTATGGCAGTAGTTAAAACTAACAGCATGCAGAAAGTTTTAAGAGCTCATTTTCAGAGGAATTTCTGCAGTACAACTCGAACTTTATTACTGTTTCATACAAAGGGTAGAAAATCCAACTGATGATTAAAACAATTAGATATTATGACAGGTCTGTGTTGGGTTTTTTTATCTGCAAATTACTATATACGCAACATGGCAAAAGAGTTGCACAACCTCCTTTGCCTTGGAGCCAAATGTGCCTTGTTTCCATGGCCCCTGCTTGATTTAATGCAATCTGGATCCTTGGCACATTCCCTAGTGGGCTCTTGGAATAAACTAGTATTTTCAAGGTGGATAACATAGGAATTAACTGTACATGCAAATGCTGTACTCCTCGAAGTGTGACAGTAGAGGGTCATCCGTTTTTGTTCACGATGGTCTCGTTCATGGGTAGATGTGACACTTGCATAAGACCCTCCGGCTGCAATGGCTGGAGGAAATACCTCAGCACTCTTGCAGTGTGGCAATCAGACCAGAGTTCACAGCTGTCATTTGTCTTTGGGGAAGTTTTTATGGCTCTCCTGCAGTTATTCGCTTTGAGATCAATCAGAACCTATCTGCCCCAAGGGGAAATCCTGGGTGTATCTGTGTGCATGGATCTGTGAAGCCTTGGTTTTCCACCTCTGGAGCTGTGATAGAGAGCAATGACTTTGAGCACTGAATAACCCATCTGAGTGGGTATGCACCTCCTCTGGTCTGCAGCAGTAAATAAGGGCACATTTTCCTGTCTCAGATGATTAAAAAAGGAGGTAGCAGCAGGGCTGAGGAGCCATCCTCTTTTCCTCCCTCATATCTAACAAAGCAACAATGGCTATGGCCTTTGTGGTGTCCCACAGGGGAAGTGGCATGACTGATTTCTGACATCTTGTTTGGGACTTCTGATGCTGTAGCCTGCAAGTGGCCTTATCTGCCTGGGTTTCTGTCTCTCCCCTTGTGAAGGCAGCCAAATGCATTTTGGTGGGCAGGTCTTCCTGCAGTCCCAGGTTGGTGGGCATACCATCCTGGGGTCGAGGTCCTCTCCTACCTGCTGGTTAACTTTGACCTTGATGTAGATGCTCTTGCTTCCACTGAAGGTCAAAGTTCCCATTGCATTCAAAGGCACAAGTGAGCCTTAAGTTTAGGTAGTGTTACAGGGTTAATGATCCTTGAAAATACTCCCTCCTAGCTTTATTGATTGTTGAGTTAGATTAATGATTGCATGAGGTTTCCATGAAAAGGTGAGGCAAGTTTAATCGTATTAAAATGTAAAGACAGTAATATGTCCATTTCACGTGCTAACATGCAGTGGACGTACTTTCCACTATGGTATCATGAAGCTGTTATTTTGAAGAAAAAAAGGGGGATTTGACCAGTTATAATCCTTAGACATACCTTCTATGAGGATGCTGTTTCTGTTTTTAATGGAATTTCCACTTGTGAGTCAGTTCACTTTCTCAGTTTTTGAGGAAAGGCTCTTTTAATGTGATACAGTTCATTGCATTGGTTTGGAGACTTCTCTTCTAAGGAGTGTTGAGTCTTTTTCTTTCCATTTCTTTCTGCCACCCAACATGCAAACACTTTTCTATACTTCACAAACAAGCACTCATGGTGTAACACTTTTTAGCCAGTCTCATGTTTCACAAAACATAGATAAAAGTAGATACCGAAAGTGTATTTGTTGGTACTTGTGCAATGTACAGCACAGGATGTGCAGTAGTGTAGGACGTGGGAAGTCAGATTTCCTGCCTGAAACCAAAGGAGTGATTGCTTTGATCACCCCACTTTTAGCTTGGGACACTAGGGAAAGAGGAGCATATTGAAGGTATGTGCCAAAGTGCAACTTGTAAGGTAATTAGATATTTGCTGGAGGGGATGGAAGCAGACAAAAGTAACTCCTGATATGTAATCTTCCCTTTAAAGTAAAATCCTTAACTTTGAGATTGCACTGATCGTAACTGATGTTTACAGGAAGTTCGTATTGTTCAGTGAACATTAATTAGTGTGAACACAGTGTGAGCAATACTCAGCTGTTGTTTAAAATGGCAGAGTTTAGCCCAAGAAGGAGAGTTCCCGGCTCTTTTGCAACAAAGAGCCGCTCTCTTGTGAAAACCAGATGTGGTCTGACAGCTTCCCACAGCTGCCTGTGCAGTGCGAGCCTCTGCTGTGCTGAAAAACTCAGGCCAGAGCCAGTGACTACAGGACCATCTCCAGAACAAGGCTCTGCATTAGGAGTGCTTGGAATAAACCCTCGTGCTGTGATGTTCTCAGCACGCTGGTAGTTCAGACAATTCATGGAAACCTTTTCAGCTCAGGTGTTAACCTGTGTTCTGGCCTAACTCAGGGGTGACCGAAGGACGCATCCCTCTTGGTGTCCTTGAGCTGAGGTTGCACAGACACTAAAATCCCGTGAGTCCACTCTGCTCCTGCGGGTCTCTACCCTCACTTGGCCCCTCCCTTGCATCTGTGTGTCCCCAGCGCTGGCAGAAGCGCTCTCAGCCCTGCAGAGCGGCCGCTCGGGGACTGGACCCGGCTGAACTCTCCACTTGGGGTTGGCTTGTTTTACTGTTCAGCTGGATGTGTTCCCTAGTCCAGCTGAGAGCACAGCTGCCTGGATGTGGCTGCTGTGTGAGCAGTGCAGGCTGGGCAGGGTGGGATCACTCGTGTTGGAGGAAGCATGGATTTATTCTGTGTTTAAATGACTGCAACCACAGCATGAGTATTGCTAACCCCAGGCATCCAAAAACTATGACTCAGGCTTTGGAATTACCTTTCTTTTTTTTTTTTTTTAATTTCTCTTTTGATGCTTCTTTTGCTTTTCAGATCTCCTCCGTTTTATAGATATATGTTTGTTTATTATATTTAGAATTTTGAAAACTATTTGGTTTGACCTGTAAATGTGTGAGGAAAATGATAAAAACTGTTGAGTCAGTTCACAGCTGGATTCTCCGTTTGCTTGCATACATATTTAAGTATTTCTAGTGTCACATTTTACTCATAGTGATTCAGACTTTTGAATTGCAAATGGTATGGAAAAATTTGTTGCATGTACAAGACCTTTATGGCAGTTAATATCTAAGACTTAGTGTTCAAGCAAGAGTAATATGTTTGCCCTTGTTGGGTTCAGCAACATGATGTTCTCAGTTTCTGCAACTGAGAGGCTGGCTGTGGGTTTTCATTTGGGTAGAGCCGCAGAAGTTGGCAAAATTAGACTAATCATACTAATTATTACCATATAATGAATTAATGATTGGAGAAATATTTAGTAAAGTAAGCAGAAATTTTGATGGTGAAATGCTACTACTCAGTTTCTGTAAGTATGAACTTTTCTTTCTCCCTCAAAATTATAATGTTTAACTTCATAATAAAATTCCACGGAATGAAAACTGTTGAAAATCCTGAGAGCGGAGGATTATGCCAATCACTACTCTGAATTTGTATTGGTGTTTTCAGGTGTACAGGTCTAAGCATGGCACCCTCAGAAGGTTAAAAATTGAAATTAGTCTCTCCAATCCTTTTTTCTCAACATAAAGCCAGAAAAGTTATGTATTTTTACAGACATCATGATTTTTAGACCCCAATACCGCTGCATAATGCTAGAAATTTTCAAATAGCCTATTTTGTATTTTTCCACTACTGAACTTCTAGATCAAAGCTCTCTCGCTGTGTTCCAAATGAACTCTGGGCATATTTTGAAATACATATATTTTGAGGGCTATCTGTCATTTTTAGCAAGGTGATTCATCCCCTCTTGGCCTGTCTGTGTGAGAGGGAGTCTATTCTGGTTAATCTTCAATGAAGCAGCACTGGTGGTTGCAGTTTGCTCATGAAAACTGTGTGTGGTCTTCAGTTTTAATTGTGCCAGTCAGAGTTGGAGAGTGTGACAATAATGTACCGCAAGCAAAGCTGTCTTCAATATGCTTGCAGTAAGAGCTACTTAAAAGTATTCATAGTTCAATTTTCTCTCTCTTTTCCTTTCATTCAAAAAGAATTTTCCCCTAAAATTTACCCCTGCTTTGGAAAAGGATTCTCATAAGTTGTTGAAAAGGGCTTGGCAATTTCAAAAGTCCTGCCTCAAAGCTCTGCCTCATTATGTCTTTCTGAAAGTGTTCAAAAGAGCCTCAGCTGAGGTAGCTCAAGTGTTGCTGGGTGGTGCTTGGGTGCTGATGATGGTAAACAGAAAAATTGTATACAAAGGTATCTTGCACTAGCAGAAAATGAGAGATTTAATTGTGATGCTGAGCACGATAAAATCAGATTAGTCAGCACGACTTGATCTGTTCTCTCCTGGTGGATCTAATGCTGCCTTCCTGGTCAGGACAAGTGTGTGAAGAGTGTGTTTGCTGATGTGTGGGATGGTTTGGGAATTAGAGTTGGCAGCACAATCTTTAGAGGTCAGCTTTAGCCGTGAGTTTAACTTTGCATCCTGTTTTGCCCTGAGGATAAAGCGAAAGAAGGATAGTTTAAGATCCCCCGTTTCCACCAGCTGGAATGCTGTGCTGAGTGCAGCTGAGCTGAAGCAGGCAATGGGGTCATCTCCCATCATAGTTAGAGAGACTTTCCGTGTACTAAAATGCCTAGATCCTTGTCTGTGCTCAGAGCAGGGCAAAAGCTGGATTCAAATACTTAGGAAATGCTCCCTCCCATTTAAAACAAACAAAAAAATCCCTAACATGCGTGACCCTACCCCCAAACCAACAATAAAATAACTCTCTGTAAAACTGAGCAGATTATCAATCTGTTTCAAAAAAGAAAAGAGCTGGGGTTGTTTCAAAAAAGAAAAGAGCTGGGGTTATTTCACATCATGCCAGTGTTTTTCAGTTTATGTGGAAACTTGGACTGAACATTTTGTATTCTGCTTGGCTTGGCTCCATGTTGTTAGTGCTCTAGCTTTGCTTAATACCAACTTGAAACACACACCTTTGAAGCTGTGAATTGAGGTGCAGGTGGCTGATTTCACAGTTAATATTGTGTTTTCATTATTTCTCTGTTCATTCTCTCAGTGACACTTTCTGCTGCCACCCCTGCTTACTTTCGAGGGTTCACACTGATCGCCCTCAAGGAAGGAAAAGAAGGTGACAAAGAGGAAGACCACGCAGGAACTTTCCAGGTGAGACAACTTTCCCTGACCTACACCTCTTGGAGTTTTCCTTACTGTATGCTTGGCTCAAAGGGAGGTTTTATATGCACAGCAGAATGCAAACTATGCTGAAGTAAGCAAAAATATTTGTGGATGTTGACATGAGAACAACATAGCGTGTTTTATATTCCACGCAACCTTTTCAAGGGATCAGGGCTATTGTACCTTGACTTCAGCTTGCCTTTCCACGTTCTTGTGGTTAAAAATGAACATCAGTTCTTTGAACTGGAGCCTAGGACACCTGAAGTTGTTATGCGAAGTGAATATGAGAGTTGTTCTATTCACATTTTTTTTTTGTATTTCTTTGCCTTGATATTTTTGTCCATTGAGGTGTAGAATATGACTCTGAGAAGTGTTTGCCACAGCTGTAAAGGACTGTTTTTATCAGTCATAAATTAGATTCTGCTGTTTTATTTATGCTCAGTAGTACTTTACTTAATGAACACATTCAGTTGGATGAAATGTTTATCATTATTAAAAGGATTGGAATCCAGAGTGATGATTCACAAAATGGTATTTTCAGCTACTTCATGAAGGGAATTCTGCAAACTGAGAATATACATCATATTTATTAAAAAAGGTAGAAATTTTGTATGTAGGTTTGATTCTCAGATGAGGTATTGCTTGCTATTTGACTTTCCAAGCTCAGAAATATTATTGAATGATATTGATTATAATTTACAGGATATGCATAGATATTAATTTTAATAATGATTTCTAGATAGATTTCACTTGCTTCAGAGAAGCATTTCTAGATTTTCAAGGGAAATACTCAAAAGTTATAATTTAGGTGACCTATGAGGAGATAGAAATCAACATGAATTCCTGAAACAACTTCTGTATTTTTATATAGCAAATATGGTGCATAAACTCAATAACTAATTGCCCTGTTTTCCTGTTGAGTTTTCTTAGAGGCCTCTGTCTGGTTTTCATACATTTCATAAGAAAATCTAGAATAAGCGAGAACTTATTTGATGTTGGAATAACTCCATCTTCCTTAAAATGAAATAATTTCCTAATATTATCTGGGAGAAATATTCTTAATATGAACTTCTTAATAAAGTTGGGGTTTTTTTTAAGAATAAGAGAGCATTGAAGGATCAGCTACTGTTAAGAAGTAGAAATGGTGGTGCTTCATCTATTTTAAAAGAAATTTGTCACCATTAATTTTCTCATTTCAGTTGTTAATGTCTCTATGGCTGGAGCTAATGGGAAAAAAATTGGCCCGAGTTTTGCCTTTATGTCGAATTCACAGTGAGAAACTCACTAAGCTTTGCTGAATTACAGAGGAATTTTGAACTTATCAGAGTGGGAAGCGAATGGAAATTCTACATAGATTGGAAAAAAAAAAAAAGCCCAATGGATCTCAGTTGAGGGAAGGTTGTTTAATTAGCTTTATTGTAAGGACCGCAACCTGAACTTGGTGTTCTAATTTTGCAGGTGGGAGTTTCAGAGTTTATGCATAACTACATTTGTATATCTGTGGCACAAATAGTCCCTGCTGTGCTCATCCCACATTAGCACAATTAACCGAAGTTTATTCAGATGGTGTCTGCTTGTTCTGCCTTTGTGGATACAGATGTAAGATTCTTATTTAAGTATCCAAAGAATGCTTGCAGTGTTAAATACTTATGTCCCTCGTATCCTGGCTGAGTGCTAGTAATTAGAAGAAAAAGATACTTAGTTCAAGGGTTTGCACTGTATTTCTGTTACAAAGTGAAGATCCTAAGGATGGCTAGACAGCTGTACAGAGTAAGAAAAAAACTGTGTGTACAGTAACTTGCATGCCACTTGCAGTTATGTTTTTCCTGTGCTCAGATGGAGCATATGTTACTCAACGAGTTACCTAAGTGGAACAGAACTCGGTGAAAACTCCTCCATAGTGACAAGAGACTAAATGCTGCTTCTGGACTACAGAAGCCTCTGCCTCCATGAGGGGAAATAGATGCTGTTGAAATAATAGTCAAAACTAAGCACTGTACGAAGCAAGTGCTTCGTTCACATTAGAAAATTCCACAGCATAAGCAGGATAGAATGAAATGAAAGTTGACCAAATTAGACATATGTGTTCCCTCCATGACTTAGAGACTAAAATGCCTGATTTTTCAAGCCTGTGATTTCCACTTCCAAATTGTGAAATATAAGTTAGAAAGTCTTTCATGGAGAGACCCCGAATCCACAGTGTGTCCTGAAGGCAAGATCCCACCGGAGCTGTGGCTTCTGTTTTGCAGAGCTATTGAGTGTTAAACTGATCAGGAGGTGTCGTGCTTCGAAGTACTACAGAGGAGCATGTGCTTAGAGCACCAAGGTGTTAAATAAAGGCTAGCACCTGAGCTTTTGACACAGACACGGTAGGCTTAGGCTGGGAAAACATTGTTTTACAGGGGTCACAGCCGAGCTGCAGCATTCTGTGCTGCAGCCCATTGCGAAGGCTGGACCTGCAGGGGCTCTGCTCTGCCTTTTACAGCCTCCTCATGGCTCATTTGCTTTTGTATGACTCTGCAAGTCAGCAAGTATAGTCAATCTTCATTAATCATCAAGCTGCAGGGTCTTGATCCTATAAATACCACAGCTGTTAAAATTCTGAGTGGGACAGGTATTTGTTTTCTGTACTGTTTTTGGTTAACTCAATACTTGCCATCAAGTAGAGACATTTAGAGAAGTGTAGTTTAGACTCCACCACTCTAAATTTATTTTCCTCTGAGACAATTGAGGCTTTAAAATGCGATTTTATTCGTGTTTGTTTATTTAATGCAGCCAAACTTCTTTTTCTGTGTCCTTGTAGTACACACAGGGCACAATTCAGCTTTAAAATAAATCACATTGTCTCTCACAAACACTCAAACATATGTTAAATAGCTAAATTAAATGTAGCTGGGGAATTCAGGATGCCAAATTCAGTCATAGAAGTTTGGGGATGTAATGATACAGCTCTTACTTATGCCAGTGGTAATTGTACAACTCAGGGGTGCAGTGAGGCACTCTGAAAGCTTTGGGTATCGTGTCTCACTGGCCTCTTTACACAAGCCATTCCCAACTGTTGTCATGCAGACCGCTGATCTTTCTCTTTTGTAGTGTTTAGCAACAGTCTGCAAGTTGTTTGAAGGCAAATTATACTCTAGGGCAACAATCAGGCACCGATTGACTATACAACACTATCTATACAGGCCATTTTAATCAACATCTGTATGCAATGTAATAGATTCAGTTTAATAAATAATGTAGAATAATAGAGACTTAGTGCTGAACCTCATCTCATCTATCTTCCTTGTTCTCTGAGGAAGGATAAATATTCCAGGAAAATTCTTGGTGGATGTTTTGTGAATCTCTTCTGAAGTGTTCAACAACAACAACAAATTAATCTCTCCAAGTGGCCTGTTTAAACTCTTCAATATATTATATTTTATAGAAAGTTAAAGGACAGCGTTCTAGAGCTCTTACTAACATCTAAACCGAGTCTTTTCTAATAGTGGTTAAATTTCTCTCTTATGAGATTGTCTTCCTAAATTAAGAATTTTCTTGATATCTTATGAAGCAGGTATTCTGAAGTTTCCTTTATTCTCTCTCCAATTCCACACACTCTTTATCTATTCTTTATTAATATTTCTACTAATTCATTGTAGGGCATCTTCTTTCAATTTTGCTGTTTCTGCAGTTAAGCTGGGATTTCAGTCTTATGTTCGTCAGAACTGTACACAGTAGTCAGTCTGGAACCTCAGCATTAAATCATAGAGAATTTGGATACAGTAATCCTTTGGAGTGCCGTTGTCTTTATCCGGAATCCTGTAAGTGTATGGAACTTGCCTTAATTGCAGGAGCATCTGAGTATTGTACAGGAGGTGCCCGATAAAAGTCCTAAATCCTATCCAGCAAGTATTACTGCCTTTGTTGAGATTCCCTATTTTCTGTCTTTGTTTTATTCCTGTTAAGGGTAGAGCTTTATTCAATTTATCAAGGAAGTTCTGAAGTACAGTTCTGTCCTTCAAAATGCTGTTAATTCTCCCAAATACTGGTGCTTTGTGAACATGCTTGATAATTAAACAGTCAACATGAAATATTTTGTGAGAACATGACTCACTTTTCTCATATACAGCGGTAAACTGAGTCACGAAGGCTCGAAATTAGACTCTTCTTTGTATTGCCTTGGCATAATCAGTTGTTAGATTTTTATGCTGTGTAAACAATGTTTGTGATAGTGTTAAATCTAGTGTTAAATGCCTTCATCATAGTGGTGTTCCTGGAGGTGTCCTTTTGACTTTTTTAGCTCTAGAATGAATCAAGAAATTTTTAGTTTAGGTCACTGAATTTAACGACCTACTGGCGCAAAGAGGATGTAAGAACCTAAGCAAGTGCAGCAGCAGAAAGGGCGAAGGTCTCATTAGAGGTGTGGCTTTAAGCTAGAGATACGTGCTGAAGAAGAAAATATTTGAGGAAAACTGGAGTAATAGTGAGCTAAGCAAGGTAAGTGATCCTTTATCAGAACTCCTCAAGGTTTACCCCGAAACAATAGCCCAAACATTGCCTTTGTTTTTGAATGCCTGCCGACTATGACCCGTTCATTTGATGCTGTTTAGTCGACTGATGTGCTTAGCAAGGCATTCAGATTAAAAGGTATTTTTACAGCCTCTTAGAAAAGCAGTTTCTCAATGGCTGTGTTTCAACATTTTATAGGAATCTTAGATCTTCTTAAGCAGTTGATACAGCAGATTTTGAAAGATGCAGTCTCAAAAGGCTTTTAGCCATGTCAAATGATTTATTTCTTGTATTTATAAGCAAAGTTTGGTTTTAGTTTTTAAAAGAATTAATGACAGCAATTATTAAGCTTTTTATATTAAAAATTAAGATGTATGTATGCAATATTGATGTTGCATTTGGCCTGTATATTTGGTTTTTTTAACCTTGTATCCCAATATAAACTCATCAGGTTACTTAGTAAATAGCTTATTCTGAGGTGCATGAAGTGATGTAGTTTTGTTTAACAAGTCTTCTGAACTTACAGGTGTTTTGCTCCTGTTTGCATTCTCTACATTCCCTTTCCCAGCATCTCATCACTGAAACAGACTCTGTCATCTTACTGCATGAAAGCATATGGAAGTAATGATCCAAAGCTATAATTACAGGAGTATGTTAAATATGAAAGAATCAGAACATGCCAGGTGTATAATTTGGAGACCGAGCAGGTGGACATGAATTCTGAGTCTGTAAAATTTAAGTCTCCTGTTCTTTTGTATTTGCAAGAGTAATCCTAAATATTCTTTCTATAAGAATCATTGCAAATATAATTCTAGGCATAAAAAGAATATATTTTGTAATGGTTAATCCAGCTCTAGTTCACTTTTCCTGCAGAGTGGGGTTTATTAACCTTGGTGAAAATTTTCACACATTCTTCTAGAACTCCAGGTTGCATATCATGATAATCAGGGATTAAATATGAGATTTTAAAAAAGGCCAAAACCAAACAAAAGAAGCCCAAAAGGTATTTGCCACTGCCAGTTCTAGCTTTGACTGGATAAAATATTGTATGAGATTAAATAGTACACTGGTACATTGGGAAAACCTGAACCTGAACCACTTATTGGCTAGGTTTCAGTTAAAAAATGGTCTCAGGGGATGGTTATGCCTTGTCTCAGACAGTAAAAGATAATTTAAGAAAGTGGTGAGCACCAAGAACTTGCAGAACAGAAAGAGCTCTGATAGTCATTATTTGCTACTGATGAGGCTGTAGAAAAAGCAATGTAGAGGTTTTTTTTGTGTTCTTCCTTTATATTTCTTTTTCTGGTTTCAGCTTGTGTTGTGAATAAGGAAAAAACTTTTACATTGTAACATCTTCCAGTTTTTTGCGTGTACAAAACTTTGGTTTGTTGCACCTTGGGAACTCCCTCAACCCATTGTGTACATAGCTGCAGTGTCTTCTAGAATTAATGATCCAAACCACGAAATTTCACCGCCAAAATCAGAAAATATAGAAAATTTCTGAATACTATTTTGTTATTCTTTTATTACAGTGGAACTCTGATCTACTAGATAACACGTGTACAAAGAGGAAACAAATATTAAATTATAATTCCTTGCACCGTAGCTTAGTTCGCTACTGAATGAGAAAGAGTTTCAGTTTCTTAGCCTGGGCTCACTCCTCTGTTGACAACTTGCTTGTCTCAACTCTGTCGGTTTTCATGGAGCTTCCTGATTTATCGTGTAAAAGGGAAGGAGCCAAGAGGCTTTCTGAGAAAGCCCGCTGAGAAATACGTGGCTCAGGCTCTCCCACCACGGATGCTGGGGGCATGAGAGTCAGCAGGTACGAGACAGGGTAAGACCAGCTATGAGGAAGACCGGCTGCGATTGCTCAGAGAAGACTATGCTGTCTCCACTCTCGGAGGTTTTGAAGATTTGCCTGGATACAAGTGTTTGGACTTCTAGTAACATAGTTTGATCATTGGATTTATGACCAGATGCCAGCACATACACAGTCTCTAGTACAGATGGGGTCCAGTACAGTTACACTCGGTCTGTAGTGTGAGACATCTACAAACATTCCTATGAGTGGGCATTTGAATCAAACTGAACGAGTTCGTAACCACTGATTTCATATTGAAAAACTTGCCTATATGTACCTTTGTGCTAAAGATTCATACCCTTGGAGCAAAAAGCAGAGACGTCTTTCTTCCAGCCCCTCTTTGATATAGGGAATACTCACGCTGATGGAAGACTAATTGTGTAACACTAAATCCCTCTCAGCCACCTTAATTTTAAATATGCTGGAGTGCCTTTTCTAAAGGTTTTCTTGCTCTGTTATTACCATCACTTTTAAAATGTCTTTTATTATTTTTAATTTTAGTTAATTTGGCTTTAGTTTCTGTTCTGACATTTCTTTGCCCTTTCCCTTTCTCTCTGCTTGGCTATGGAAAAGATTATTTAGCTTCTGGCCATGTAATAATTAGTCCTCTTTTTTTTTTTTTAATCTAATCTTATTTATTCTCTTTATTTTTTTATGTTTGCTGGGGAAATGCTTTTTCTTGAGAATGACTTCAAATGATGATTGTGTCACAGTAAGAGTTTATGTTTTTTGGAAAGTGTTATGCCTAAACAAATATTTTATTTGTTGATGATTCGAGTTCTGTTTTCAGAAGACAAAGCCAAAACACAAACAAATGAAACCCCCTCTAAAAACTCTAAAACAAAAAACAGGAAGTATGTCTCTTGAGATAGGTCAGCTAAAATTCCAGACACCTTTTCAGATCTGAGGCTTATCAGAGTCAGGTTATCTCAAGTGTAACTTCTGCCCTGCCTTGCAGACTGCCAATGCATGCAGAGCCAGACTACGTCATGGTAAAATATCAGAATTGGCTAATTAAATCTCCTGTTAAAGAACAATATCTGTTAGTTTATTCTGTTTCTTGGATTAAACTGCAAGACTTCCTGGTTCTAAGAAGCCTCCAAAGAGACTCATTAGAGAATTTTTTCCTGGAATTTGGCACTGACGCTTAACAAATAAATCCTCAAGAGAGGAAATTACACTGGAAACACTGTCCCTTTCTGCCTTGGAGACTCCAGTCTGCTCTTCAGACACATCAGTGTTCAGAGTACCTTTCTGGTCCTTTTGAGGCTTAGGATCACTTGATGCTGTACGAGGGTTCTCTTTTCATGTCTTGCTCCCAGTCTTGAAGCCAGTTTTGCATTTGCAATTGTTTCATTCAGAGCAAAAGTCTGGATCTTGGAAGTGCAGATCCTGTTAACTTTGTTTTGTCAATCAGTAAAAGCTACATGTTCTTCCCCAGGCAGTGTTTAAGAGGACATATCTATCTCAGTGACTCTAAAGGAATTTATTTCAAATATCCCTTTTTTCCAGCCCAGGTATTCTGCCTTAACTCATTGTTATTCCACTCTCAGTTAGTCTTTCTTCAGATGGTGACACCTAGGCCGTGAAATTTTAGGAAGGATATTTAACCCCTCTGGCAACAGTCAGATGCTTTACAGTTACCATATGGCAGCTGTCATGGGTTATATCTCTATCTGTAGGTAGGCTCCAGGTTCATTTGAACATGTATTCAGCATCTCTTTCTTCATTCATAATGTTGTCATCAGGCTTTCCTTCCTAGGGTTTCCCTTTAGGTAGCCTGTTATTTACCAGCCCTCATCTAAGGCACTCATCAGTGACTCTAGATTCTTTGTATCTCTGCTGAAAAAGATCAGCATTCTTATCTCGTTAGCTCCTATCACTGTCCTTTAATGCTCCAAGAATTACCTCTGATGTAGTTATTTGCCATTCTGCAGCATCAGGAAACCTTCAGAATGTCAGTTCCAGTCAATGGGACCTTAGAACAAGTGTTTGTTCTTTGCACTTCCACTTTACATCAGGTTAGAAAATGTTTATCAGGTATTCCCTGATGATCCAGACTTCAGCTATCACTGCCTGTAATCCTTGCTGTGATAACTATGGATCTGGACATCCATGCTACCCCCATAATGACACAGGGCTATAAAAGAACGGGTTATTCTGGAAAAATGTGTTTATTCCTACACTTCTCTGCAAATGGGAACTGTCAGCTACCAGCCTACAATGACTAGACTATAGACATACGGAATTATGTCTGTACTTGAGAGTCTTTTCTCATAATGTGTTTTCTTTTCCCATCAAGTCATTTGGGGTGGAAGAGGTGAGAAGGGTGAGTGAAGGTGATGATAAAGCTTGAGGCTCAACTTGACAATTTCTCCAGGTTATATGGACACTTCTACTATAAGGAAATCCTGTTGTCAGTTCTCTGGACTTTCGAATGTAGACAGATGCCAGTAGAGAGTCTCCCAATTAAATTTAAATGGTGGTCTTTCTTTTATTCTTTTTTTCCTCTTTTCCCCTTCACTGTGTTCAGAGAGGTTCTGGTGACTTAGAAATGGAACAGCTGTTTTAAATTCAGGAGTTTACCTACCTGACTCATTCATGAATGGCTGCTGTAGAAAAAATCCTTCCTTCAGACTTTATAGTCAAGTGAGGCAAAGTCAGTTCTCACCTCAACTTGTTGCTGAATTAATTGCTGCTAGACTAAATACACTGCTTGCTATGCCTGTTGTCTTGAGAACTACTTTCTGGTTTCAGAAGGCACTTTTGCGTTATCAAAGCTACAGTATATTTAGCTTCTGTTATCCTAGACTGCGTGTGTGTACCCTTCTCAGACCTAGCTGTGGAGTACCCCGTCAGTCCTTCTCCTTTACAACTGTTCCCTTTCTAATGATGGTAGAGACTTCTCAGTGTTTGCCAAGGGATAGTGTTTCAGCTTCCATTGCTGCCCTGAACAGTTGTAATTGATTATTCTCTTTGCTGTGATGGCTCTTTCTCATGACCTAATAACCCAGGATCATTAGTCATCTGATCACAGTGTATTTGTTTTACCTCAGAATGATACAAGACCTGTTCAGGAAATGACCATATCTTTTGATTCTGTTGCATTCAACATGTTTGCCTTTTGGTGCTTCATCCACAGTCATTCCACTTCATGCAGTGATGAATGGAAATCCATAATGATGTTCTCAGAATGATGAGCAAGGACTCATACAACTGAAAAATACCAGCCCAATCACGTCAGTTATTTTATGTCAGTGCTAGTCTTTACTCAAGAGACTTTGCAGACATGTTTCTGATCAGGATGCTTTGTTTTTCTGTGGTCTGTTTTCTCTGAAAACTGCAAGGTAAGGCTGGGATGTAGCTTTAAGAAGTCTTCTTTCCTTGACAAGGTTGAGACTCTTTGGAAGTCCCAGACCAAAAAGCCATATAATATTGCTTTTTCTTTCATATTACTCTCATGGAACTTGTCTCACGCAGCATGATGCTTCAGCGTAAAGTAATGTTGTTCATCCGTGGTTTGTGAGGTCTGGGATTGTAAGGGTAACTCTAGCTGAAAGTACTTATACAGCAGGATCTCTTCAGACATACGGACCAAACTGAGTCATCAGAATTTCTCCTGATTTTCTTCAGTCACTTGCTATCCACCTCAGTCTAATGATGAGTGGTGCATCCTTCCACTAGCGTAAAGCCCTGACAGAGAGATTTGCAATGCTTAGTTGCTACACAACTATAATTTTTCAAAGGCCTTCTGAGGCCACTGCCCCAGTGACCACTCCCACCAGTGAGATTTGTATTCAGTTGTGTCTTTTCTTCTGCGATCTACTCTGCACTGGGGCAGCCTCACCTGGAATATTGTGTGCAGTTTTGGTCACCACAATATAAGAAAGATTTTAAGCTCTTAGAGAGCTTCCAAAGGAGGGTGACAAAGATGGTGAAGGGCCTTGAGGGGAAGCCTCAAGTGACAGGACCCGAGGGAATGGCCTGAAGTCATGTCAGGGGAGGTTTAAGTTGGATATTGGAAAAGGATTCTTCACCCGGAGGGCGGTTGGGCATTGGAGCAGGCTCCCCAGGGAAGTGGTCACAGCACCAAGCCTGACAGAGTTCAAGAAGCATTTGGGTGATGCTCTAAGGCACAGGCTGTGATTCTTGAGGATGTCCTGTGCAGGGCTAAGAGTCAGACTCCATAATCCTTGTGGGTCCCTTCCAACTCAGCATATTCTGTGATTTTGTGAGCTTTCTGTTAACCACTGGCACTGATCCCAGCCTCTCCCCTGCATCTTGATATGCATACATTTCCTAACTGTGATAATTGCTACTATAAGAATAATGTTTTTATGGATTGTTTCTCATCTGCTGAGTTTTCTCTGACAGAACTGCCCTGGTACCTATGCAGCAGGTCACTTTAATCAGCAGACGAAGCCAGGAGATCTGACTTTCATTTCAAGCAGGATATAAGGTTGTCTCTGCCTCTCACCCCTTCTCTGACTTGCTCCTCTTCTTCTGTGACCTTCTTCAATATAAGGAGCGCTCTTTCCTTCTGCATTGGTTCAGCCAGGTTCATTCTTCAGTCTCTCATTTTTGTGTGTCTCTAGCAGGGTAACACCAGAGAACAGCTGTAAGTAGATATGATCTTACCACAGACCACTTTTGAGTCAGATTGTTTCTCAAGCCATGGTATGGATGTTCCCATTTGGGATAGCATCAGGACAGCTATTTATAGCACTGACTTATAGGAGCTTCTCTTACTAATCAAGCACTACAAATTCAAGAATATATCTAGTAATAGTGTATCGCTCGTCGCTATAGTTGTGTAGTTTTGTTTTGTCAAGTGATTCTCGACTCCTACTCCAAGTAGTTGTGCTTCTGGAAAGACCTGTTACTGGGAATCAACATATGAACAATCATTAAAAGGGGACAGAGAAGTTCCTTGTGAGTAATTATGTTTCTCAGAGATGGATTGTATTTTTATCTGTAACTGTTTATCTCAAATCATCCCCCTTCTGCTCTCTTCTGTTTCCCTTTCGAGTTGCTGTGAGAAAAACTGAAAATCATGTAGTCAGCTTTACTTTTCTCATGGCTGTATAAGGAGCAGGATCTGAATGTACCGTACACATACTGCAAAAGCAGAATTTTCTGGCTTTGGTGCTTTTGGTTTCAATTGATATAGACAAGTGAATATCTAATGAATACTGACATAAGCAAGACATTTCAACAAACCATTATTACTGGTAATCTGTTGAACCCTTGATGGGAAAAAATTCCCAAGCCATGTCTGCTGGATAATATTTTGTATTTTTTATGCATAGTTACTTTTGAGTATTAAAACAGCATTGAAATTAATTTTCACATGAAAATAAATCAAGAATAATGAAGAAACTCCCAATCCAGTTGCACAAAAGCTAACGTTTGGCTCTTGAGAATGCTTTTCATAGTACTCAGTAATTAGAAAGGGAAATTCCCTGCTGGTATAGAGCTACCATTTTGTTCCCCGTTCCCTGCATTGTTGATGGGGGTAGGGTTATTATGCAATCTCTGGCAAGCTCATCCTACCAGACTACTTACTAATTTGTAGGCTGTAGGTGTAAATTGAAAAGCCTTCATCCTGCTTCTGTTTACTTCACAGATTGAACTGGGCTCCAATTATTCTCTTCTATGTGAACTGAGGCACTGTTGTTGCTCTTGCCTCTTTTTTTCTCCTTCTGGGTGGGCACAGTTCATTTGAACCTGCTTTTCTTTTCAAAAGAAACATTTGAAAGAATGAGTGTGTAAGAAGTAGCTTTAGTACTTACTGTTCTATAACTTTAATGATTACATATCTCAATGTAGTCAGTACTGGAGTAGAGGTTTCTTAGGGCATTGCCAGTGTTTATTCATTATTTGTCAGCCACACATTGGGGTTTTGTTCTCTTGGAGCTCATTTAATATTTTTTATTTTTTTCTTCCTAATTTCACTGTATGAGTAAAGCTGACTCTGCCTGTATGGGAAGCTTAATTATACCTGATATTGCTCAGTTTAACCTGCTTATCACAAACTTATTTTAGCTAACCTACTGCTTTTTAAAGATGAAGAAAGAGGAGAGGGGACATAAAGTAGCAAACAAATGATGATAACGGAGAAATACGGTACACTGCAATCTCTCTTGAGCAATAGGTCACTTTCATAGGAAAATTAATTACCTATTTAATACCATAAAGTGAAGAATGCCTTCTGGAAGCTTTAGGGAGGTATTTTAAATGGTTGCTAAGGCAGCAGTTTGCCCCTTATTGCTGTCCTTTCACTCTGGCCCTTCTTTACATGATAGTGGGAATCCCAGATGTAGGAGTACAGCAAAACCTTCCAGTTAGAAAATCACCCCCGCCACTAGTCCTTCCTGTTAAGAAAATCTGTCCACACATGGTGATAAATCCCAGATTAAGATAATAATAAATGTTTTCTGTATTGGCTGCATGCATAGGACCCGTAGGTTTTTTGAGTGTGCAAAGTTTCTTGGCTTCCTTTAGATTCTTTCAGTAACCTAGTTTTATTGTTCATAAAGGTTATACAAAGCGCTTGTATGAATTAAATTGGGTTATGATATATTTAGACACTGGGATTATATAATAGCCTTAGTTTAAATACTGTATGTTCCAAACAATAATTTGGAACGTTTTCTCAGACAATGTGTAAGATTTCCCTAAAAGATGAAAAAAGCCTGTATGCCGCCTTCTCAAAACTCTCTGTATATTCATCTCTTTTTTCCTTTTAGTTCCTCTGATGCTCCTTTTGATTACATTACTTGCAAAATGTATTAAACCCATGTTATAAACAACCAGCTTTGTAATTGGTGCAGATGTTATGCAACTACCAGCTTTCGCAGGAAGAACTTTGTGTACATCACAAAGTGTTCTTAGGTTTCTAAACCCATTTGCCCTCTAACTGCTGACTCTGTGAGAGAGATTCCGTATTTCTTCTTGGGAGGAACAAACCTGATACAACCCACCTGAATGCTGGTCCTGGACCATTTCTGCTCGTACTTTTACATCTATACGGGTGATGTACGCTAAAAACTTAGTTTATGCCAGAGCCAAATAAGGAAAACTTACTTAAATGTGGAAAGGAACATTACAAGATTAAAAACATGATAAAAATATAAAGGCAAGATCAAGTGCTGAACTCATTGCTGTTAAGATACTTGATCTGTCATAGGTACCTCTTGAATTTTGAGAAATAGTGACTAAACTTTTTTCCAGTTAAATTTACTGAATCTTGTGCTTATGATTTTCTGTTGTCGGTGCTCCACATTTGCATTTACATTTATGGATACAATAGACCTTTCAGATGTGCTTTTATATTGTCTTTCTTCAAAGTTTTTGCATAAATTAAATCCCATAAACGTTTTTTCTAGAATGTGAATTTGTCATATCCACTTTACACAAGAGTAAATGTTGAAGGAACTTGCTCAAGATCACATATCACACTTGAGCCACTGCTAAACTTCAGGGGTTCTGCTCTTCACATCCAGTGTTTGCCTCCCAAGTCAGGAATGTTTGAATAGTCATCTGTCTTCTTGCATGTAAATACTGTCCATGCATGAAATAACAAATGTTTGTAAAATGTATAACATTCCAACCACGAGTGTAAAATATAGCATAGAGATTTTAAAAGATAGGAGCACAGTCTGATTCCATCTCTATGGTGGGAACCTTAAAAACAATTCCAGTAATAATAGCTGTTGTGCTGGTGTGTATAAAGGAGATAAGCAAGTCTTTCTTACTAAAGGATTAAAGTGATAAAACCCCTCCAAATATTCTCTTAGCACTCTAGGCTTAGTCACTTAAACAAATAAATGTGTTTGGAGTCATACTATGTTTCAGTTCTTCCTGTTGCTGGCACAGAATCAGAAACAGCAACATTTACATGTATTTTGGAATATTAAACTGGATGGTGTAATTCCTACTGTGCTCTGTATAATATGGAAGTGTTGTGTGTTGTTTTTTTAAGTGAAAATAAGTAATAACCATCTTCTCTATTAAATATGATTTCTAGTATTTAATTTTGATATTTCTCTAATTGAATAGTTCATATTCTGGAGATTATATGCCATTTATCAAGTGTTGGTATCTCCTGCAAATTAATTTTTCCTTTCTGTGTAGTTGAATTTCTGACCATCAGAAGCTGGTTTTCCCTTTTTCGAACCAGTTTTTTTTTAAATTCTTCTTTGCTAAAGTTATTTTGCAGTTGCATACCTTATAGAATTTTTTTCTCTAGTAGCTGTGCAAAATTTGTACCATTACTCTGCAAAAGATAAAAAAAAAAAAAAAAAGGCACAGAAAAATAACAGGTCCAGAATGCTAGCTTGGAGCTTTATGCATCTTTTCATTGAAATTTATTGGCAATAATTCAGAATAGTGTTGAAACTCTCAAATGTCTCTGAACAAACACTGGTGTGACTGATTATCCATAACTACTGAGGTAGATTTCCTATATCAACAAAATTCAGCTTTAGGAGTGAAGGATGGCATGAAACTCCTTATGAGTATGAGCTGACCTGCAGGGCAATATTTAGTTTCTGCAATGACAATATGACTTATTTCCAGTGCTTCCATGCTTGTGTTCTGCAAATGCTTAGGTAGACAGGTTAGAGTATTTATGTGACTTAAGCTGAAATTTTCAGATAAAAACTTTCACAGTTCTTTCACAGTTACATCCTTCAGATTCTCACATGGGGAATCAAGAAGAAAGGGACAGCTGTTTTTATTCCTACATATACCAACACTTCATCGATTTGAGAAGGTGGTATTGTCTGGACTCAGATTTGATGCTGCACTTTGTAAGTGTTTCAGAGAGAAGTGAAATGAAAAAAAGTAAGTCATGGGACTGAAAAAAAGCTTTTTTTCAAGAAAGTTGGAAAAACTACCTGTAGCAGATTAAGTGTAGTAAAAAAAGGCAAGGAAGTGCAAAGACAGGTTTTGTAATACATATGAACAATGAGAAACAAAGTTCATTGACTTATACTTCATGCAGTCACAGGACAGTATAGGTTGGAAGGGACCTTGAAAGATCCAACGGTTCATGGGAAAGGGAGCCTGGATTAGATTATCTAGAACCTTGTCTAACCACTTCCTGAAAATCTCCAGTGATGGGTTTTACCACATTCCTGTGGAGGTTGTTCAACTGATTGATAGTTCTCACTGTGAAGAATTTTTTTTCATAGAAGCATAGAATATGCTGAGTTGGAAGGGACCCCCCCAAAGAAAATGTATTTACCACCCTCTTAGTCTATGATTGCATATATTGAATTTCTACTCACCTTAATAAAATTTCAGATAAAACAGCTTTATAGTCTTGAAAACCATACTCATAGGAATCAAATCCCTTTGAGATAAATTTGGGGCTTTTTTCTAAAGGATCTTGTGTTGTCATATATGGTAAGATGGGAGTACAATTTTTTACTTGGAAGGTCCATTCACAGCCACGAAATTGACACACATGAAGAAAACTTACCTTTTGAAACAAAACGTGTCAAAGCATCAAGAGATGAAAACTTAGTCTAATGCTTATATATAGGGTTGCTCTGAAATCTGCTTGCAGCTTTAGCTGCTCTCTGCCAGTGCAGTAAACATTAAATTTTTATTTTGCATGCAAGCTTGGCATGCTACTGGAGGCAGGACATGTTCCACTTTCTTTCCCAGATTCTTAATTGCTCCTTCTGCATTGGACCAGGGCAGACCTGTTTGAAGAGAGCCCACCAAGCTCTCGAAAAGAAATCTGGTCTGCCTAGAAGACTCTTCTTTTTCCCAGACTATGGTGCTCTTGTTGTCTGAGTGCAGTGTGTCTTTCTGAAGCAAAATCCTCTCATACTCAAAGGGAGAAAGCATAACTTTTTGATTTCTTGGAAATTCTTGGCAGCAGGTTTAAGTTGCTGGAAGGGGACTCAAAGTAATGTGAAATTAGGTTTTATAGAAAGCCTTGGACAGAGCAGCAGGCAGGGGAATTGTTCATGAGCAGACTGTGTAATCTGTGATGGCCTCTAAGTAAAGAAAGAATTTGAGAATCTGTGCATCAGCAAATCAAAACTAAGGGGAGCCATAGCCTGGATTATTATCTCTTCACTCAGTCTAACGTTCAGACACACGCTCACATGCACACAAATTATGTGGTGGCTTTATAATTGCTCACAACTACTGTCAGCGCTGCCAGAAACCCTTCCTGACTTCCTGCAGCTCTTCTGCACGAGCACTATTCCTGATCTGACAGTTGATGCTAAGTGTTAAGCAAAAGATTTCAGAGCTTTTTTAAGGAGGTGAATGCCTTCTTAATTTTGTCTGCATAAAGCTTGTAGTTCCAGATCACTGGTATTTTTGCTGTAACTGTGGTTTTAGCAGTGGATTAAGTCTCTCAGAAATAGATTATGTCCTGTACACAGTCATCCGAAGGCTACAAGAATTTGTGTGGAATCCGCTTGCATTAGGCTGGGATGTGTATTTTGGCATTGAGACGCTCACAAGGAACAGGAGTAGCACGTGTGCCAGAGCTGCTGATGCTTCAAAGCTCCAGCACCAAGCAGGACAATAAGGCTATTAAAAATATGTATTTTATGTAATCCCTAAATCCCTTCTTAAGTGAGGAGCTCCAAGTGAGGTAGCTATTCTTGGCACTATAGTCATAATGCCGAGTAGTGTAATATTTTCTGAAATGAAGGTTAAATGAAAAGCCTGAACAAACTAAGCCACTGAGAAATGCTGATCTGGTAAAATGTGCAGACTCATATTTTACTATGTATTTCAAATGACCTTCATCGGTTCTGGTGTACCTAAGAGCAGAAGAGTCATTTCCTTTGTACTTTCCTACCAAACGCTATATTGTATTGCAGAAAAATGTCACCTCTACAATAATTATTGCTTGCATTAGTAAAGAAGCCTGATCTAGGCTTAAACCCATGTCGCATTTTGTACTCACAAAATTGTAATTAGTAAAGATTCCTTAGGCTGGCAATTAACGCTCTGACAAGTGGAAAGGAGAGAATGGTTGAGGAGGAAGGCAGGCTGTTATCATCGCTCTGCAGGGAGCACCTGACACAGAAAGGTGCCTTCAGTGGAAGAGCTATGTATGTTGTTTGACCAGCCACTATAAAATTTCTTCCTTATCAGATGTTTTATGCGTCTCCTCAAATTTAACATTCCTTTTTCTTCCACCGACCGGTCTTGCGACTGTGTTCTTGTCTGGGATTTTGTTCCTGAAGTAAAAATGGCAGTTCCTGAGTTTGAAATTGAATTGACAAAGGACCTGGAGGTCCTTGCCACAGAAATGTAAATGAGAAGTGCCCGTGTGAGCAGAAGATAAGGTCCATGTCTTCTCTGTGAGTCCACAGCAAATATTTCTCTGGGACTCACATTACTTTTGCATTGCTCATTATGGTTCTCAAGACATTGGTAATGTACAATTGTGGCTACAGTACGTGAATAATGATATAAAATATGATGTGATATGAATGATAATCTTATCAAAAGGTAATAATGTAATTAGCTTCAAATGGAAGACACACCTCAGCAGTATCATTTAGACTTTACAAAACCACTGAAATGCAATAATTAGTAACCCATGACTTTCACCCAGTCCATGTGGTTAGTTCTCATACCAAGGTCTGATTTTCTAGGCTGCTCTTAGTTAAGCTTTCTAGAACTGATGGTAAAAATAGTGGATTTAGGATTAGATTATGGTTTCTCTCAAGTATTGTTTCATTATGAACATTAGTATCAGGTTTTTTGTTATTTAAAATTCTTAACTGTGTGAGTGCTTAAAGCTGATTTTCAGGGTGAACAGAAATTCTGGACCGTTGAATTTAAAATATGTTATTGACTGGACTTGAATGGTGACTAGAGGTCCTTACTAATATCTATTGGACACAGTGAAGGCACATTCTGTCAAGCATTTATAGATGGTATTTTTGTGCAAAGAATTATAATCATTGACAGGAGCAAAGACACATGGCCTCAGGCAGGTAAAGATAGTTACTGCAGAAATTGAATAAAATCCTTGTACTACTATGAAAAGTTTCGTAGAGTTTTAATAAATTAAGAATGTGCTGACAGGATTTTAATTTGCATTTAGCAAAAATGAAAATGCTGAGTTTTGCTCGTATTCCTTCAGCTTTCCACACACGTGTCCATAAACATAATTCTGATTTATCCTGGATTCAGTCCTGCCAGATACTGAGCACTCTGCATCTGACTTCTTAAGAGCCTTAAATTGTATGTTTAGCATCAGACCTAGAAGTTGGTTTAGGTGTGTATTTATAAGTTTTTCGTTTGTGCTGAGACAGAAAGAATCTGAATGAATTCTTTATTATATGGATTTGAAAAATGTATGTGTGTGTGTGAAATATGTTTTATGTATTGTTAGAGTTTGGTTTATGTGCATGTGTTTCTGCATGCAGGAGTGACCCACTGTGTCAACCAGGGATTATATGTATGTGTGTGTGTATATATATATATATATGTATAAAAAAATGTGTGTATATACATATATAGGCTGCAGTAGCACGGCCAAAGTGCTGATGGTGACTTAAACATAAATTCCTTACAGAGACCTGCTGTAGGAGACTATTGCTGAGCCTTAGTTCAACACACAAAACAAAACACAAGGCCAGGTCTGGGGAAGAAGCTCAGAGGTCTGTTTTGTCCCTTTTCAAACAAGGGTATTTTTATTTGTGAGGGTAAGAAAGAAATGCAAGAAGGAGTTTTTTATTTGTTTTTAGTTGAACATTTTAAATAATCCTAAATTAGCACTCTTAGAACTGGTGCAAATCTCAGTCCTGCACTAGCAAATCTATACTGGAAGGAATTCCTAGTATTTTGGGGAAATGTTTTAGACTTCTGTCCCAAAGAAACACAAGTATATTGACCTTTTTAATGGAGTATATTGATTTTCACAATTTTTCAGTTGGCAAAACTTTTCATCCAGATATAATTTCCATTCAGAAGCAGAAATCCATCATGAGTGGTAAAAGGACTTCAACGTGGGTGGGGGAAGAAGGTTCAGGTGTCTGAGTCATTAGAACGAAGACTGTATGATGGAGTTTTGTAGCCCTAAAATATGCTTTTCCGTGCAGCACCAGTCTGCTTCAGGATAGATTTCACTCAGTCTCTTCCTCTTGAATCCCTCTGCTTTGTAAAACTAAACACTTCCCTAGACCAGCAGGGAAGAGGCTGGCTTTATAACTTGGGGGGAAAGTCATCAAAATAAACAGAGCAGAGATTTGAAGACACATCAGGGTTTTCATTACCCGACTGTCAAGGCAGTTTTTCGCCTTGGTTCAGTATATACCTGAGGTAGAAGAGTTCAGAAGAGAGACTGGCTAAAGGCTGCTCATTTTGTGAAATCTCACACTGACAGTGAACTGCCTGATTCAGAACGGATATATAAACCTACAGCTTCCATATCAAAAGCAGAGTCCTCAATGCTGGTCCCAGAACACTCTCTAAATACAATGTCTCCCAGCTTTTGCAAGACAAATAGGTAAATAAGGTTGGTCTTCTGATCCCAGTGTGCAGCCAAATGAAAATATAAAGATTTTTCTTTTTTTTTTTTTTTTGCAAAGTAAGATAATTTTTTTAGTACTGTTTAAATTTAATTTCCTTTTAAATTAATTGTCTCACAATCCCTGGAAACACTGAAAAAGTACTCTTGTGTAAAAGATGCGATTGTCAAACTGCAGCTCTGCCAGATTTGTTTTTGTTCTGCTTCCTGGGTTCTGTGGGCATCAAGCAGGGAGATCTTTGGCTGTTCTTTCTGCACAGTGGGCTACCTCAGCTTTATGACTTCCATGAATGTCCCTGGCTTAAATTCTAGTTGATTCTCCAAGCTGCTTTTCCATTTGATTTGAGCTATTGGCACATCACAGAGCAGGCTGAAGATCTGGAATCTCGTATCTAATCTCCTCCCGGAGAACTTCGGTTTATGAAGTCCAAGGCCAATTTGAGGTCTGACAAGCTGTTAAGGTGAGTAAGTATGTTTTCATAGAGCATTTAATGTATTGTTCTGAAAGAGGAGCTCAATACCTATATTCCTACTTCACAACTGAGAAACAGACCCCACTCAAGTGATTTGAGGGAGGTTGCTCAGCAATACAAGTCACATCTCACTTCCAGTCAAGTGTTGTATCCACATTGCCTTGCTTCACGTCACTTTTATGAGGCTGCAAAAGCATTTATTTCTTTAAACAACCTTCCATTGTCTTTTGGCTAAACAGAAAGTCAGATCAGAATGTGATTTTTAGGATATTAATTGCGTTATATATAGCTAGATAAGATGGTAGGAAACATACTTAGCAGATGAGAGTAGTTTTCTCTCTTTCCAAAGAAATATGTGTATTATAGACTTGAATGAAAGGTCCTAACTGTACAGACTGCACAAGAAATATACAAAATCCTTAACTTTTGCTGCTTTCAAGTGATTGTTATCTAAAAATTATTGATTGTGAGATTGATTTCTATACAATATCCTATTCAGCAAGTAATGTTTCTCCCAGGCTAAAGCACTTGAGACATCATCTATCAAAACTTGTTTTTTCCCCTCTGAAAATTTTTTACTAGATTGGAATAGTGCCCGTTTTTTGCCAAATAAATAATGTTCATACCGAACTAATTTGACAACAGAACAGTGATTATAAATTATATCTCTGTAGAAGTACTCCACAATAAATTCTGCATGTATCTTTGTTTATTGTGGTTACAGTCTTATCTGATATGAGTGTGTTAGTTTTGTAATCTTGGAAGAACTGTTTGCACTCCGATCTCTCCACTACAAGGAAGAGAGAAATGAGAAATCCGTGAGAGCTAGTGAGAACCCTAAGTGGCTGTGCTCCATTTTTTTATTTTTCAATATTGGACCCTATTTTCTTTAGCTGCTATTTTGGGTTGGCCTTGGCTCTCGTGTAGGGAACTGGTTAGAGGACTGCTCTGGTTAATGCTGACCCTGTTCCCGGGGGACCAGCTAAGGATCATCACGGCACGGCCTTGATCTTTGTCCCCATCACCCTCATTAGTTATTAGTCTGTTTTAGGGCTGCAATGGGACAGTTCTGCTTCCTAATCCTTGGAACACAGTTTTGGAAGTAAAATTTCTTCATTTTCATTTCACAATCATAAAATTTACCCTTTTTTCATCTGCTGTTTCATGCTTCATAATTTAAATTATATTTAAAAAAAAACCCCTTTTCATTTCACAGAAAAGCAAATTCATTCCTTCAGCTACTGCCTGAATATAATGAAAAAAAACCCTGTAACCACAAAGTTGAATTGGTCAGCATAGAGTCTGACCTCAGTAAATTTACTCTAGATTTAGGTCTGACTTGATTAAATTGTACATCAAAGCAAGCCAAAAGTCCTGTTTCTTTGAAACTAAACTTTTCAATCTTTCCCAGAATCCTCATACATCATTTCAAACGTTGTAAAGGGAGCTGTGTAGACTGGACACAAAGCAGTGAGAATAGAGTTCAGCCGTTTGTCATGCAAAGCACAGGCTGACTCGCTGCTTTTGTACAGAACATCACACGAAGTTCCTTTACACAATTTACTTGTGCTGGTGTCCCTGATGCTGTGACTGATTTGTATGCTCTGATGCTTATGCCAGGGTGCTCTCATTGGCAAGAGCCAGCTGGTGCGCTTTGAATCTTTGTGTGCCAAGGTGTGAAAAGCAAGTTCAGTCTTCAAAATAATTCCCTGTTTCTGATGAGTGTTGTTGTATAGTATTGGATGCATTAAGAAACCAGAATATTTGAAGGGATTTCAAGAGATGATACTGTTTAAAAAGATCTTGTCCATTTCCCTGCTGGAACTTAGTGTTTGCAAACTGCTTTTTAAACATGAAATGAGGGAATTTTCCTTATTCAAAGTGGCTGCTTCTTAAAGAAAGTTTTCGATGGAACCCAATATGATTTATAGCTCTGAGAATAATTACAGCTTTCTGTGCCGAATACAGTTGCTCTGTTAGAGATTATAAAAGTAATGTTATCTGGGAAAAGCTGGATTATCTGTCAGAAAATCCCCTAGTAATATAATCTGATAAACTGGCTTGAATCAATTTGCCAAACTGTTTTTATTGAGATGTTAATGTTGAAGTCTAGGAGAAAACTTAATAGGAAATGAAGATGAGACTTTGGACCTTAAGTTCACTCTTAGTGACTACATAAATGAAAACTTTCTCAATTCACAACAATCCATGTTCATTCATCCCTCAAGTTTCACGGACAGTTTTTACTTAGCCGGCCATTTTCAGTTTACAAGCATAAGCCTTCAGTGTAAGCTTTATAATTCAGCTCGTTATAACTGATTAAGTTAAGGAAGAATAGTTCAAAAGCAAGAAAAATATGCAATATAACATTTTACATTTACTTAATGCTGTCAAGTTGCTTTTATCTGTTTCTGTCAATATACATTGTGTCTTTAATCTTTTCATACATATTGAATTAAGTGGAGAAAAAATAGCTGGTTTGTGGAGCTTTCCACAGCCAGTCTCAGGCAGGAAAGGCTGTTCAGAGTAAAAGCCGACAGTGCTGTATCTTTAATGCACTTCAGGTTCTTGTCACAATGAACTGCTTTCTTTCTCCTTTTGTTTGAATAGCACCTTAGAACAGCCCCTGCTGCCAGCCCTAGAGTAGGTATAATATAGCTCTTAGGTTTGTTTAGACTGAAGAGCAACACATAGCAGATTCTCAATAGCAAAAATTTTTGGGACATTTTTAAATGCATAAGATTGTCATATAGGATTACCTCAGTAGCTTTTGTCCTTTTGGTCATCCAACACAGCCTTTTTTGCAACGAAAACACTGTTTGGTGTCCAGCTGGATAGAATTAAAATACTTTTCTTTAGAACATCTCACACACAAACATTTGGTTTGGTGTTTGTTTTTATGTTTTGTTGTAGGTATGGGGTTTTTTTTTTGTTTGGCTTTTAAATTTTATTTCTTGGAAGATGACTTATAAATCCTTTGTTTTTTCCTCTTCTTTCCCTAACGTACTTCAAAGAATTGATCTGAGTGCCTAGCATCATACTTTGTGGAACTGGAAGGGTCCTTTCCCTTCCCCTCCCTCTTCCCCCGTGGTTCCTACTACCTTGTGACTGGGATGAGAAACAAACAGTACATGGATAGGTAGATGGAGAAGCGTAGAAATGGTGCTTGTGCTGCTTTCACAGAACTTACCATCATGTCATCTAGTGCATTTCATCTTTACTTGATAAAGTCTGTTCTCAGGTAATGATTGCAGAACTATATTTGATTTTTAACTGCAGCATTGTGGGACATCTACATATAGTTTGTGCTAGAAGTTACCAGTAGTGATAATCGTAAAGGTATGTTAGCAAAGCCTTTCTTCCAAAGATCTACGTTGTTCTCAGTGCTCCAAGGAGTGGCTGGTTATCAGACAGCTCCAGCCTTCTGGTGCACTGCTAGAGATGACAAATCTTACTGAGAGCCCAGCAGTGCTCAGTGGTTCCATACAACTTTGTGTCATAGTCTGCAGCAAGACTGATTACTGACACTGCATAAAAAGCCCCACTTCTGATTCTTCTCATTCTGAGCACAGACTCTGAAGGAAATAATGCGTCCTTTAGTCAGAGAATATGGTTATGTGAAGCATGTCTTTGAGGTAAGTTTTTTAAACTGACTTTGTACATCAATTTTACGTTCCTTATAATAAGCTCTGTTCTAGATTAATCTCTAAAGGCCAAATATTGTTCCTGTTATGTAGACCCAATGTTCTTTTTATAATTGGAAAGTTTCCTCAAGGAGAAGACAGTTTTGCAACATTCTGGAAGTCACACTTTATATTAGCTCTTCCAAAGAAGAAAACCGACAAAGTCACTTATCTTGTGAACTTTGGGTTGTGTTCTTTGTTTTTTTTTTTAAATTCAGTTGTTCCAGTAGAATGCAGCTGTTTCAGTGGGTGGAAAGTGACGATGTGTCCACAGAACAAGAAATGGTACTGAAGATCCTAGCCAGTGGTTTTTACTAAGGAAGTGGACAAAAGCCAGTAGAGGATTTATGTAACTTCATCTCCTTTTGTACTTGATACTAATCCCTTTCTTTGTGATGTAATAGCATTTTGAATTTTTTAATTTTTTTTTTAAAATACTGATATAAATGTAATGTTAGAGAGGTTAACTGCCCTGTTTATTTGACAGTTTCTAGAAATCAGAAACAGATACCAAGCTCTTTCACAGCACGAAATGTTCCAATTCTGAGAAAACCACTTGTTCCTCTGTTTAGCAAATAAGCGGTTATCTGGTCCCGCTTTTCAGGAACACCCAAAACTTGTCCTCAACCTCATCAATGTTTGGAACATGCAAAGAATGCAAGACTGAGCCTGTAGCTGGTAAATTTTCCCTTGTAATATCCTTACTTTTACATTTGCAGATTTACCCAAGTTCAGCCAAATTTTACTTGCTGTGATACTCGTTCAGATCCTGGTTAACTCCAACAATCTTACTCAGGATTTACACTGGTTTCCTTGAAGGAATAAATTAGTCCAATAATACTACAATCATAATGGGCAAAAAACCCCTCCATAAGAAAAACTAGATAGAATATTAAAACCTAACGTCATTGCATTTGTGGATTTGAAAGAATTAGTCACATAGGGATCCCTCCCTCTGAGGCCTCAGATTCTTTGGCCAAGTGTTTATTTTTTTGTTTTTAGGATTTGTGTCCAACATGTGGTTAATTTGCTGACCCATTCCTGAAAATGTAAAGCTTCCCATTACAGATAACCTGGGGTTTAGAAGCTATAATTTTGCAAATGCTACACTTTAATCTGTGTGCCTTTCCACTGCCAATTCTTTCCTTCGGGCCTGTGGTCTGACTTGATTCCAGAAATAAAATCAGGATTGTATTATGTATCTCTTTTTTCCCCTACAGTTGGCCAGGATACTGTTGCTTTTCTCCTGTGTCGCATGTGAGTGGAATAATAGCATCCGCCACCCTAAAATATCATGTTGTTTGTTAATCCCGCTGTATCAATCAGGAACCCTTTCTTATTGCTCCTAAGAACTTTTTATAAAGAACTGAACCTCCATGGATATGGAAAAAACACAACAGTCATCTTTTTAGCAAATTCATTTGAGATAGTTCTATATTTATCTGAAATCCTAGAATCTGGACAATTCTCAGTTTTCTGCTGTATCATAAAATAACTTTAATCATCTCAAATCAACTGACATTTGAACCTTTCCAACTAATTTCGGAGAGCTGTACTGTATTCTGTCAACACTAGGAGTCTTTATTAAGAAAGCTTCAGTCCAATTTTTCTTCAAAGGAACACTTTTTGGAAGACATTATTTTATGGTCAGGTTTTTCCAGTAGACACTTATTGCATAAGTCTTCTGCTTTGATGGTTAGTGATGCAGGAAATCGTGATGTAGCCTTGAGGCTCAGCCATTTCCTGTTCTCCCGGGATTATGTTCTAAAATGCAACCACAACTTTTAAATTCATCATAGGCATCTGAATTGCTTGAGAAAATTCTTTACTTGCTAAGTGGCAGGGATTAGGTAGGCGAAAGAAGTACAAAATATGTCTGCATTTCCATGTTCACTTGTTGCAGCTGGAAAGGGCCACGGATGTGCTCCAACATACTGACTATCTAGAATTCAAACAAATATTTCAGGTTCTGCTTTTGCAGTAGTCATAAATTTGACTTGTAATAACTGCTCACAGTTACAACTCCTCACAACTCCTTCCTAAGGTGTTAGTTGTTGGATTTGGTTTTGGTGTCCCTTGTGATTCCATTAATTGTTTGGGGGGAAAAGGAGGATAGATTCACCTGGAGATAAGAATTAACTTAACGTGCAAATGCATCACAGATGAGTCTGCAATGATGACTGCTGGAGGAATGATCTTCAGTGATATAAAAGTAGCTAAGTTCTCATTAACTGAAAACAGCAGCTCTATACTCCAGAGTTCATAGCTTTGTTTGAATTGGGCTCCTCAAGAAACATTCATTGATGGAGTGTGTGTCAGGCAAGAGCTAAAGTAGATTTGGAAAATTTTCATTGGTCATTGTTGAGTAGCTTGTATCTGATCAGTTGTATTCATATATACCTGTAATTATCTAATCTTGACCTGAATTGAACATATTTTTAAAGTTTTTTAGAGAGAATGTGTTATACTACTGCAGCATTTTGGTTCTGATAAGAGAATATGGAGCTAGTGTAACTTGTACAGTAATTTGCAATATTTCTGTTTTTCTAGAAAAGCTGTCCTTTTTAAGAATTTTCTGATGACCTTCTAAGAGCCTTTTCAAAGGGAATCATCACACTTTTGTATAATGTGCAGTGGTATTTTATTGTGTATGAGGTGGTATAAAATCACCCATTCTTCCCTCAGAGCTTCCACCAAAATTGGGTTTTGAATGAGAATGAATTACTCTGAGATATGGATAAAAGGTCAATTGATATAGTCCTGAAATAGTTGAGGCAACCTTTCTGAGAGATAAGTAGACAGCTTTATTTCTTTATTTTACTGTAGCAGGAATAAGGCAGACAGAATAAATACAGTCGATGGCTGAGACAGAATTGTAGATTAGGGATTTCTTGATGCTCAAGTTAAATGCATTAAATTGTATCCAGTGGAAGTAGAAACTGTGCAGTCAGTTTAAGCCTACACTAGATCCCATGCTTCCCACAGCTTCACGTTAATTAAACTCCAGCCAATGTGCACATTGTGTTTGGTTACGCAGATTATACGAAGCGTTAAAAAACTTGAATATTAATGGCTTTAAATTTAAAACTCATTAGCTGTTGCCCTATTGACCAGCTAAATAGAGTTTCTCAGCACTCCTCTGGGCCGCTGTCCCTTCATTCTGCCATGGAAATATAGAAATGGTTGTTGGCTTAGCTAAAAATATTTGGGAATGATGGTAGTGTCATTGGGTAAGATAAAGAGCATGCTTGCTCACTAAAGCAAATCTGGTGCAACTGTAGATATTGTCAATTTTTTAGAATGTAAAGTAGTATTTTTTGGTCCAAATCCTTGTTTAAAATGCTTACTGCCAGAAGTTTTTTTGTTTTTTAAATTGTTATTTAGTAAAAGTGAGTGTGTGTGTTATTTAGAACCAGAATTCTGTAAAAGCAACTTCTGAGTTGAATCATCTGATAAATTGATAAATACAGCTTCTTTCTCAAAATGGAAGTTCATTACCTGAATCTTGACCCAATGATGAATGAAAGGGGACCACTGAGCAAGTTTGAAGAGAAATTTTGCAATATCACAGCATTGCCTGTTTCCAAATAAAACTTAGCAGTTTCTGATGAAACTTCTTTGAGATCTGATGAACAGAAGGCTTAAAGTACAATTCATGAAGCACATATGTAGTGAGAAAGATATTTTGTCATGACACCTTTGAGTAAAATCCTTAGAACAACCAGTTCCAAATCAGCCTCTCTGGTTTCTGACTTATACCACTTAACTTTTCCGTTGAACATCAATGAATCAAAAAAGCAAAAATATCTACAGTTTGGGATAAATAATGGACTCTGAATTATAAATGATTATGATCTACGTATTACCTCTTTTGACCTGGACAGTCTTTTGATACTTGAAGAATAGTATTGTTTAAACAAAGGTTGGTTTAAAAAGCAAGCAAAGAATAAATGAACAGAAAGCCCTTCTTCTTTAGCATGTTCAGTCTGTCCTAACTGGTTGATTGCCATAGTATTAAACAAACCCCCCTTGAAATTATGAATATTTTATTATTTAAATTTATTAATATTTACAGGAAGCTCCAGTAATTAGGATCGACATAAAGGGTTACTTGCAGCCATGCTCAGAAAAGTCTGGATTCTCTTTACCTAGAACTGAATTATTGTTCTACCTTTATTTTGTGAGCCTTTTGTTTTCAATTCAGTGAGCAATCTGCATGTTATAAATAAATTTACTGAAGTTCTGCTGAGCTAAACAGAGAGTATTATAAATATTCCACTCGAAGAAAACATGAACTGACAAAACATGCTCGAGAGACATTGGCTATTTATGTCCTTATCTTTTCACATTCTTCTCTTGAAATTTCCCTAGATCATAGATGAAGAAGAAACACAGTTCATGAGCAATTGTCCTGTTGCTGTGACTGAGAGCACACCTCGAAGGAGGACGCGCATTCAGGTGTTTTGGACGGCTCCTCCTACGGGGACAGGCTGTGTGATTCTGAAGTAAGTATTTTAAGGCATATTAAACTAACAACTAAAATAAAATTCAGTTAATAAGTCAAATATCTACTGGATTGAGAACTAATGGAGTTCTTAAATTCTTTTTGCTCCTTGACGTGCTTGATCAAGTTTAGTATTTGTACAGTGAAATGTTAGAAATTTAAAGCCTAAATATTCAGAAGTTACTCCAAACCTTCAGTAAACATTGAATCAGAAACAGAAACCCTAATTGAACTTGTTAGGCTCTCAGCCATTTTCACATAAGAATCAAAAGAATCTTAAATTTTTAAGATCAAAATTGCATCCATCTGGCTCAGATTCGGGTAAAAAACATGATCGTAGTTGAGATGAAAAATAGGAAGGTTCTGTTGAGTCAGGATTTTCTGAATGGACCTTTATCAGTAAAAACAGATCTTTTGGTTTAGAGGTGAATGATTTTATTTTAGTGCAAGTGATCATTTACTGGTGTTTTAGTACACACTAGCATATGTATTCATGCTTTTTAAGCAATGGACAGATGACACCATGTAGGGGCACTTTACTTTAGGTGCACTCATTTCTAGAACTATGAGGAGTGCCAGAGAAACTGTTGCCCTGTCTCTTAAGACTTTGCTTGCTGTATTTAGTAGGACAGATTGGTCAAATGTGCATGGACATTTGGGATTTCTTTGCTTGCTTTGAATCCATGTCTGGCAGAAGCCTTTGAAATTCTTTGGTCTGCTGCAGGGCAAATCTTGGCAATTTCCAAGAGTCTTATCAGGGCTGGGGGCGCCTCTAGTGACACAAAACATTTAGGCTTTTAAGGAAGTGCTATCACAAAGGTTCTGCTGAAGATAGTCCAGACCATTCAGAAAAACGTGTTATTAAAATTGCAATTGATTTCTGAACAGGCTGTGAAATTGCCACCAACAAAAATAGTCCATGGCTGCTTTCCTCTCTCCCTGTGCTTCACTTCTCTGCTGATGGGCACAAGAGAAAGACACCCTCCTCTTCCACATCTATGAGGGTGATCTAGTCCCAGCTCTTACACTGGCTGTGGAACAGTCTCAGATCTTTTGCAGTTCTACTTGCTGCCTCTCAGTTTCAGTAAAATAATTATGTTTAGAAATCACCTGGTTTAATGTGTACTAAAGCAGTTCAAGAATACACTTACAGCCTTGTCTTAAGCTCAGCACAGACAAGTTTACATCAGGCTGCAGTAAAACTGTGAAACCTGAATCTTACCGCGCGGAGAGACAAGTTATATTAGAAGTTTATAGATGGAGTTTTTCAAAATTTCCTTTGGCAATCAAGAAGATTCTTGAATGTTGCTAAGCTGTTTATCAGTAAAGCTCCTTGGTCTTCCCCTCAGGACTGTTTCCCTCTTAGCTGCATAACACATATTGCTTGAGGCGCTTTACTACTTTACTTAAGTAATAATAAGGTGATGATGTTTTATAAAGCCTTTTAAAGAGACAAGATTTAAAGTTTAATCCAGTAATGGTATGCAACAACGCAAGTTGATGGATTTTTTTTTTCCCCCATTATTGTCCTAAATAAAATTGCCATTACCAAAATAAATCAACACAGACCCGTACTTTTCTCACTGAACTTAAATACCTGTGGCTGAAGTTGGTTCAGGGGCCTGCCTGGGTCTCGTCAGCAAAGGAATGGAGTAAAGTACCACCAACTGCAGGATCTGGATAAGTGTTTCTTCTCTCTCCTCTCTGTTAGTCAGGTCATGGTGGGTGTTCAACACTCTGATCTTTTTCTGTGCAGTATTTACATTCTTGCAGAAAAGTCAAGAGAGGCTCCAAAATGCATGTTCTACGCATGAAAGTAAAAATTGCCATTACCTCAAGGGATGTACAGAGTAATTCAGTTGCTTACAATCTTCTCGGGCTGCTGGCAACCCATCGGCAGTGCCAACAGAACACTGAAGTACCAATGTAGAGTTAAATTAGCTGACTGGCACTCCTTCCTGTAATCTGTTTGGGAAGCTAAAAGAACATACTGGAAATTTAGGTTCATGGGGAAAGGAAAATATTGGTGTTATGACCACCTATTTATAGATTGTTGTGGGCATCTTTGGTGTCTATGTGCTGCTGAAAAGTGGAAGGAAGTTAAGTACTTTCCAGTTAAAATTATGTGAAAAATACAAACTTCCTCCCAATGATTGCTTTATTGACCTTAGAGGATAAGTAATCACTTTATTTCCGAGGACAGTACAAAGAAAGAATGAAACAGTGACCGTTACTAAGAGTTGCTGATGCCAGAAATTAACATCGTAATGTGGTATTTGTTTTTGCTGCAGTGCAGTCTTCTGTGGCACCTACATAGCAATCACTGATGGGGTTTTGGCATTAATAACGTTTACATTTTCTCTTTTGTATGTAAAGCTTCGATGGCATCTGAATTAGAGTTTGCATTCAGCGTTCTCTGTAAACCTTCTTTGTGGTCAGCTCCCATAAAATAGCACGAAAATGTTGGATGCAATTTTCATAATTATTCTATATGATAAAAGCAAAAGTCTAAAAGCAGTTATTATTTTAAACAGTTAAGTCCAAACTCACCATGGAAAATTCTGAAACCTTGAACTTCAGAGGAAACAAACTCTCTGTATTTTTCTTTCTGCTATATGTGATGGATGTGCAAATATTTTTTTATTATTATCAACACATATCTGTTTCAATCCTTGGATACTATGATATTTCTGTTTTAGAATTTCCAAAACAGAATGGCAACATTTTTGGAGCCTGTTCTGAATTATAAGAATATACTTTTTCACTATGTCCTTGTCTACTGGCTTCAATACGTAGAAAAGCTAAATGTAGTCACAAGTTAAACATAGTTGATCCATAAAAACTTATTACAGTTTTAATGCCAAATAATGGGGGTTTTCTAGATTTATAGTAGTATAAGTAAGTATAGACTCTTCCAGGAAGCTTTTCCTGGACCAGTACTGAGGTCTGGGAACAGCTATTTTTCTGCGTTTTGTGAAGTCTGATACCTTTGATAGCAACACTTGATTGCTCAGATTTGGCTAGGAGCCTTCCCAGTGCTTTCCGGGCATATAGAGCATGTGATCAGTTTTTGGCTATGACAAGCATAAAATGACACAGAAATGGTAATCTGCAGTTCTAAGGTTCAGTAAGAGGTGCTAAATCATTTGGCATGAGCACATGTGTGTGTAATCCTAACTTTCTGGGTGACTGCAAGATACAAAGTTTAGGAGAACAAGCATGTTTAAACTTGCTTTACTATCGCTACCTTGCTTTCTAAGGCATCTCTTTCTGTATGAAGACTTCGAATTGGGAGATAAAAAAAAAAGAAGGAAATGGATTAACTCATGATGTTGGACTGTGATTGCTTAGTTGAGAATAATTCATTCATTCTCTTCATTCCCAATAAGGGAGGACAGTGAAATACCCTAAAGGTTCAAATCCTTCCAGAGTCTGCTGAAGCTGCCAGCACCGAATGTGCTCCCAGGATGCAAACGGTATCTGAGGCTCCATCTATCCACACGCTTAAGCTTATGCTTGAGTTACACTGAAGACACAAGATAAAAGACTTTGCTTATGTGTTGCACACTGCTTGGGAGACCCTCAAGCTCTAAGCCCTCTTTCCACTTGCCTGAGGTATGCTCAGAACACTGTGCAGCCAAATCCAATTCACAGGAAGGTACACACACACTCCACACAGCGGTTCTTAAAACAATTTCTGCAGATGGATGGACTGGAAAAACATCCTATCGCTTTGGGGAGGGCCCCAGACACTGCAAGACAACTTTAAGCAACTAGATTTTGAGAATGACGTAACGGAAATGGAATTCATTGTCATCTGTCTGACAGTGTAGTCAACCCCATCACAGCACTAAGGTACTTGAACAGAAAGTTTTGCTGTGTGGGATGAAGTTATTAAAGATAAATCAACAGAATGCACTTGGATCATACTTGGCAATAAGTATTCACTTGGCTGCCTCAGCATCTGTGCTGGCTGCAGAAGCTGCCCGAGTATCAGCATGAGCAGGAAAGTGCTTACAACTATATCTTTCTTGCTTCTCTGGCTAAGGTTATCTATTTTGACCCCTCCAAGCTGTCATGCTGTGTGCAGTGTGCTTGTTTTCATGTTCACAGTGCAGCATCCTTCTATCCCTATTTTCTTTCCCTTGTTTCTTGTGATTGCCACATGTGTCAATATGGGAGGACCAGGTAATTTCCTTCATCCTCTGATAAAAGTTTCTGTTCTAAAGCTTATTTGCTAGATTTCTGAGCTCTACAGAATGCATTTGCTTTCTAGAATCTTTGAAAACCTACTGTTTAAACTTTCTTGGGAGGCATTTGTGTTTATTTTTGTGATGTGAAATTTATATAAAAAATAAATACATAGACAATAGAGCAATGGCAGGGCCTAGTGCTATTTGTGTATCACTACATGGAAGTAGAGAAATTTTCAGGGGTTTGAACCCTGTCTTGATCAATCTGTTTTAATGTTTTGTTTAAATGAGTGAAAACTGTTTTAACACCCCCCTCCTTTTTTCTGCGTGTAGACTGTTAAGCTTGGTTTAGCATATTCTACTTTTCATAAAATGTAGAGCAGTACACATGCATTATTTTTATCTGACAACTAACATTCAGAGCTTGCTTAATTCTGTAAAAAGAAAAACAACTACTGGAGATTTATCTTGTTTAATAAGGAAGTCTTAAATATTGATTTCGAATAGGGATTTACACCATTGACAAAAAAAAAAAGACAAATGTTTATTGACATTTTCTTAGCAGTGATGAAAAATAAACTCTTTTAGATCACTTTGAGCCCCAGGTTTCTAGATTTGACTGGTTATTTGTATTCCTTAAGATAGTGTCTTAGTTAAGTGTGGTACTGAACAGGTGGGTAAAGATCTGACCCCTGTAATCAATGGGAAATAGAGAAAAAACAGTTTTCTGTAAGTCCTTTAGAATTTTGCAAAATAATACAAGAGTGAAGAAAATTTTGTAAATTGTCTTAGCTTGTTACATATTAAAATTTCATGGTAGGGAGAATCTTGTTAATATCCAAATTGAGTAAATCTGTCAGCTGGTAGAGATTTCATGAAGAGTTAAGTACTGAGAGATGGTAATTATCTTTTCCTCCTTTGGCATTTGGTGATTTTCACTGAGTCTGAGATTAATTGTTAAATGTAGTAAAGGGTGGCCACATGCAGATAAGTTATATTCTGTTTACCATTTAGAAGAGAAAGCACAGTTCTCTAATTGGCTCATGGAATAATCGAGTTCTCAGGCAACTCATGTGTCTAGTATGGTAAATGTAGCGAAAGTTCTTGCTGACAAGTTGTTTATCATTGTTATACATATCATGCTTAAACAAACAAATTAAAATCTGGTATCTGTAAATAGTGCATTACCATTACTACTTGCAGAAATCCACTGTATTCATCATAGTGTCTCTGCTGTTTGTTTCTGGAAACATGTTCTGAGCCATCTCTAGGGAAATGTTCTATAATTTTGGAGGAAAAGTGTGGAACTCACTGTTTTTCTGAATATGTCATTATCTTCATGATTTTAATTACATTATGTCTGGTTTGTATGTAATCAGAGAGCAGGGGAATTTTAAAGAATTGACGTCTTCTAAAGGAAACCTATGATATATTTAGTGTATATAAAATGTGTATTGGCAAAATCTTTTAGAGAGCTGTGCTATTTTATCAAAGCTGTCATCCCTACGGGGACAACTTACAATTCTAGTCCATGGGTCGCCTTGGATATAACACTCAGGCTCCAACCTCCATATGGATTTTGACAGTCCTCTTGCTCTCAAAGCTTCAAAGCTCCGAGGGCGAATGAACTCCAGTAAGAGTTTTTGAATATGTACTTTTTGATTTCTTATAACTTCGAGCATTATATTCATTCAGGTCACTTGGCATGTCACTCTGAGTAAACCATATACACTCAAATGTGCTGTTGGAGAGACTAAAACTAGAACCAAATGTCGTAACTCCCATGAGTTCCTAACTACATCCTGAAACTGTCTTGTTATGCAGCCAAATCTCTTCTCTACACTCAAAACTCATGATGAGATCCTTGGTCCAGAAACAGAGCACAAGGTATCTAGGCAAAACCCAAAAACCACAAGAGCAGCCCTGTGGTGTGTAAATTAATATAGGACCAACTCCCTAACACTGCATTAAGAGGAGTGTTTATCAGAAATGCTAAATTGAGATGGTCAGAATAAAAATGCACTTCAGAAGGAATATCTTACTAAAAGTGTTGATATTATGGTTCTCACAAAGTCAGTGTGGCACAGATTTTCTCCTAAGAGAAAGAAGTTGCAGTTGTCAGTGAGGTTCAGGGTGGGTCTGCATCAGTCAAACTCCTTTACGTGGGTGGAAGCTACAGTGCATCTGAAACTGTTGCCAGTCATATAAAAGCAACATCTGGTAGATGATCATAGAGTTGAACTTAAAAAAAAAAATAAAAAAAGAGGATGATGTACAATTACAGCTGAAAATTTTGTGTGCTACTTTTTATGCTTGTCCTAAATCCCTCATTAGTATCTGTGACCTGGCAGAGGGAGAAGTTGAACATGGTTTTAAGTTATTCATGTTACTAGGCTAAGGTGATTAAGCAGTATAAGGAGATTCTTTTGTCCTCTCTGATGCTTTCATCGCTTAAATTTTTTTTTTTTCTTTGCTAGGCTGTACTTACCCCAATGAGTACAACTTTTCTTGATTTTTTGGGTTACTAACCTGCTTAAAATGTATCTCAAGTCTTTTTCCATATGCTTATTTTAGTGTTTCTTTAAATGCTTCACATGGAATACATTCATTAAATGCATCCTATTTGTTACAAAACATGTGAAATATGATGGTCTTACATACTCTTTTAGGATTCCCAAATACTTGCGGGTTGTAGTTCTGGAAGGGGATTCCTAGGTTTATACTTACTGAAAAATCACAGTATTGTGAAGCAGATGAGCAGTAGCTCGTATAGTTGAAGAGCTATGAGGAGTTCACTATAAAACTATGCCTCTAAATATTCAAAGTCTAATGACTAACCACAAAACAACCGCCACCCTTTTTGTTTGAACTGGATATTAAATTTGTTATTCAGACTTTTCCATTTATCCTTTCAGTCTTCCTGTGCAGTTGTCCAAATAATTCATGTCAACAATTTTACCTGACTGTTTATTAGAATACTAACAGTGGAGCAATTGAGCACAGTTGTAAAGCATTTACCAACAGCTTTCCATTGTGACTAAACACAGTGGCCAAGGAAAAATAGAGAACAATCTGTCTCCCTTACCTGCAAGAACAATCTGTTTATGGAACAAGAGAGGATAACAGTTCTCATATTATAAATAGCCGTATTGATTTTTCCCAGTGGAATTAATGAGTCTTCTGCATACAGAGAAATTATCACAATTTCTGTACTAATAGTTTAAAAAAAATAAATCTTCCATTTAACTACCACAGTACAGCAGCAGTAGTTGCTGAACATTTTTTGACAGAGGCAATAGTAGTATAACTTAATATTTCATGGTGCATAGCTTAAATAAAGTATTTTATATAGACACTTGATATATTTCTACACGAGACAGCAAACTAAGATTTCTCTATACATCCTAACAGTCCACAGAACAAATACAACCTTTGACATATAGAAAAAGTACAATCTTCTATCTGTGATCCTTCTTGTGTGCTTTCATTTTCCCCCCATTCTTCACTTTTAGGAGTTGTAATAGAGCTGAGCACAGCTTTAAATGGCTAGGGACATAGATTGGAAGTGAGTAGATTTGGGTCCATTCGTGTCCTTCACACTGGGTTATTATACACAGCTCAACTCATTTTTCAATGCCTCTGTTTTCTCAAAAGCAACCAGAGGCCAGTGACTTTTTATAAACTACTTCAAGATAGAAAAGTTTGTATGTTAACGTTGCAGTATTGAGGTTCCTTAAAAGTAATTTTAATGTTTTCTTCATCCAGCTATTTAAAAAAAAAACCAAAAAAACAAGTAGGAAAAAAGTTTATGAAACTAACTTACAGCCCTATATTTCATTTTATAGGTTAAATATGCCCAGAGAGTTTACTTGTATTAGGAAGAAAGAATTACTTTCTGCCTTTCTATACAGCTCCTATATCTATAGCAGCTCTAATATGAGATGTAAAAATGCATATTTGCATTTCAATGCATACGGTAGCAGCCCCCCGGATCTACTAACATATCTACATTTAAAACAAAAATCTGTTTTACTTTCATTTTCTCACAGATTTAATATTGTTTCCTTAAATTCACAGTTGGAGCACATGAATTTGGCAAGTATTAATAAATGGATTTTCTTGTAATTTTGTGTTCTTCTAAATCATCTTTTTTATGGCAGAATTAATAAAGTAATCCTATAAAATCTAGTTAGATTCATTCATATGCTGTTTTGTTTGCAAATGCATAGTGTTACAAAGCAGCTTAATGGTTTTGCTACTCAAAGATGGGTTTATTCCTCAAGGAGGGCAAAGCAATAGGAAAAACAATGAGAATAAAGAGCAAGGAGAAGGACAGTGGTCTTTCCTGTAGTGATGGGGGAGTGTAGTTATGGCCTTATTATGAAAGATAACATTTTTAACTATTTCACACGTTACCTTGAAAATGCCTATGATAATTTCATATAAAAAAAATAAAAATCAGTGTTATTGCACATTTTGTGGTAAATTGAAGTAATGTGCAGTTACTTTTATTGGCCCATATGGTGATTATTTTTCACAAATGTATTTTTGTAAAACAAGCTCTTTAGCAAAAAATAAAAAACTGTGCAGTGGGGTAGGAATTCAGGCTTAAGAAAAGTTCAACATGCTTTATGACAAGACGCTGGTATCAGTTCTCCTTTTGATCATCATTGGGTTTTGTCCAGACTTAACGGGGAAATACTTCAAGAAAATTTAATAATTAACAGTGGACACAAGCACGGAACTGATCAGAAGTCACCTGTGTTCTGATTTGTTATTTTACAAAAATACATGGGATATTTGAAACTTCCATTTTTATTTCCTAACAATTATATATGCTAAATTTCTTGGTCCTTCTAGATGCTCAACACCGTTCTAAGGATACTTAGGTGTTTGAATTGCGCACTTGAAAAAGTCACATGAAGTGGGTTTCTAGTATTTCTACTTTCTGATCCAAAACTTGAAGATAGACAAGGAAGCCATAACTTAGTCAGGACTTGGGGAGCATGCCCTATGACTGAGCTTCCCTGCCCACTATCCTGCTTAAAGGTGGAGCCTTGGCAGTGCCCACGAGGATCTGGTGCCAACACGTACCTGTCATTGCTACTGTCGTGCTTAAAATGCTTCCTCTAAAGCCCCTTATTATGCAAAGGTGCTGTAACCCTCTTTTCAACCCGTGCTTTCTTTTCTGCGGGCTGCTCAACCCGGCTCTTTCAGTTTAGATGTTTGACTGTTCTCGTAGCCTTGTCTGACCTTTATCCAAATGATCCATGTCCTTGAGTTGTGGTACCCAAAGCTGGGCATTGTAATCCTACAGACGCTTCACAGGACTTGCACGATAGTGTTTAAAAGTTTTTCTAACTTCTACATTTCTTTTGTTCGACTTCTGATGCCCTAGACTTTATCCTGCTATCAAATATTTCAATACAAAGGCTTTTTCCTTTGTGCATATAATTTCTCTTATATAAAACTAGAACTTTGTGTCTAAGATTATTTAATTACAGCTTGATACTGTCTGCAGTCAGTAACTTGTGCTGTTTCATCATTAAAGCTATTAACGCAAATATTGATGTATTCATAATCATACTCAACTTGAAACTCTTCAGTGAGTTCCAGCTGAGCTCTAAACGTAAGAAAAAGCAAACTATTTTGTTTAAAAATTATGAACATTGCTGTCTAAAAAATCCTGCCATCTATTCCTGATGTAATAAATATGTAAGCATTTTAAGTAATTAAAAAAAAAATCTGCTAGTTTGATGTATCTGTGTATTTACAAATCTAAGTAGATGTATGAAAAATCAAGAAAATGTTTTTGAATAGTTTTCTTTATTGACAGAATTTGCATTGGAGAAAGATAAATCCTTAATGAATTATTAATTCTATTTGCATATCCTAGAGGCAATTGCAAAAAAGGATTTAAGACATGTAAGGAGGGAAGTTCTCTGAAGTATCTTGTACTGATATCAGATTTTGTCTGATTGTGGGGAAATTATAACAGTAAACTCTGTTTTCTTTCTGACTAAGTCTCTAGTAGAGTCTGTATTTTCATAAATTTCAAGTAGTGGGATGGAAAAAGAAAACACAACTCCATAATTTTCTTGTTGTTTGTAAATGAAAATCATTGTTAATTTAGGAGCCTGACAGCTGTAGAATATTTGCCATTTGGCAGCAGCTGTTCAGTAGCACTCCAGTTTATTTTACAAACAGATGTTTAATTTGACTTCAAGACCATTGTCAATTTTTGAGGGGAAACAAAGAGAGAAAAGGAATAGAAATAATAATGGTAGCCATAATTTGATTTCCTTTCAAAACATACAGCAGAGTCACTATTGATGACATCAGAAGCATTGTTGTTTTTTATTACTGAATATTTTAAATCAGTTTTTTTATAACTGCATGAACTGAAAATATGGTAACATCTTAAGGAACTGATTTGTCTTCTGTCAGAAGCTGAAGGTGTTTTTTTAATATAACATGATACATTTTTAAAATACGTACTTTGTCTACGAATCCAGATGTCATACTATTTGTGAGGTTTACAGATAAAAGTATTTTTGTCTCTATATTAAAACAAGGACATCAGTGGGGGCCCACTGTCATACAAACATAATGTTTTTTACTGTGCTATGGTAGTATTCTCATTTCAGATCAGTGAGTGTGAAGGGCAAATTGAGTACAGTGATGATGAAAGGAGATAATTAAAAAAAAAAACTAAATAGCGCAATATGGTTAACTTTTAGTTAAAATTTTTAATTTTTTTCTTAAATGTAGTAATTTAGTGATTTTATCCAGTACGTGCCCAGTGACTAGGAGGTTTTAATAAGAAGTACCATTAGAATATCTTGTCAAGATCCTCCATTGTTCAAAATGTCTATTGACCCAAAGGAGTGGACATGGGCAGTGAATGGTCTCAATCCCATAACACTTTGGCAATTCTTAGATGTTACAAAGTCTACTTTAAATTAGTCATAAATGTGGCTCAGCTTGCTGGTCTTTTACTCCTTCATAATACAATCTGCTCAGGTATCTGAAGTTTGTATTCTATAAAGGTATATAAGTAAACCTGCAGTTAAAAATGAAAAAGCGGTATCGGAGTGGCCATTTTGTATGAAATTTTTAATCTTAGCAAAATTTTTCTAGCATGCTGATGTAAATATTTGCTGAAGTGTCTTCATGCCCACAGAAATCTAGAACAGGTTCTGCAGAGCACATTTTACAGTTAAAATTTCAAGCACAGCTATATTATATAATGAAAGGCCAATGGTTGAATTAACAATGGGTTGGATTCTGACCATCCTTACTTATATTGAATAGTATTTCAATTCTCATCCAAATTTACATTTATTAGCTAGAGGTTCTCTAAGAGTGACATATAATACCAATAAAGCTCTCAGAACCTGAACACTGTATTTATCTTCATTCTTTGCTTCATGTGAAGCACCACAAAATCAATTCTGATTTGTTTCCTTAAAGGAGTATCTATCTATATTATTGAAGCTCTTTAGAAATTATGAATTGTAAAAAAACAACTAGAAAAAGAATTTCTCTTTGTATAAACTGACTGTGGAACTGATGTTGTCTTTCTAGTTACCTTGTTTGACAGTCTTTCTCACTACCTGGACTGACAGTTTTTTAAGGCGATTTTGAAAGGATTGAAATACTAAATTCAACCAATACTTGTGTGGACCATTCCTTTCTTTTCCTTGCAGTAATTAGGTACCTAATTTTTTGGTCATTTCTACTTCATTAGACATGCATTAAGTACCTTTGCTACCTGAACAGCAGCAGCCTGAACGCTTTTTGAGCTGCTTTCGCGAAGAAATGGATTTGTTGCTCCATCAGTTCACTGCACCAGCAGAATGTTGTTTAAAGTCTTGCAATGCACCAGAAAGCACACTTGATTTCTTTAATGGTTTCTGGGTTTTCATTTGCTGCAGAAAGGACAGTCTTACAGGCTGTGTCAGGGGCTTGTGTCTAGGGAGGGAATCAGCTCTGTTCATTAGGAGCATAACGAGCTTGATGCCCTCTCACTACACAGGGTAGGTAGCCTCATGATACCCTTAATGTGTACCAACTCATTTAAGTTTTACAGATTACCTATAGTGTCTTCCCATAGATTTCTCTGAAAATGGAAGATGCGCTTGTTTCAGGCATAGAAAAATAGGTGTGCTCTCTTTATGGTGCGATTGCCTTGCAGTTGTTTGCTGAAGTACATATATGATGAGATAAGGAGCTCACATAGAAAATAAAAAAATGTTCCATACTGCAGAGTTGACGTCACATATTGAGGTACCACCATTTCATCACTGTTCACAAAGAAATTGTCTTGTTCATCAGATTTAATTTAGATAACAAAATTCTAATGAACAGGCATTTATCTAATTTCTCTGAATTAATCATGGCCAAAACATTGACTGCAATATAGCGAGGAAACACAAATAGCTCACCATTCTTTCCATTTTTATAATAGCAATCTGCATTTCTGCCACACGCAGTTCTACTCACAAAGTACTTACTTCGTTCAGGCAAGTAAGTAAAACAAAACCAAACTCATAAAGAGGAGGTAAATTTGACAGGTACTCAGATGTGTGTTGCCTGCATTGTCTTTTTCAGTAAGCCAGTTGGCTCAGTGAGAATAGAGTTTTACGTGCTGTCCTTATAATTTTCTAACTTTCCAGTGGCTACTCACACATCAGAAGTTCAGTGTGTGATTCTCTTCTGATAAAGTGAAACTGAAGTTGGCAATTGATTTCAGTGGGTCAGTCAGGCCTTATTAGAGTGTTATCTCACAATCAGCAGCAGCATGAAGTTGCAGGACATGTTGAAGTTTTCAAAACAGCTTATCTGATAATCGTATGTTTTTTATTTTCAGAGCCGGTCACATAGGTATACACCTTATGTTTTTGTCTTGAAGATCAGGAGATTTGTTTTCCTTGTTGCTTCAGTTTTGAAATCTTAACCAGCTATTGGGGAAGTTTAAATTGTACTGTTTGGGTATCAATCTCAAAAATGTAATGTATTTCCCGTACAGATATCTGAAGGAGCATCCCTGCTTGTCTCCACGATGTCTGATCCCTTATTTCCTCCTGTATCTCTAATCACACTTGGTGTATCTCAATTATCCACATTAAAACATCTCCCTCTTGGAGTTTCTAATGAAGTTAAGAATCTAATTAACTGCACTTTTGTTCTGAATAAAACTTGATAGGGCTGAATTCCAGTTCCTAGTCTATGCCTGCTTCTCAAAGCTGCTAATATGAAGGGTAATTTATCATTCTTATCCCTTTCATTACTACTTACTACTTTGGCAATGCTCCTTTAATAGTCTTATTCATGTGCTCTCCTTGTCCTGATGATTGAGGGAGATACAGACTGTGTAGTTTGTGCTCAATCTCTGGTCCTTTAAGCATAGCTGTAATCACTTCCTTCACGAAATGTTGACCTTTATCCGGATCACCAAGACTTCAGGAACCCCTCTGAGGCAAAAGGGTTTTTGATACTGTTGGGTTTGTTTCCTCTCCCTGTTGCTGTATTTGGTTGTATAGAAAACGCTTAAAACCTGTGAAAAGGACTCACTTTTCAAGGAGTTTCGTTAGCCCAAACTGATTTGGGGGGCTAATGTATATAATCTATACGCAATTCCATCCATGCTCTGACTTTTGCTGCAGCAAAGAGATGTTTGTCTGGACGTTGTTCTTGCCCTTCCTAAGCAGGACTTGGAAGATTTTTGATCCGTTTCCTAATCTGTGTCTGTACCCTTCCACACTGCTATTTCCTTGTCCCTTGCAGGTATTTTTCTGATTTTCATGCAGTGTGTTTAGCAATTCTTCTTTCTCCATTGTTTGCTTGCTCTGTTGTGGCAAAACTGCTGTCAGTGCCACTGGTGTTGGCAGCTGATCAGACACGAGAAGGTTGTATTGATTTTGGCACTTTTAGGGCTGAAGCCATAAGACCAAAGACTCTGATGGTCCAGGGTCGCTGCCATTGTGTTCTCCAAAAATCTGCATATCAAAGTTTTTTAACAATATCTGCTACAAATCCCTACTGCAACTAATTTTTTCAACCAGGACAACTGTATGAACTAGAGACACTGAACCTGTTCTTAGCCATGAACTTGTTGTAGCAGATGTTGAACAAAGAATAGGAGGAGAAGCTTGGTGTGAAAACCTCCCTAATGATGTAGAATAATTTAATGGATTAATTTGATCTTTCTTTGATAACTGTATGCTACATGATCAGGGTGGTCTTTCAGCTATTTCTCAGACACAGTTTGAATGTGCCTTCTTCCCATATACTACCACGTCAGAATGAGGAAAGCGGCAAAGTTACCGATATCAACCCTTTTATCTTTATTGGTCCTTTATTTTCTTCCGTTTCTCTGCTCCTCATGTCCTTCAGCATAAACAGCCAATATCTCCTGGCATTAACTGGCTGAATGTTTAATAGGCTGTGCAGTCTCAGATGTCAGTAAAAGCTCTCAGAACAGCTCAGGTAGATGAGATTCAGTTGTTACAGGCAGATGAAATGTGTGTCTCAGCTGCGTTTAAGAACTGACAAGTCCCTCCTGGTGCCTCCAGTTCCAGTGGATTTGTGGTGTCAGACTTAACCTCGAGTACTAAAGATACTACATCAGGAACTTCCTTAGACAAACACATTCATAATATTAAGGTCTCTTTTAAGAAGCATTATTAAGCATTTTAGTATCAAATTAGGGTATATTAGTTTCAGTGGGTGTTATTTTGTTCTGTTAATTGTGGTACTTTCACTTTCAGGCTCCTGTCAGTTGAAATGAGGTGAAGATTTTTATGGATTTGAAAACCTAAAATATTTTATTCCAATTAAGATTCCTGCTACTATCTATTTTACCAGTGGGTGAATTCTCTTAGGATCTTGCTCTTGACATAAAAATTTTTGTCTGTACAAGTAAATAATTTACTCATTAAAATGTAACTTCAGTATATTGCTAATTGGCAACTTCAGTTGGAGAATGATAGCTCTGTTATTTTGTGTTTTAACTTGAAATTATTTTGCTTTCTTCCCACTCTTAACAATATTAAAGATTTAGAGCAATTTTTCTGAAGCTTTGGGCAGTTTTTTTTCCAGCTTCATTAGCTGGACACTCATGGTCATGTTTACATTTTACTTTTTTGCCTTTTTTAATATGCTGTACGAAAAAAAGTGGGCTTTTTTTATGGGTTTTTTTTTTTAGTACTCCGAACTAGAAGTGGGGGAAGATGACTCAAGAGGGGAGGGGAATATGAACAGGATATAAAAATTTACATGAAATGCCGTAAGAGGGCAAATATGCTTTTTACTGTGTCTCAGCTGTCCACACTTCCTGTTCAATAACGGCAAAATAACAGAGGTCAAGCAGTGACAAGAAAGAACTTGGGGACTGGTGAAGAAAGAGCAGCACGCATGGGAGGGTTTGAAATGTGGCCTTTGCCTGGATGGTTTTTTTTTTTGCCACCTCCTGCATGGCAGGTAAAGCAGGCTGCAGGCTGACAAAGCGTGGAGATGGTTGGATCACCCAAAAGAATCGAGTATTTGAGGTCCCTGTGCGAGTGGGTGAGTGTCATACATAGGCCTTTTAAGTAGAAGTAAAACGGTGCTCGATAAGGGATTTTTTGGATTTATTTTTGATTTTGTTTTTAGGATTTTTTTAATACGTAAGTTGTTTGCGTTGGTTCTTATCACTAGCTAGCTCAATGAATATAGGTATGAGGTATAGGACTTTGGCTCACTAGGTTGAAAAAAACCCTGTACTCCCACCTTTGAAAGATTGTTTCCATCTACTATACAAACCCACTACTTTAAAATGACAAAATAAATCCTCCAACCACCCAGTCCTACCCAAACTTTTCTGACTTTTCTTTGCAATATAATTAATAATGGTTAGCTTTGAAATTCAAGGAGATTGTACCTGCTACGAAAAGTGGAGGCTTTCAAAAGCCCTGGTGAAGACATAACCCATGAATAGCAATGGGCTTTATGGCATGTGAAAATTTCTCAGGAGTCCTAGACATTCATTCTTTCATTTTATTTTCCTTTGGTGACTTTTTTTTTTTGTTTGTTTTTTTCCCAAGTAATAGGGTAGTGTACTTGTTAGAAATGATTTTGTCAATATGAGTTTTTATTCTGAAGATTTTAGATTTAACGTTTATGTCTTGTGGCCATTCAAGCAAAGAAGAGAAGGATTTTCTGAGGAAAAATATAAGATAGCAGAATGTATAATTGTGTTTTCCCTTGGAGCTTTTTGTCATATTACATATGATGGCCTGATTAGTCCTGAAGTCGGTGAGCTCCCATGTAAGTGTTTGATGATGAACCTGAGTATGACATGAAGGACACCAAAAGGATTCTAAAAATAGAGCAGATTTTTAAGACAAGTTAAGAGTACTTTGCTCTTGTTGTGGGGTTTCTCTGGATTATATTTTCTGACAGGGTACTCATGATGTTGAAAAATAAAACTGAAGAAGGATATTCCGGTGTGTTTGTATGCCCTGAATTTTTCTGGAAGTGAACATCTTGTATGGTTTTTCATGTGGCTAATCTATGAAAGACCCTCATTCTGTGCAGGGATGTAAATGTGGAATTATGGCAACATTGATAAACTTCTTGTAAATGTTGCTGTATTTTATTCAACATCAAGTATCAAATCTGGTTGGTTTGTACAAACTGTGTTAGCAACATACTTAACAAACAAGTGAACAAGGCCAACAAAATGACAGTACAAACACGCACCTTCTGTATTAGCTTTTAAGTTAGGCATTAAGAAAGAAATAATTTACTGATATTAGTAGTATTGACACATCAACGATAGCTGATGACAGATTTTGGTATAGATGGAACCTGTCCTTGGGTGAGACAGCACACTGTGCTAATGGAAAGTTATTTTGAAGAATGTGGTTTTTCAAATACACTAGCAGTGTAAAAATTGCTGGACATCTATTGTTTAAAGGACTGTATATGCTTTCACATGAATTTATATTTGTTTTAAATGAAAGTCTCTTAAATATTGGAAAAAGAAGTAAATATTTTGGATAAGCTTCGGGGAGTTTGTGCATTTCCTGACATTGTAAGTGCTTGTCAGAAACAGAGGGTTGGCTTTTTTGTAAGACAATGTCAAAAGAAATGAAATGAGAACATCCTAAATAATGCATTAGACTTATGAAATCTACTAGTACTAGCAAAATTACAGTAGATGCAAATGCATGGTTTTCACCTCACTTTCTAGTGCTAAAGAAAATGGTACATTTAGAAATTCTTTCTTTCCAAAAGACAGCAAAACCAAAAAAGCAAATGAACTTATCCTGTTAATTGTTCTCAGTAGCTTTCTGGGGTGAGAAACAGCTTATAATATTGTTATTAAATTAGTAAGGCATGGAATAATTAACAAAAGTAATTTTGATAGCTGAAAGGGCAAGACAAGGTTAACTCATAGGTAATACAGAACAGAAAAAGTTTCTTATCTGCAATCAAATCCTTCATTATTATTTCTCAATATCCAAGTAAAACTTAAGAGTATTCTCACCAGCTCTGACAAAACTTGTTTTATTAAAATGTAACTCTAATATTGTACTTAATGGGTTTGATGTAAGCTTAAAAAATGTCATAGGGACAATTCTTACAGGTCCTCTTCCTTACTTCTTTTGTCAAATCAATACTCCCACATAAGTAATTTGAAATAAGAGTATTTCTGTTCATATGAGGATTTGACAAAAGTGGTAAGGAAGGTGATCTAAAGCTGTTTCTATGGAAGAAGGAAAGAAAAAAACCCCTGAACTAACTCCTCTGTTTCTGGTATGAATTGGAGCATTCCCAAGGCTGGTCTGGATTTTTATGGTTTGTGACATTTCCTGTTTGTTCATATACAACACGCAATTTATGAGTCTTTGCTGGAGTTTTTCACCGCAGAATGGTACAATTTTTGTGGAACTGTGCTGAATAGGGAATTTTCGTATTCCATGGAAGTCTTTCAAGGCAGTCATTTCACATATCCCTCCGATGTCTTCTGACCAAACTGAGCCCAGGACAGAGGCTCTGACCTGCTTGTATCCAAACTACAACATTCTGAAGTAGTACTGCCAAACCCAATATTACAGAAGCAACTAGATATTCCTTCATTTTGCTGTGAGAACTACAAAACAGGAATAAGGGACGCTTTTAGGATGATTTGTTTATTTGGTTTTCTTTAACAAAAGCAGGTGCTGCTAGGTTTATATATGCCTGTAACTTCCAGTTTTGGTTCTTAGTTTGAGGGTGGAAAAGCTTCAACATAAATCCAGAAACATCACTTTGAAGAAATGGGGAAAAAACCAGATTTTTGTAGTCACGTTTGTTTCCTTTTTCTACTTTTTTATTCATGGTTTTCTGATAGTCAGAGAGAGAAACAAGTCAACAAGAAAAATAAGAAATTGAAGATCCATTTATATATGTTAATATATGGGGGAAAGCAGTTGGATCTCCCCTTCCCATTAAGTTCCCATAAGAAGGATTTATGTAGACTAAACAGAGATGTACCCTGTGTAAATTCTTTAAAGCTTTCTTACCTCTCTGTGAAAGTTAGCCATTGCATTTTCGGCTGCTTTTGTAAGCCTCAAAACCAAAGGAAAGAATATTTAGTCCAAAGATCAGAACTTTTCTAGAAGAATAAAAATTATGTCCAAAAAAAATTGAAGGGTAAAAGCTATCAAATGAAAGGATCAGGAGATTTTGTCTGTTTCTAATCCAGAAACTGATTATTAAAACAAGATTTTAAAATTATTTCTGACTGAGTATTTGGAAAGCTGTGTGCCTGCTTTTGATATTTATGCAGCCATCTAAGGTACCAACCCCAGCCCATTTGGAATCAGTAACAAAACTCCCATTTAAATTGTTGGCTCCCTGTGTAGTTTCAAACACAGCTGAAGAGACAATGACTCAGAAAACTGTGAAGCTCTTGTTATTAGAAAAGGAACTGTTCCTTTGACATTTCACAGTGACAAGCTAACTGCAGCAAAAAGAATAATATAAGCACACTTCAGGCTTCAAACAATCTTTACATATTTTATTTCTAAAGTAACTAAAAACTGCTTCTTAAATTAAATACTGATGTCTTTATTATCTGCAGAATCGTGATCTTTATCAAACAGCTGATTTCTTGATTGTTTGGATTAGGATCATGGAATAATTTAGATTGGAAGGGACTTCAGGATGTCATTTAACCTGCTTGAAGTAGATGTCATTACATTAGTTAGTTTGTTACATCAGTAGGTGGCCAAGGCATGGATCTGATGAAGTTTTGAATATCTCCAGGAGTGGAGACTGTACAAATTGTCTAGGCAGCCAGTGTTTGATCACTTTGACCATCCTCGTGGTGAGAGAGATTTCCCTTGTTAACTGCATGGCATTTCTTGTGTCCCCGCGTGTCTGTTGCCTTGCATCCTGCCACCATGCACTTGTGAGAAGCATCTGGCTCTAAATCTTCTGTGTATCTTTTTGACAGGTAGTTGAAGATAACAAGGCAGTAAGATCCTTCCTTTGCATTTTCTCCTTTAGACTGAGTGAGCCCAGTTTTCTCGACCTCTGCTGAGGCACGTGCTCCATTCATCTAACCACCTTGATGGCCCTTCCCTGGAGTTTCTCTAGTTATGCAATGACTGTCTTTAAAAAGACAGCCCAAAACTGGCCGTAGTATTCCAGGTGTGGTCTCACACGTGCTTAATGGAGGGGAAGAAGTCATGTTGCTTGACCAGCCTGCTACACTTCTGTTGAAAGCACCCAGGAGGCTGGTGGCTGCCTTGGTGGCAGTGGTCAGCTTGTCCACCAGGACCCCAAGGTCTTTCCTGTAAAGCTGCTTTCTGGCTAGCAGGTGTCCTCTACTGTAGTGTCATAACTGCATTATTCCATCCCACGCACAAGACTTTGCCTTTGACTTTTATTGGGATTCATGCCAAGCCATTTCTCAAATCTGGCGGTAATTTGCCTGTCTAAATAGTAGCCTTACTCTCCAACATGTCAGCTGCTCCCCTGGATTATTATCATCCACAAGCTTGTTGAGGTTGAATTCCATCCCCTCATCCAGGACATCACTAAAGGTGCCATTCGCCCTGGTGACTGGGCAGTATATCAGTGATGAAAGCATGTTGATGAGATGTGAGTTGTAAATTCATATGTGAATGCTGCTCAGTTTGCTGCTGCTTTGCATTTTATTCATCATCCTACATGACTGTTTTCCATTTTCATGGTACAAGGATTGAAAATACATGATTGAAGGTGTATCAAAAATTGTATGTGTTTCATTGAGTCTGCATGAAAGTATTGGTTCTCAGTTGCAGTGTAGCATCCAAAAAGTCTTTAAAGTAGGCTTTGGTTTTCAGGGTTAAGGCTGAAAAAAACAAAGGTAGCATCCGACTGTCCCAGACAGGCCACTGGGCTCTTATTCTTTCTAGCAGTTGTTCTGATAGTTATGCTTGTTTTATTTTTTCCCTCTTATATCTTGTTAGAAACCCTGAAAATGGTTTCTAAGGAAATTTTCATTCTGCTTCTCACATACTTGGTCAGTCTCTTCTGCCACCATTTAGGTCATCCCATTCCAGTTCCTATATTAATAAAAGATATCTAACTCTAGGTTTCATTCGCTTCCTATTATTTGCTACAGGCTCATATTTGTCCCTAGCAGTTTCCTTTTAGCAAATACTGGCAGATCACGCCCTTGCTTTTAGCAAAAGTCAGTTTGCTCTACTCTTTCATGCTGTTTTTTTCACAGCCTTGGTTGGTTGCCTGAATTGCTCTCTACCTCACCTTCCTTTAGGAGATGCCAGCCCTGTTAAGGGCGACAGCAGGCTGTAGTTTTTGCACCCTTTACAGTTCGATCCATTTTTAAGAGGTTTACAAAACCCAGTTATTCTTGTGGGCGAAAAGAAGGATTCCGTCCTCTCCTACTCCGACCTTGCATCTTGGCAAAGAAAGCACAGTAAAATTGCATCTTATTTTTGATAATTTTATGGGTGGGATGTTGTCAAAGAAAGGTTACATGACTGTAACAACATGTCAAGCATACACGGTCTTACTTTTCTTCTCACTTGAGCTGTCATGAGTGAGGAATAATTCTAGAGATTAAGATAATTATTTAACTAAAGTTGAAGAAAGACAAGAAACTGGCCCTTGCTATTTAGAGCTTTAAATAAAGTGATGGTGCACGATGTTCCTAGAAGAGTGTGCGCTACTAGTGGTAAACAAAGAGGAGGGTCTGTTCTCAAAGCATGTTGTCAGGGAACTCTCTGTCTATAAAATGTCTTTGAATTTAACTAACATCTGTTTTCTTATAGAAGGAAGATAAAGTTTATGTGTGAATTAATTTTTATGGTTAAAACTGGTCAAAAAGCTAGTTAAAGTTTATTTAGGACTGAATATACCCGCCCACCCTCAACTCAGGAACTGAGGCTTATAAATTTACAATTTTTCTCAACATCTAAACCTTAAAAAATATTCTACATTAAATTAATTTTAAAATGGCTTGTTTTCTGGAACCTTTAAATTGCTTTTAAAGACTTTACCTTATGCTAGCTCTCTTTCTAAATTCTGTTTTACGCGATGTTTGCTGTCATCTATGAGAAGTACTAATGTCTTCAGAATGCCATGTAATTTCCTACAAACAGCTGCTTAATTTAGCCGTGCTATTTTTCTGAAATTGAATGTAATTTTGGTATTTTAATATAAGTTTTGATTGAAATATTGAATATTCAGTTGACCATCATGCATTTCAAGAACACAGATGCTCATCATATGACTATGATCACTTCTCTAAAGGTAAATAAATTTCAAATTTCTGTAAAATGTGACAAAATTCAAATGCAAGTTGAAAGAAAAGTATTTTATCTGTAGTCTTGTATGTTATATATGAATGTCAATACAGATCCTAGTTGTCCAGTTCTCTCCTTTCTCCTTTTACTGTTTTATTGTGCATTTTCTTTTTGTTGTAAGGAATAAGCATATTTTAAACCTTTCTTCTTTTTTTTCCCCCCTCTTTATAGAGCCAGTATTGTGCAGAAGCGCATAATTTATTTTCAAGATGAGGGTTCTCTCACCAAAAAAATTTGTGAACAAGGTAAGGTAAAGTAAAATGTCTTTCTGATCTCCTTACCATGTTCTGCGTATTTCTCTTAACTCTTTGTATCAAACTGAAAATTTGAGGCTTTGAATAGTTTCCTCCAGGTTCAAATTTAGGATCTTCCATTCAGTTACGTTCTTCCTTGTCACATACACTGTTTCTCATACAGTCTTCCTTGCTTCCCTCCGAATGTAATGCTTGCAACTTTTCACCTGGTCTTTTACGGTACCCATTTGTTCCTGGGGCACTTACTTTATTGAATCCTGGGCTATTTATTCCTTTCCTAAGCCTAAATGTTGCAGGTGGTTATCGCATCCTGCTGGAGAAGTTATATGCTTTGACTGTCCCAAAATTTCAAACATATTGTGTTTTGAGATCGACTGAGGTTTTGTCCTTATCAGATAACAACTAGAAATAATCCCCTCTTAAATCTGGAGATGACTGAAGTAGTGCCTTATTTAAAATGTAGATTTCGATCATTACATCCACTAATAGATATGGTTGGTCCAGGTATTTCAGGGTTCTAGTTTAGTGTAACGGTAAACTTAAAAATAAATAAACAAACAAAAATGCTTAACTCAAATTTATTTTCTGGAGAAATTATTTATTATGGCAACTTCACTGTCCTCTGTTTGCTTTCGGTTGTAGCCATTTTCAGTGGGTATTTTACTGCTTTTTCAGACTCAGCCTCGGAAGGTGTGACTGACAAACCAATTTTAGATTGTTGTGCCTGTGGAACTGCCAAATACAGGCTAACTTTTTACGGAAACTGGTCCGAAAAAACACATCCCAAAGATTTTCCACGTGAGTATCATCATTTTGCTTTCACCATATGTGGATTGTGAAGAGGGTTGGGGCTTGTTGTGTGACGCACCATTACTTATTTGCAGCTCTTCAGTGAAAATTATGACACGTATGGAATCTTGCTAACAGTATTGAAAATCAATGGATCTTTCTGTGCTATACATTACAAGTAAAGCCTATTGATTTGCCTGACATTTCGAGCTGAGGTGTTTATGAGATCATATTTTTAAAATATCTTTGTGGTGAGAAAGGTTCCTTTTTTTTTTTTTTTTCTTTTTGTAAGCTTAGGCTGGCTTATAACGTACAGCTAGGAAATGAGATTTTAAGAAAAAGTCACAAAGGATGGGCAACATAGTAACATGTTGATTTTTCCACCGTGCCAGTCTAGCCTGTTTGTTTTACTGTAAAGTCTTTTGAATGATTCCAGTTAGTTTTGGGGAATTTTGAGTCTTGCTGCCCAAGGGCATTAATTATATATGTATTACTTAGAACACTCTGTCTTGTCTTTGTTGGTTGAATGCAGAGATTAAAAAAACACCTTCTGAACTTTTCATGTCTGGGTTTTTAAGTTTCTGAACCACAGAATAAATGTTTTTGTTGCAAGTTTGCTTTTTACAGTTACTCAAGTAACTGTAAAGAGCTGAAGTTACAAAAATGTGTGTTATGCATTTGGTTTTTCATTACTGACTCCACCGTCTGTGGCAAAAAAGTCTAGGAAACTATTTGAGAACATGAGTCACATTTATGGGTCTTTAAACCTCGTTATGTTGTCTGTGGCTGATGTCTATTATAGACTTTTTACGCAGATTTTTTAAAAACTGTTATTATTGTCACGGTGTCAGAAGATCCTTGTATAACTCAAATGTGGTTTGTACCAGCTCACAGTTTTAACAGCCTAAGCGATATTGCTCATGCTGAGCCTCATACATTTGAAATTGTACATTGTTCAAACCCCTATTGGTCAGCATAACACACGGGAGATAAAAGAAGCAAAGCCAATAATTGCAGGAATGCTCTTTCAGGCTACTGGGTGATTTATATGTTTGCTGAGCGTGACACTTTATGTGCACTGTTCAGCTGGCGGTTAGAAACAGGGCATGAGAAAATGATTGAAAACTATTAAAATACTGTGACTCAGTGATGTAATACTGGGGATAAATGGCCTTTTCTTTTACATCCAAGTCACTGAACTCATGAAGAGTATGGGTGCATGATGGAAAATAAGCAGGTTTCAATAGTTTGCTACAATAGCAGACTCTGTAACCTGCTTTCCCCAGTTACAAAGTGCTGAATTAAATTAATATTTTACTTAAACTAGAAAAGTGAAAAAATACCCATTTGGTATTTACACGATTAATCCTGGTAATAACATTTAATAAGATTTTACATTGAAATGTCTGACAGTTAAGAAAAAGATTTCATCCAGATAGAGTAATATTAAAAATGAAAACTAGTCATTGACATTATTCTTTCAAATGTTGAGCTTGTGCAGTAATTAGAGTAAAAAAAATATTTTTCATTATGGACTGTGGTAAATTACTAAATATTTGCTGAACCATCACTGCAGATCATAAAACTTATATTCTGCATCTTTTCCTTAATTTATCCTCTGATATTTGCTTTAAAAATCCCTAAAGAATATGTACTTTGTTGCTTAGCCTTTCTCCAAGGAACTGCTTTTTTCCAAATGCTATCACACAGAAATATTTCTGGAACATACTGTGCAAAACTTTTAATTTTGGGAAGTTGTTTTGAGGTTTTTGAAGGTACCATGGCTTAGGAATAATCTGACATTTATTATACCAGAGCAATTCAAATATCTCTGTTCCATTAAATTTAAAAGTATATCGTCTGTTTAGGAGTTATCAGATGTACCCACTCTGTAAAGCATCACTTAAAATAAAATCACTGCCACGCAATCTTGTTCTGAGTGTGCCAACTGCAGACTGGAGAGAGGCGTGCCACAGCTGTAGACAGGGGTCAAAAACTAATTCTTAAAACAATTTTGCTTTTGTGGACCTCAAACAGAAAAGAAAAAAAATTAAGCTGATTTCCAAACTAAGGCTTAAATAAAATTGAGCATGCTTTTCGGGTAGCTTTTGCAAGTTAACACAACTCCTGCTAATAGGCAAATGGAAACTGAATATTTCATTTGTTATTAAATCTGGCTCAAGGGGAACTCTTAAATTTCCTATCACATTTTGCCAGTCAGAAAGATTTGTATTTACATATGCCTTGTGGCTTAAAAGTGTTTATTCTCTCTGGGTATCACCTATGTATGATAGCAGGAATACTTATGCTCTCCATCGTGATTTGATATGGCACATCTATGAAATGTGTCAGAAGATATATTCTCATGTTGTGATGACACCTTGATCTTTATGCAAAAATACACATATAAATGAATAAACTGAGAAATTACTCAAAACTACAAAAATGGAGTGAAATAACAGCATTGGGAAGCTGTCAGTATTCTGTCTGCTGTTCTAAGAACTGGATAGTGGCATTGGGTGCAAAATACCCTCTGGCCTTGTACTGCTCAGATTATCTCATGCAGAGAAGTTTCTTTGATGCTTAGAGGAAAAGCTTAAGAAATATCAGGTTGTCTCTTTGTTCTCTTAAGAAATGGAAGGGTCAAGGTGAGGAGGGAAACATTTGCAAATGTAGCACAAATCTTGGGAAAAGTTTAGGGTAGATGTGGTATACTTCAAACAGCTCATTTGGGCAAGCAGGTGGGCCAGGTACTTTTTCTTCAGAGCCAGCCAGATCTTTGGGGAGAGGTGGATGAGGCCGTGCTCAGAATTGCAAAGGCATCAGATGTTCTTGTTCTGCTCAGGATAGGGAGGAAGAGAGGCTTTGGAGCACATTTCATTACCCATTTGACAAAAGACTGAACGGTACTCTGGTTCCTCTCTGTAGTGATACAGTTTTGTTTTGTAGGGACTATGTGGAACCTTCTCTTTCAATAAGTTTCAGTGTCACTGCGTTTCAGGGTAAGCTGCTGTCTGTGGCTTGTGAGACAGTCAGACCTGTGTGCTAGGATTAACGTGTGGGCAAAACTGGTGGTCCCATCACTGGAGCTGAGTGGCAATATCTCTTTGTGGTTTGACAAGGTGCCACTGTATATTTAAGGAACAATTGGTAGATCTTAGATCAAGAAACTGTCTTCTGTCGTTGTAGTCTCTTCAGCTATTACCTGTGGAGGAGGCAAGGTTTAGTTTTGGTTTTCTCCGTTTAGGGCTCAATTAATGATGAGTTTTAATTGATTCTAAAAACATCAGGCCTGCTACAACTCAGAACTCAGTAAGTGTGTTTTGGTCCAAGTTTAAAACTAAGGGACCTATGGAAGCTCTCTTTGCTGTGCTGCTAGACCATATCCCTTGTCTGTCTATTCTGCTCACTGCACCTCTCTAGCTTTTTTCCCCTACCACTGGTGTTCATTTTTCATTTCTAATCTATTTTCTACTCTCCCATGATTACGTTCCTGCATCTGACTTTATAAAATTCTCTACACTGTCTTTTTCAATTTCATTGTCCCACCTTTCACATCTTAAATTTGCATTCCTTTTATTTACTTCATTATTCATTTTTCATTCATTTATTCAGTTTCCAGCTGTTTCTACTGCTGGTCTCTACCTTTTGCATTGCAAAGAAAAATGTTGAATATTGTCTCACTCCATCACTCTGTCTCCCTCATCTCCTACAGCCTTTTCATTGTTACCAGACTGTCTGTTTACGTGAGCAGTTCGTTTTCTCATCCTTTTCCTTATATCTTTGCAGAATGTTATTTGACACTTAAAAGAATTCATTTTTATTTGCAGGACTGTAGGACTTCTGTGACTCCCTATTTCCTCTCCATTCTCTTTCTGACTCCATCATGCTTTCTCTAACATTTTTTCTTTAAACTTTAACTTTTTTTTTTTTTTTTTTTTTGCTCAACAAGTCAAGAAGCAAGAACAGGAATCCTTTTGCCTCTCTCTGCAATTCTTACACTATGAGAAATCTGAGCAAGCAAACTTAGTGAATATAGAATCATCAAAATTCACTTCTTCGCTCCTTTCCTAAATTAAAGAGAATCCCTACTAATGGTGGGGAAAGGAGATAGGGTACATGTATAATTTAAACATGCAGAAGTAGAAAAAACAGGTGTGTCAGTGCAAATAAGAGCAGTCCTTTACCAGTATTTCAAAGGTTTCTTGGAAGAAATACTAGACACCATTTGCCCATAGAAAACCAACGTTTCTCCCCTCTTTGAGCAGAAAGGTGCTGGAGGAAGTTTCTAGCTGTAAGCCCTTTATAGCCCTGTGCTTGACAAGGTTTGGTCGCAAAGCTATAAACACAAACCTGTAACATTTAATGACAATATAATCATGCTTGTATCTACTTTTGGCTGGCAATCTGCTGTTGCCACTCAAACACAGATCTAGTGGGCTGTTACAAGCCAGTATCTGTCAGCAAGGAAACAACTTGCTGTTAAATAGGAGAGTGACCACTGAAGTCTTCCCTTGCAGGTTCCCTTCTCAAAAATATTTGATATGGAAATCTAAAATTAATGGTTTCTTCAACTTCCTGAAGAAGTGTGAGATCTTTGGTGAAGAAAATATATACTAAAGCTGTATGTTCCGAGGGGCTGCTTGATTAGCTGGAATACAATATTTCTTACCATTTCTGTCTGTGTTGTTAAATCCAATAATTACTGGCCCTTTATGTTCAATTTCTGTCGGTCAGTGGCTTGATCTTACTGCTCTAAAGATGTGGTGTATCGATGCAGTGAGAACTGACAGCATGCAACACCTGCAAAAGCTTGGTGCTGGTGAAGACCAGGGGCTTCAAATCTTTATTAAAAATTAGGAACTGTGCTTCGAGGCTGCATTGATCGTTGTTTGGTGTTTGTTTTTTCCCCTGAAAGGGCGCACCAACCACTGGTCCGCGATCATTGGTAGTTCTCACTCGAAGAACTACATCCTTTGGGAGTATGGAGGGTACGCCAGTGAAGGAGTCAAACAAGTTGCAGAGTTGGGGTCCCCAGTGAAGATGGAAGAAGAGATTCGACAGCAAGTAAGTGTATTTTAGTGCATACTTAAAAAAAAAAAAAAAAAGCATCCTTCCTTGGCCTGTGAATGATTTGTTGTTGACGATGTCTGAATGTAATTTTGCTGACTAATCCTCAGTTAAGCGGATAAGGAGATTTGCCCATCTTTCCAGACTCATTCTTACTCCGGCAAGAGTTTTCGTCTGTGAAAGGACAAGTAAGTCGCAGCATTCTGAACTTAGAAAATCCACGTGCCCTAAATATCTGTGTGCATAAATCACAGGTAGAAAAGTAAACCACGTGTTTCCTAATGTAATTGTGAAGAGGCAGGTTTTGTTAAAGGAAAACCTTGAGGACACAAGAAATATCCCTTATTCCTTTTTGAAGTGGTGGGTTTTAGTTTATGCTGTACTGTAGTATTTTTGTTTTCTGGTAAGCACCTTATTTGCAGTTTTCTGCAGGTTCATTCAAGTTAGAAATGCTCTAACGAGAGAGTGAGGTGATTTTGTTGATGAGCAGGAAGGCTTCACACAATGCACTAATGATATTTGATGAATTAGGATTATGGTTTAAGGGCAAAAAAAGCCTTTACAGTGTATCATCTTATAGGGGATTGGTTCAGCATAGCAGAAACCAACCTTTTGATAGTTTATAGATTATTTTAATTTTTTACCTCAAATAACAAGCAAATAAAATATAGCAGGACACTATGATGGCTACTGTTAGGATGTCTTCCTTCCTCGCTAGAAACTGAGCTTAGTTATGAGAAAGAAATAATGTAAATATTATTATATATATAACACACAGTTATATTCACAGTGTCATGTAGATGTATGTGCCCATTCTTTTTATGAGGTACCAATTTTTAATGAAAAAAAGCAAAATAAGTATTGTGGAAATGGAAAACAGTACCTTACACTTCAGTAATGAAAAAAAATATGCCTTAAAATAATGAACGATTATTTACTATTTAGATGCACTCTGCAGAATGTTTCAAGTTTTGCTTCCTGATGAATCACCTTATTTTGTGTGTTATACAAATATATGATTATATAAATATAAATACATATAAATATATATGCTGTTTCCCTATTAATCGTTATTTATGTGTCACAAGTATGCTTTCCTTAATCATCTGCTTTCCAAAGAAAATAATATATTCCTTAATTTTGAGCACGTGGAAGAAACCCTCTCTACCTACAGTCATTTTTGGTACATTTGTTTGGATCTTTCCTGTATTTGATACTTCTGAGAGGGAAGTCAGCAAAACTAAAAGCAGCGATTAAGATGATATTGTTGATTAATCATTCTCTTTCTTGGTAAAGAGTATTTTGAGACCTCCAAGGTAACACTTAACTCATATGCACAGTTACATAGAGAGATACAAAAAAAAAAAAAAAGATTAAATTATATTTATATAAACAGTGTAAAACAATTTCAGGCTGTTTTAGCCATGAGAAAACTTGTATAACAAAAGGCTTTATGCACTAAATTTCATTCCCACTTCGGTGATGCTCAAGTTTATATAATCATGGCACAAGAACAGGTGGTGTGTTGGCCATGAAACTCCCAAGGCCAAGAAAAGTAAAATAAAACCAGCTTATAACTTGATATATAAAAGGGATATGAAAGGAATATGAACAGGAAAAAATGATTTCAATGTGGAGGGAAGTGTGATGATTGATATTATTTAACCCATAATAAGCCTCAGTGTACCTGGAAATAGAAAGTAGACCTAGATCCTTTGCACTTTTACAGAGAAGTACCTGCATTTTATCCAAACAATATGATACAAACCCAGACGGTTTAAAATTACAGCAGAGTATTCCATATCCCATATGTAACTTATCATTTTTGCTGCTTGCTTGGGAAATCAAGATTTTCTCATAGCAGGCCTACATGAAATAAAGGAAATCAGATAGTTACTGTCTTTGTACTTAAGAAGTTAATTTCTTTGCACAGTTTTCACAAATATTTTATAAATAGGGGTTTGGCACATCTCAGTTGTGACTACACAAAGTTTAGGTCTGCTCCTAAAGCAACAGGGTCATGGGAAGAGTATGGGATGAAGAGGTGCAGTTGTGAAAAGTCACGCTGAGTGCTGGGAGAAGAGGCAGTGAATCTGGAAAAGAATGAAAATCATGACTCTCTGCTTTCCAAAATCTGGGTTCCTTGCCACTATCTGCCACATCTTTGCAAAAAGGGGATGTATTTATACACTGCATTGAAATCAGAGGTGACTGTGACTTTTAAAGTACATCAAATAGGTAGCTGGCTACAATTTCAGGGACTGCTGAAATCGGACATGAAATTAATGAATGTCTCAGTTTAATTTCAACATCAGGATGATTGCATCAATCCTGCAATAATTCCCCAGATTCTCCTCATTCAGACTATCCAAGCAATGAACCAGTGTTATAACTGGATATTACCTACAACAGTGCAGCATATCATCAAATGCCATAACATTTTCATTGAGTTTATTTGACTTTTTGTTTCTTTTTAACATGTGCTTAAGCTGCACTAATATTTTTTAGAGCTTTTGAGGTAAAATTCTGCAACCAAGACAGCAGAGCTAGTAATGCCAGGAGCTAATTTGCTGACATTTAAGTCAGGCTGATTTTTTTTTTTTTTACTTGCACTTTGTCCCCTTCAATATCCCTACCTACCTTGAAATTTGACAGCATTGTTTCCTTCCCTACATGTCCCAATCTACCTCAGGATCTATTTGCTTCTTTTCCATTTCTAGTTCTACCTTTCTTTCCCCTATCTCCTGTCCTCCCAGCCTTCTGTTGTGGGTTGATGGGAGGATGCAATTCATTAAGATCACGCTCCAAGCGGCTTTAATGTTTTTGACAACACAAGAAAGGCAATGTCTGTGCTTCGTTCTGGTGCCTGGACTCAGAGCTTTGTGCAGCAACATTTTCGCAGTGGATGATGCCCTTCTTACGGGGTCAGACTTGGATTTGGGAATCTGCTGTGTGTCTGCTGTGTTTTGTAGGCAGTTTCTGAGGTGAATACATGGACTCGTATTTATGTAACCAGCATCTGTGTCGTTGACATTATCCAAGGTTTTATTAAAGGTTTTATTATCTGTCTAATGATTTTGATGATTTGTTACCAAAATAATACTGTGTATGAAACAAACGAACGAAAAAAGGTCTTTCCTTAAAGGAGCATTGTTAAGAAGTGTCCTAACAACTATGTCATTAACTAAATATTCTCAAGCGTGAACATTTCTGCTCCCCATATGACAGACTGCTGCATCATCATCAGCTTTTCTTCCTGACTAGGCACCTTTGACTGCTCTGATTTGTGTTGTTACTGTAAAGAGCCTGTGTGGGATTTTTGCATGGATGACCCTGGGTACTGTAAACTTGCTTTGTAGTTTGTTTATCTGGGAGGACTTAAAGGAACTAATCAGCCTTTTTGTTAAACTCTTCCTGGCAGCCTGAAAAGGCAAGCCACAGCACATAAGAGTTTTACTAAAACAATCTGTCAAGTGGTTGATGTGTACAATAGAGTAATTCATGCGTTATACTTCAGGGGTTATAAATGAACAAACAAAGGATGGAAAAGGAGTTATGTGAGGAAAAGCATGTGCACTGACCTCGCATATCTCTGAAATATATTCACACTCTTGCTTTGTTTTTAGAAAGTCTGACATCTCCAGAACCTGTTATTTGATAAACTTCCTTGTCAGAAGCAAATACAGAATCTAAAAGGAAAATCAAATTGTGACTGCTGTGTTCAAACAAATGAACAAACAAATCCAGTTAAAACAGGAATCAGAAGGAATAAAGCTAGATGTCATATCCCATGCAGATGAATCAAGATAAAGATACAGACATTGATTTAAATATCTCGCACCTTAAGAGAACTCATTTGTTTTTTCCTAATTATTTTAGAATAAATATTAAGTCATTTTGCAACCATTTTTTTTTTTAAAACCAGGATAAGTAATATTCCGTGCCTTGCCACCTTCTCCAGGAAGTTCAGTTTGTACGCCCTGCTTGTTCCCTGTGGACACAGAGGTGACATTCTTTCAGGTTTGGTTTAATGCTCTCTGAAATGTCAGTAATTGGGATGACTTTTTAGATTGTCTTTAGTGACCTGAGATAACAGCTGACTGTGCCTCCAGACCTTTCAGAAGAGCAAGTTCTGCTTTCCAGGAAGATACTTGTAAAGTTTTTGACACATGATAATTTAAATTATGTGTATGAATTGAAGAGGAAACATGAAATATAAAAAAAGTTCTATAGAACAACATGTATAATTGCTACGATTACATCCAAATATGATTCCATCCAGGCATTTACCTTTACAAAATAGTTCTGGTATGGATTTTTTTGTAAGATATCCACATAATTAAATAAACCCAAACAAACAAACAAAAACCAAACCAAAACAAAAAAAAATAAAAGAGAGTAAAAATTACAGTAAATTCTTTACTGAATCGATCCTGATTGATTGATTTTTTTTTTTTTAATGGAGAAATGTGATTTCAGTATTTCAGTTGAATAGTTGCTGTTTTATTACCTCTTTGGGAACACAGTGCTATGTTCTTCCACAGAAGAATGGGGTCATTACTGTTTTCTGACTGATGGTAAATCATCTGAACTACAGAGAGGAACCTGAAGTGTATTGATCAGTTTTTGTTATAGTGCTGGGCAAATGATTGTGTTTACTGAAACAAACTCAAAATGTTGCTTTTTGAATCACCTGTTATAGTGTGCTTAGAGGAATTAAAATTAGCCAGCCAACCAGGGAGGTTCAACTCAGTTGTACTTGGGCTTGGCAGAACAGCTGAAAATTCTCCCTGAACTCTTAAGCCTCAGAGGCCAAGACACCCCTGACAAAGTCTGACAATAAGGCTGCTTTGCACTTGAAAGCTGCAATTCCTGTTGAAATAGTTCAGTCCGTGTTTGTTTAAAGTAGCTAAAAAATTAGTGACAGCATGTTGTCTTGGCCTTCATTGCAGGAGGAGATTGAAACATATGCAGGATCTTAGGTTATTTTGCCATGTATTGGTATTTCTGCCTCTATTGTTACTTATGGAAATCACAAAGTGGTCAGCTGGGATGTTTACCTTTGCTTAACCAAACCTTCCGTGAGTGGCATCAAAATATCCACAGAGCCCCCTTTCTGCTCAATCTCTCGGGAGAACATTTTTGTTCCCATCTGGAGGATGATCTGTTGAAATGACAGGAAACATTAATGTGGCCATGAAGTCTAACATGGAAAGCATGGTTGCCGTTCTTCCAAAGAGTCCAAGAGCCCTTTGGGATTCTGTGCAAAACCCGTAGGAATTTTCAGTAGTTCTGGATTTGGTCTAACAGTTAAATAGCAGAACACTGTCCCAGCATGATTTCCTACTGTAGTTACAGCCTAACAACGTGGTTTTAATGTGGTATTTATTCTAATTCTGGACAGATCATGCTGCTCGATCGTAAATTGGTATCTGGACTCCTGTTTGCTCAGTTAGACTCCTCTGCAGTCTGTGCATACCCCTCTGCTGTGAATTATGGTACTTTTTATGTTTTTTGAAAATGTTAAGTGGTAAATTTTTCATCCTCTCCTTTTGGAAGGTATACCTTAAATAATACATTTAAATCTCTGACATTTTGGTAATTAGAAGGTTTGAAATCCCTTTTTACTGCACTAAATTTCATGAAGGTTTTTGTGCCAAAAAGAAATTGCAGTCTACTTATGTCACAAAGAGAAACTTTTTGTGCCAGTAAATATGCTCATACATCAGGGTTCAGAATACTTCTTCTAGGGGGGCTTCCATCTTTTTATAAACTTATGTTGGAAACTGTAACTGGGATGTTCAGTTTGTGTTACTTTCTTTAAAAAAACGAACAAAAATTGTTCATCCCAATTCCATTCTTTTTTAGTACTTGGTGATAATAAATATTTGCTTCTCTAATAAGAAACTGATGTTGCATCCTGTGCCACTTTGATCTTTGTGGCCACATGATTAATTGCTGTGACCATGCCAATGTAGACCAAAATAGGACATTCATTTTGAAAAGACTCATGTTTAAAAGGTAGGCACCTTTTATTCCCTGACAATTGTTGAAATGTAATTAAAAATTTTAAATAGTAATATTTAATTTTCTTTTATATCTTACCTTATAAGGCAGATACTTAGAGGTCATGTCATTTTAAAAGGAAAGACAGAAGGAGAAAATCAACTTTTTTCAGATGTAACAGGAAGTAAATTGGGTGTCTACAAACCCTTTTACTTCTGAAGAAAGTGTGGAAACCTCCAAATTTCAATTTCTTCACAGAGTTTTCTTCCCATATGCTCATATAAAACAATATAGTCACTCTGTCAGAAAACTAGTATTTGGTTTCACTGCTCTAGCCTCTAGCTGGAATTATATTGCAGAAGTTTTGATTGCTTGTGCAACTGTTAAGCAATCATGTTTTAGCTTTAAAAATAGCTAAACACAGGAAGTTCACTTTGAGATACCAAAAGGTAAGAAACACTCAGCATGTCTTTTTTAATAAAAAATTCACTTCCATTTCAGTCAGAGCAACTATTGCTTTATCGAATGAAATAACCCTGTAAATACTGGAAAATATGTATCATTTGTGCTAACCCTGAATAGTACAAAACATCTTTTGTTAGTCTAAAAGCCATTGTTAATGACTCTTTCACAAAATTTCACAAAATTGAGCTATGATGAATTGTTATTAAATGGTGTGTGCTGTTTTCTGGGCCAAAACATGAAAGATTCAAGACACTTTTAATGGTTCACTCAGTCAGCCCATAAAAATGAGAAGCAAAATTTTTGCTTATTTGAGTACCCTGAGAATGTTCTTGTGCAATGGATAAACTCTGAGTAATTTAGGTTGGATATTAGGAAGAAATTTTTTACAGAGAGAGTAATCAGATGTTGGAATGTGCTGCCCAGGGAGGTGGTGAATTCTCTGTCCCTGGAGATTTTTAAGATGAGACTGGAAGTGGCACTTAGTGCCATGGTCTGGTAACCACGGCACTGTTGGATCGAGGGTTGAACCTGGTGATCTCAGAGGTCTTTTCCAAACTGGTTGATTCTGTGATTAGAGCACAGTCCTTATGCCACAGTTGCTCCATGTGCAGTTCTTCCGTTTGGAGGATTGTGAGACCTGGCAGATACTGAACACGTTTTGTGCAAAATGTCTTTTCTGTTATTATGGTAATCTCCCTGGTTTGGAACACCAGGCAAAATATAATTTTTTAAATTTTATTTAGCCTTTGATCAAAACTTTAGTGAAATAGTGGCTTAGTTAACTATGCCTCTTCAAGTTTTGTCAAGTTGCTCTTTGCCAGATTTAGTAACAAGCTCAGGAAAATGCTGTAAATCTGCTGGAAACTCGCACTGTTTGAGAGCAGAGCTGTAAATCTGGTTACCAGTGCTTGTTTGGTTTCGTGGGACATCTTTAATCCACTTGGATTAGTTATGTGCAGAGCTAGGCCGGGTGCCTTATTGTCATAGAGAAGTGATGGTCCTTTCTGCTGCTAAAGGTCTGTGAAGATCAGACACAATTTTTGCCCTTGTGACCTAGAAACTGTTAAACCACCGTAGTTTCGTCCTGTGGTAGGTGGGTATTTGCCTTGCAAGAAGCAGCCTTTGCAATTTAACGCGCCTGGCACAGTCATGCCGTAAAGATGAGAGGTCTGTGCTATTGTTGGGTCACAAAGTCTGTCCCAGTGTACTGGGGGTGTCTGTTGCATTGCAGGATATTTCTTCGTCTACTCCCAATTAGAAAACGCTTTTGGAAATTGTCAGCACTCAACAGACTCCTGCCAGGACACTGTTTTCTTACAAAATAACCTTGACATTGACTCCTGCACACTGTGTGGAGGTGCTCTGTGCAAAGAGAGCTTTGAAAGCACCTCTCCCTCTCTGTGTTGAACACTGGCCTGCTGTTGGCCAAGTCCTTCTTTCTTAACATGTTTTCTCAGAAGTCAGTGATAATCCCCTGTCTTCCATAACTTCTTGTCAGTTGAGGACTGCTTTAATAGACAAATAGAGGTGATATTTAAAAAATTAAACTTCTTTTCTAATTTTCTGTGCTTTTAAAAGCCATTACTATTTGATAATCAGTAAGACACCTCAATTTTTAAAACTCCAGGTTGTTAGCTCTCATCTTCTTAATGAATTCCAGCGGTTTCACACCTTAAACTTTTATGGGATTCTTTGAGGGTTTGCCCTTTGAATAATTACCCAGTAATTGATAGGAAATGTTTTGCATAACCAAACAGTGAGTTATGATGTTAAGAATTAGCTCAACATTTAATTTCTCTTTCATTTATCTCAATTTGCCTTCCTTCTTATTTTCTTCTAATCACCACAGACCCTAAATTTCTATTATAAACTAGAAAGAAATACATCTTTTCAGTAAAATCCAATAATCACATTCTCTTTCAGTAAAAAAAAAAATCTTCAAACATTCTTTTTGCAGAAGACAGACCCTTCAAGAAAACAAAAAAACCACTAGTCTTCTAGAAATGGGACCTACCAAAGTTCCTACCTGTTTTTTAATACCTGTGATAGCTGAGAGGCCCATCAAAGCTTATGAAGGTTTTCTCTGCCTCTTTGATAGCTGCCTGGATTGCAGTAAAGCAATGCTAGAGGAGGGGAACTGTTGCTTCTGATAGATCCATTCATTTGGAGGGTATGCAATAATTTTAGCTCTCCAGCACACAGACATAAAACTAACAAGAAATGTCATCTGTTTGAGACAATGATTGGATTGCTAGATGTTATTTGCTAATTTTAGTATTTTAAAATATCTTGCCTCTTCATTTCCTGCAGTTAGATTTTATCATACTGTTCCGCTGCCACAAAATTATTACCATCTTGTAGCAGATTCATCCAGTGGAAAGATGTGATGAAACGACTTTCAAATTATCTTCTTTCAGTCTACCACTGAAATATTTTTAAAACATGAGCGTTTCAGATGCAATGATTCTTCTTGTGCTGCTAGTAATGAAGGACAAACTCCATCTGATAGCAGACGTTCAGAGATCCTAACGCCAGACTTTGGCCAGAGAAATCTGTCTTACTGCTTTCAGCTACTCTGGTTCAGAATGGCAGCTCTAAATCCTAACAAAGCACAGCAGATGCATTTGAGGAATGACTCTGAGGCTCTCAGGAACCGCAGCAACACAAGCAAAATGGTAAGTAACAGAAACTGTAGAAGAGGGAACTTCACTAATGTTGTATTGTTTGACAGGCAGGCATAGCAGAGGTTTAAGCTCCTCCTTCTGTGGGAGGCGCTGCCTAAAGTCCTATTGCCTTTAGCAAAGTCTGCTTTTGAAGGATCAGATTACCGCGGAAAATTAAGCTGGGAAATAATTTTTTAATACTTTCCTTTGCAGTGGTTTAACCTGTGATTAAAATGCAGTGGCTGAATAGCCAGTGGCATTGAGCTGCCTATTAAGGAGGTGCTCCAAAGGCTAAACAAGGGCCTGAACTCTCATTAGCAGCATTTGTCAGGAACCACAGCATCTTCCCTTGTTTTCTCTCTTGTTGCATTGTAAATATTGTTCAAAGGAAACAGCATGAAATAACAGCTGAAGCCGAAGAGTCCTACTAGCTCATTTGACTTGCAAATGCTTAATTATTCACTCAAAATTTAAACATAAACTAAGGAAAAAACCTACAATGCCAAGTTCATCATTCTGGCATTAACTTTTGTAGGGGGGGTTTGTTTAGGAACCTCGGTTCAGAACTCTGTTACTCTGTTTGTACCAAATGCTTATTTCCACCTAAAATTCAGCAGAACACTTCAAAAAACCCCAGGTACAAATATCATACATATTTCCAAAACCAAACATGGATGCAAGTATATGAGTTACTTGACCTGTGTCCTTTTCTAGGACAGCTTCTCTCAGTTAAACATCTAAATCACACATACTGATTTCAAAATCTATTTATTGCATTTAATGTGCAGTGAAAAGGCATGTTCAGGTTTTATGTGACATATGTGTTAATGTGTCATGAATCAAATGGTCCAAGACTCTGAATAGGGAGGATATTCATAAGTCTTTATTTAAAGTTTTAGCTTTGTTTTCTTAGATTGCTTTTCTAGTCTGAATCCAAAAGAACTCTGATGTGTTGTAGTTTCTTATTTAAGGAATATTTTTTTTTTTGGCGGGGTGGGGGGTAGAATTAGTGTTGTTGGCTAGTCTTTAGCTCATGAAAGAATCACATTCTTGCAGATTGTACTTCACTTTGAAGTTTACAAGTCAAACATTGATGTAAAATAACATCTGAATGAACTTAGGAATTGTGGTATGTGCTGCAGCCTGAAACAGAACCAACAATTAACATAGGTCTTGGATGAAAATGTCTGTTATTGTAGTTAATTGCTGGTTACAAACTCTAGATTCCTTTTAAGATGATGTTTTTGGATTCTCCATCAATCAGCTCTCTCCTTTTAACATGGCTCAACTAATTCATTATATTCTTGCTTCAGTCAGTGATGTCTTCGAATAAATACCCTTACTCATTCCAGTATTGCCACCAACATTTGATGGCAATATTTTAGGACATGATGTAAAATATTTGGCTCAAAAGTAGATATATTGATAACTAAAAATATTCTATAGAAAATTAATTTTCAAATAATAATTTGGAAATTTATGTAAGGTATTAGGCTGTACCACAACAAGTAAATCGATTTTTTGCCAGTATAAACACTGAGTATCTCAAATGCTTATTTTCTTTATGAGTGAGAAGAGGCCAGCACTGTATCTGGAGTGGGTTCAGAGATGTTTAAATACTGTGTATCTTACTGATATATTAAGTCATGTAGTTTGGACAAGTCTGTTTATTCCTCTTAGCATATTTTCTTCTATACAATACTACGTAGTTTTAGAAAGGACAAAAAAATTAGCTAAGAGACAGGATAAATTATTTTATTTACAGAAATGGAATGCAGCTTAAAATTAATATCTATGCTATTTTCCTTATAACTTGGTAATAGCAATCTACATGTTGATGCAATGATTTTCGCCCTTTCCTCATTCTTTTGTAACTGAATTTTTAAATATTTTCAATGCTTTTAATGTATTCAATACTTCAAAAAGGTCTTATTTAAGAATATGTATCAACACAGAAAACAGAACTCTTTAAAATTCTATTTTTGAATTCCATTGAAATATGGAAAGGAGAAAGAGTTTAATTAACATTTTTTAGTTTAAGACTGAAAGTACTTTTGGACTATATAGTCAATGATGTTATTTGATACACAATCCACATCTATTATTGATCTTAGTTGCAGGTTTGGGGGTTGCTTATTGAGTATCTGACAAAGAACTGCACCTCTAAAGCAAGAATTAAGAAAGTATGAGTGCATTTGTGCCTTATGACATTTTAAAATGAATTATATGAGATGGGATTTTATTGCTCTTATTTGGGTATGAATCCCCACGTTAGTTGACAGTGGAAGGCTAGTGGAAGAGAGTGGTTGATTTCTTGAAGAATAAAATTTTCAGCATACTGCAAATTTTAATTTCAAGTATGTTTATTAATCTCTTAACCATACCTACCTTTTTTTCAGTTTGAGACAGGATTCTTAATATGAGGGTAAGGGGAATGAAGACAGGGAAAATGAGAAGTCAGGGGTTTGCCCATAAAGGAAGATATTATAACTTTATTCTTTCTTTTTTTTTTAATCTATAATGAACTTAATCTTTATTTGGCTTTGTAGACATCAAGGTTGGGGTCTACCAAATGATGGTTTATTATTTATGTTAAACTTGCTAAGAGGATAAAGCTGGCGTTTTGGGCAGGAGGTTTAAGACAAACCCTTGTACTTCTAACAAGAGCAATGGACTTTCTAGCTAAAATTCACTGACTCACGTCTACAGACTCTTTGCTTTTTCTTGTTGCTTACATTCATACCTCAAAACATCAAAAATGCACATTTTCATTTAGTGTTCTTCCCAAAAAATTAGGTCAGTTCAAATACTCAGCTGCATCATCACTCTTGCTCCATCCTCACAGCTTTAGTTTCTCACAGCAATTTTCAGAGCACGTGAGATTTTTTGCTTTCATTCCTCCAGCAGCTGAGAATGGGCCTCTAAAAGCAGTTTTCCATAGCTGTGTGCGGTGCACTCTGATGAAAACTGCACTATGTGACTTGTGCTTTTAAAATAAAAAACAAAGGAATTAATTAGATCTTTGTCATCATTAGCTTTAAAGTAATATATACAAAGGAGAATGTGTGTGTATGTATACAAATGTGTATAATAGACAAAGACATATATAGCCATATAATGAATATATAGTTCAATGTTTAAATTTGAGAAAACTTGATAATAATTTTCTTATCTATGCAAACTACATCAAAAGGCTGTATTTAGCCATACATATGTAACAGGAGAGATATCCACTATCTAAAATCTACTTGACCATCACTAGTTTTTCCATCTGAGACATTTTATCAAGGGGATATCATTGATTAATGTACAGTCATGAATAGTAACAATCTGCTTTCTTAAACACAGGATGCATACATCTCCCCAATCTTTAGATTAAGAAAGGCATCCAGATGTTTTTTAAAAAAATTTACAACTAAAGTCTGTTGCTATCTTCATTTCTCCTTGGCTTAAGAGAGATATAATACTATGAATAAATTAAATCTCTTGGTTATTTAAACTATATGACAAGACTTCGTGCTGCAATGCTCATGAAACAGCTTGTGCTGATGGAAAAATGAAAATTGACATTTCTTTTTACGCATGGGAATTTGAATCCCACACACCTCTTAGAATTGTAGTACAGAGGCCTTTTCATTTTGCAAATGGAAATGTAATTTTTCTACATCCCGTATAAACTCACTTTATTAATCACTCCCTAAAATTAAGGTTTATAAATTTTCTATGTTATTAGACAAATAAAAATGTTTCATCTGAGTTATATAGGCAAAGAAATACCCACAGTAGACACCTATTCATAATATAAAAAAGCCGTCAGTAAATTATCTGCCAACTGCCGCTTTGGATATTTCCCGTTTCTTTTCCTTTTCATAAAATGGGCAGAATTAGTGCACATATGCACTGATCTGACGCTGAGGTTTTTCTCTCTCTCTCCCTCTCTTTTGCTCTGTCCTTTTCATATATTTTCATAGACAAAGAAGGAAGAGAGGCTCGGGAAAGAACAGGTAGCCTTCATCGCTTTTACTACAGAAATATTAAATTCTAGAATATCACCTAAGGGTATTTATTTCAGAACTTTTAGTTCGTATAAGTTGCGTAACTTGTAGAATACTGTATGTTTTACTGCATTGGTATCTAACGTGCATTTTCCAGTCTGTTGTGTTGCCAGTCTTGTATTTCCACCTGGTTTTGCAGTGCTCTGCACAGACAGAACTTTAGGGCTTTTGCTGCCAATAGTTGATGGTGTTGCCCCAAAGCTTTGCATGATGTTCAGGATGGTTTGATCAGACACAAGCAACGCAATGAGTTCAGAAAGCCCAAGACCTGAGTTTTTGTAGGCATCCTTCTGAAGTGAGCCTTTTCACAAATTACTACTTGTGTTTTGTGTGTGTGCACGAGTGTCTGTAGGCGAATATATTCGGTTTGTTCTGAATTTTACTTCAGCTCAGCAGCGTTAAAAGGCAGATTACTCCTTCATTATTCATGTGATATCAATGATATTCATGTTTCCTAATTCAACCAGAAGCCTGCCTATGTGAGCCAGTGCATCTTGGCACCCTTGAGACTCATCTGCCTGGGACAACCTTTGGATGTAGGGAATGGTTTAACAGATAAGAGTTGTGTTGCTTTAACTCCCCAGGTGGAAACTTGTTCTGGAGAGGTGGCTTCCCTGCATTTTAACTTAATAGTGTTCCAACACGCTGAAAGACAGCAAATGAAGGAAGAAAAGTGCATAAAAGAATCCCCAGTGCAGAGTTACAGTTCTCACAGGTGATTTGTTCTGCAGTAGCTCACTGGGGCTTTTTGCAGTCAAATTTCAAGTACGAAAAGGATGGAGAGAGACTCCTTGCAAGAGCATGTAGTCACAGGACAAGGAGGAATGGCTTCAAACTGAGAGTAGGATTAGATTAGATATTAGGAAGAAATTCTTTATTGTGAGTGTAGTGAGGCTCTGGAACAGGTTGCCCAGAGAAGCTGTGGCTGCCCCATCCCTGGAAATGTTCAAAGCCAGGTGGAATGGGGGTTAGAGCAACCTGTTACAGTGAAAGGTGTCCCTTCCCAGGGCACGGGGCTTGGAACTATATGATCTTTAAGGTCCATTCTAACCAAAGCCATCCAAGAAGATAAGAATCCAGAGTTCCCTGTCCTGAGAGTTACTGAGTAGAGGGATCTTTCCCTGAATTACTTTATGTAGTATCAATGCTCATTAGATTCAGTTGAAAGGCTCCTCATCACTTTAACAGGACTTGGATCAGTTCTTCACATCTTCCCAGCTGGGGCTCTTAGCTGGCTGCAGGCTCAGTGATTTCACTCAAAGAGCTCTATAAACTTTCTTCTGGGAGCTCCCGTGTGGGTTTGGGGCATGCAGATCTTTTGGGCTGTGTCATTTCATGTCACCTGACAGGACAGAAGTCTAAATTAAAATTATTTATAAGGCAAAAACCTTCCTATGTAAAATCGAGACCTTCATTTCAGGGTGAAATTCCAGGGGAGACAAGTTTCCACTTCTACATGGGCTAGATAATGTGTTTGTAGTTAAGCAGAAGAGAGTTTATTTATATGTCTTCCTTTACTTATCTTGTTCCTTTGACAAAAAAATTAGTGTCTATTTGGTTTTTGGAATCACATTTGTATTTTTACAATACCTTAAGGAGAAATTCCACTCTGTCTCTGCACTTTTGCAGCAATGTTAAGCAAAGTAGGTGAAAAAATTCATTTTCACTGAAAAAAATAAGGACAAAACCTACTGTGTTCCATAGATCCACAGTTGTTTTAAATACTTCCCTTTTCAAAAGTTAATTATGTGATTGCTGCATTACTTAAGAGCTGAGAAGAACATATCTATAATGAGCAGAATCTGAATAGATTTTTAATGCATCTTTTTTAGCTCTCCCTGTGGCTAGGAGTGCTTATTGAAATGTTCATTTACAATAGATTACTGCTACTTTTTTTAAGTACTTTCCCACTTTCCATAATTGATGTATTAGTATATCCCCTAAGCATATTTTTTTGCTCATCTTTACTCCATTAAGATTAAACAAAATGGTCATTAGATCATAAAGAAATAAAATATTCACTTTGCTACTTACTGCAAAAAAGCTGCTATTATCTGTCAAATATAAAGATTAACTTTACCTTCAGGTACATTTTTAATGGTCTTTTAAATATAGCCCTGAACCACCGTAACACATAGTAATAGATGAAGAACTTTCTTCATCAGGGGGAAGTATATCTTAATTAGGTGTCAGGCCCAGAATGTTTTGCTCAGCCCATGTTCTTAGCTGTGAAAGATTTTTATCCATGGTTATCTGAATTTGTGACACAGTTGCAATGCAGGTTGAAATTAGGGAGACAATTTGTACTTTATTACTTGCTATAGACTTTTTAATAGGTTTTAATTAAAATGTCAAAGATCATATTCTATATCTATTTTTTGTTCAAGTAACAGTGGAGAATATGAGTTTGTAAAGATATGAAATAACCCAATTTTCAGTGTGCAAGCATTTAATAAAGCATTTGCAAAGAGGTGTTCAATCACGAAACAATCCCAATATTTTATGCTTAGAAATTTAGTCTTTCAGAACAGTGTGTTTCCCTCATTCACTATAGTCCCTCATTACTTTTCTACACCGCTCTTTTCTTCTAAGGGAGAAAAAGAGAATGTTTCAAATGGTGAAAATAATTTTCAAAGGACATAGGGAAGACAGAAGACACTTCTATTTTATGACTGAATACTAACAGATATAAAATACATGAAATATATGCAGCAGCATAGCTACAAAGCTGTTCTTGAAAGTAAGGTTCTTGTTTACTACCCACCGAACTAGATAAGCTTTGCAAAAGAAAGGTAGTATTAATGAGTGAGTAATTATTATAAGGAGAAATTGCAGTCAGATTTGTTATATGGATTAGCTTTGTATTAATGCTGTCACGGCTCCAAAGTTACAGTGTTCACAGACATTCAGAGAAGTATCAATATTCACTAGTTTTGATTTTCACTGAGCGTGAGATCTGCCCATGAGTGCTTGGTTCTGGGCCATTTTTCTGCCTGCTCTGAGATTACTGAAAAAATTTACAATTTGATATAATTCAGAATTCTAATGAAAACCTTTGGGATATGCTAGCTTATGTTTATCCTATTAGCTTTTTAAATGATGGTGTTAATGTCTGTAACACTTCAGGTCTTCCAAGGGAAAAGCCCTTTTCCCAAGAAGTCTGATGTGCTACGGTGGCATCTGTGGTTCCATTTGGTTGGATCCTGGATCCTGTCTTGGGCGTGGTGATCACAAAATGGTTTTTGATTCTCAGAGAAGGAGGGGTGTTAGCAGAACTACTACCTTGGACTCGTGAAGGACAGACCTGTTTAGGAGACTGGTTGAAAGAGTCCCTTGAGAGGCATTCCTAAAGTGCAAAGGAGTCCAGGAAGACTGGACATTCCTCAAGAAGGAAATCTTAAAAGGCTGAGGAACAGGCCATCTCCTGTGCTGAAAGACAAGCCAGAGGGGAACACCAGTGTGGTTGAACAGAGAGCTTTGGCTGGAACTCAGGAAGAAAAGGAAATTTTAGGACCTTTGAAAAAAGGGACAGGCAACTTGGGAGGGCTACATGGATGTTGTGAGGTTATGCAGGGCGAACTCAGCCTTTAAGATAACAATTCTTTGCCATCAACACAACCACTTTACCTTCAGCAGTACTTTAGTTTTGCCAGCTGCAGAAACCTTTCTTAGTGCTCCTAGATCTCCAGGGCCAGGTCAGCTAGTAGAGTTCAGTTCAGGTGCTGATCTGATCTCAGCACAGCTGCCTTCTCCCAGGCTGGGGAGGAAGGTGCTTGACTTGGTGTTTTGACACTTCTCTCTGAAGTTTGGTCTGCCTTGTCATCTGACTGGAAACACAGCCCCTGTGATGGTTATGGCAGATGTTGCTTCTTCTTTTTGTCGGGTTTCCTTGGGTGAAAACACATCCCTCACTCATTATGTAAAGCAGATAATTAGCTGATTACTTGTGCTCCATTTAGCAACGTGATTGGATATGTGCCACTCCTGTCAACATTAGAGAATAATCTTCAAAAGAGGGCAGTTTGCTCAGAAGATGCTCTTCTGCTGTCACCCTCAGTACCGTGGAGGCCCTTCTCCCTCTCTCCTGGTCTCCTTGAGTGGATCCCACTGTCAGTGCCTGGCTCTTTTTTTTTTTTATGGCATAGGACACTTACATCTACCTGACCCACGCCTGTTGCTGTGCCCCTGCCTCCCCTCCTAACCAAAGGCTCTGACAGAGCTGCAGTAAGTGCCCTTGATCCCCTCCGTTGGATACAAGGGCTGGAATTGAATTCACAATAAATAATCAAGATGATTTGATCCTTTGACACTTATCTGTAAATGTTGTCTGCCAGCCTGTAAGAGGTGCAACAGCAGTGCCATTTCTTATGTACTTGCTGTGCAAAGTAGAGGAAATTGGCTCCTTATGTGTTCAGCCTTGCCTTTGCTTTTCTTCTCACCTTCTAATCTTTCTATAATTGCACTGAAAAACACTTTACTAAACATATAGCAACTTTTTCTGAAGTGGTTTTCCAGGCTTCTCTCAAAGAGCACCTATGTTACAACATCTCCCACACTGTATGCCATTACTTGGTCAATTCTTTTGTACTTAATTGTAGGACTTTCCTGAGTTTATAGGGTATATATTCTTTTCTTTAAAAAGCTGTTCAAATGAAGTGAAAGAATTCAGTTGCAGGCCATTCGTTCATCCATAATGCTACATGAGAAAATTTTTCACCCTTTTTTTTCCTGTAAAAGGTATAATAAACCAGCTTGTAAGCCCTTTGTCAGTTTTTATTTTTGCCTCCATGTCTTTATCACATCTGTTCCAAGAAGACCAGGCTTTTGTTTCAATTCTAGTTTGTTTTGGCCAGTGTATGCTGAAAAAAGATATTGTGAAGAATTGTTAAATTTACAAGTAAATTGTATGAATTCCTCTACACTCATAATATGTTTTCACTGCCCAGATGGTAACTAAACCCTCTAACTTTTCCCATGTGCTGGTGACTTTAGAAAGAAACAAAAATAGCAATGCAACCCCCCCGTGAACAATAGTTAAATGAATGGCTTTTCACAACTATGCCATTGGTGTGTTATGTTTTTGATAAAGCAGGAAAAATATCTTGCTCTTTGCAAAAAACTTTGTGATCCTGTAAAGTTTAACTTCTTAGTAGCAGAGGAGATTGGTCTTGTCCACCTAATACAGCACTGCTTTGTGCTTGAAGCACCTGAAGTCAAACTTCAACCTAAGACAAAAAACTCTGGAATAAGGGGGTTTGAGAGAAGCCAATAGCCTGTGTATCTGAATGCTTATAGCTGAAGATCTTTCTGTTTTTCTAACCTTCTGCTGCTGGCATATCGTGAGACAGCAAACCTGATTGCTACCTGTTATTTTCCTCTTAGATTAGCTCAGTACTTTTCCATTTGACCTTGTGTAGACCCGAGTTGTTATAAAGGATTAAGAAGAAAGAAATTAAAATATAGAAAAATAGGGGGATATCCATTTGGGGATAAAGCCAGTAGCTTTGCATCTGACCGAGTCACCACTAGGCTTGACATTGCTTTTTCCTTGGGATAGTCCCTCTTATCCCCTGAAAATTATATCCCTTTTGGAAAAAAACCCAGCTTATTTGTACTGCCTTTCTCATTACAGTGTTAGGAGAATTAAAATATATTCATTTAGTACATGCTAGTGAAGCATATCAAAATGCGTGAGGAATGACTGGATTATAATTTTTTTATGCATTATGCTTAACTGGTGACATAATTGCTCAATGTCATCATTAAGACAAGAATTCTTTTCCCAGAGTGATGTCTAGCAATGTTTTCTGTTCACACAAGGTTCATCTAGTGGTTTCAGAGCATGTTAAAAATATTTAAGAAATATCCTAATACTCAGACCAGTTGGCAAAAGGGTTTTTATCAGTGTAGAGTGGTTAAGTGCCTTGCATATGTTATAAATCAGTGACAGAACCTGGGAATTAACTTTTGGACCAATTTTTGTAAAGCTTTTCATGGTTGCTATGGAGAAATATTTCTTTATCTCCATCAATAAGTATTTTTATGTTGATGTCTCTCCATTGTGTGTTATCTCTAAGGCTGAATTGTGAAAGAGGAACATTGTGTTCCAGTTTAAAGCAAAAGCTAAGTCAAAGGGTCTTTTCTTTGGCCACTGCCTTTGAATAGTGTTTTTGACTGTACATGATTTTCAGGGTTGCTTGAAACTAAACTCTGATTGTGAGGTGATGCTGAAAGAGCTATTTTCAAAGTTTAGTTTGCACAAGAACTTGATGCTTAAGAGTTAGATGCTTAAGAGAGAATACTAACTAGTTACACAGCATGTGTATGCTGCAATGTATTTTCTTACTATTTTCTTACTATTCAAGAAAAGTGTCTTGACAACTGTCTGAGGCAGAAACCTAACATTTGGGATTCCTTGGCTCTGGTCATGTTATCCCATGACACTGGGCACTGCAGTCTATCCTCTGATACCTGTGACAGACAGACAGTCTGTGAATTGACCGTGATGTCAGGCAGGACAGGTATATGATGTGACAGTAAATATTGTATGTGCTTTTGTAAAGTTCTTGTAAAACATTGTAAAGTGCTTTTGGTTTTTCAAGAAAGGGAATGTTTGTGCTGATACTCCTAATGCCACCATGCAGGAGGCTGACAGTGAAGGAGAGATGGATCATTTGAATGTTTCTAGGGCAAAAGGCAAACCGTTTGATCGCCATTTGAAGAGAAATATGAGATTCTGTAGAAATGAATTAAAATCCTATGAACAATTTTGGTCATCTGCAAGTGTGAGCAAAAAGAATTTGACCTGTTCTTTATATGATGGCTAAGACTTGATGATACCGCCTTTATTTCTCTCAGCTCATGAGGCATGAGAAAATAAGATGTGTTCCAGGCAGGGGGATAATTCTATTTTCTTCACAGTGTATGAGAAGAGAAAGGCTGCCCTGTGTTGATGAGATCATCACTTTAATAGCAGCCATTTATCTCTGAATGCTCTCTGGAGGTAAACACAACAATCACCTTTAAAGTTAAAAGTGTAATTCAGCCTGGTTGCTCTCTTAATCCTGTTCTTACTGAGGTGGATTTGTTCAACTGATCTATTTAAATGATGATGAACTCAGAAGACTATCTTTTTCAAGAATGCCTTTTATACTTCTTTTACCTTGATTTAGGATTCAATAGCCAACGGAAAAAAAGAAACCAAAACCACACAAACCCCCATCTTTTTAAGCAAAAAGGCTGATTGGGCCAAGTGGAAATATACAGCAGGGGAAAAAAAAAAGCATTCTTCTTTATGCTACACTTGGGAAATGCAAAGCTGGCAAAAAGTGATTTTGCAAATGACAAAAGAATCGTAAGTTCTCATCTGGAATGCCACAGATACTGCAATCAGTTTGGATTCTAGAAATAGTGCTGCTTTATACACGGAATAAACTGGTTGCTAAGGAATAGGTAGGCTGGGCATTTTCACATTACAGCACAGGTAATACCTGTGGGAGAATCCTATTAGAAGCTGGTTATAGATGAATTAAAATGAGTTTAGAGATAAAATTATTAGAAAAAGACTCTATCCTCAAACTAAAGAGCATAGTGGTCTGGCAAGAACTTTTTCCAGCAGTCTCTCTGATATAAGCACTGTTGGTAAACTTTTCTACAGCTTTTTTGGTTGCTGGTAGAAGGGAACCTTCTGCTTTTGCATCCATAAGTTCCATTTTGTACTTGTGAGGGTGAGTGTTTAATACTCCAGCTTTTGTTTCCCGTTCCAATGAGATTTTGTACTTTCCTATAGCGTAGCAGCAAGGAGCCCATCTCGTTTCTTTCTCTTCCAAGAAAAGAACAGAGCTGTTGTTCCCTTTCTTTTCCTTTTTCTTGGAACTTAGCTTCCAAGAACTTTTGAGTTGAAACTTTTAGAGCAGAATCTAAAAATGAGAATCCTGGTTGTGTTGCTGTGAGTTTTGTGGATGTGGGTGTTTGGGTCTTGATTCATAGGTACAATTTCATTTAGTCCCTGCAACCAAACAAGGGTCATCTCAGTATTAAAGAGTTTCTGTCTTCAGATGTGTTTATAAAAAAAAAAAAACTGGTTTAAGGGACATTTTTGCCACAAAGAAGACACTTTCACACTCATGTAGCATAATAATTGCTTGTGCAAAATTCAGATAAACTTTTCAAGATGTCTATCAAAACATTCACCCAGTAGCAGTTTGGGTTTTCTTATATCCATTTTTCACAAATTTCACCTGTAAATTTTGGAAGCAAGACAAAGAATTTATCGGAAAATTTTCAAGTAATTAGTCATCCATTTGTATATTATTTCCATAATTATTTATTCCCTAATATCTTTCTGCTTAATAAATAGCTCTAGAAGTTCGAACTGTTAAAGTTTTTTCCTCTGAAATAGAAATGCTATTTAAAAATAGAAAGTACATAATTGTCTACTTATCATAGGCTTTTCCTTTAAGTTTTCACATTTACTTGACTTGAGTTACTGAGTTTAATAATGGTCAAGAAGCAAGTACAGAGATGAAAAAAAGGGATAGTTAACATTGAGGAGAAATGTATTGATTTAATTAAATTTCTGTCATATGCCCTAGAAAGAAATGTCAAATTAAAGCAAATTATATTGGTTAGATATTTCAGATCTGACACAAATGAAGTCTTTATTAATTCCTTGATTCCTAATTGTTTTATTTGCATCATAGCGCACCATAGCTCTTTGGTATGGTTCTACTCTTGCTCCCACTGTAATTACTTAGGACTTGGCCACAGGAGAGAGAAATTCAAGCCTGTCTCATTAATTGCTCACCTTCTTTTAATAGCCATATATTACCTGCAGGATTTATTTGATGGCCACTGCTACTGCTCTTATCTGAAGACAGTTCATGTCTCATGACACATCTTCAAAGCTAGGACTTGCTCTTGTCCCCAGTGAATGTACGAAGAACTGGGCACAGATAAAGTGGTTTGTTGAAAGGGCATGTGGGAAATCTTTGGTGGGACTGAAACTTGCTCCATTGCTTGATGTCAAATGCTACCTCTAAGAGTTGGATTGTGCAGAGTAAAAGCCAGTAAAAGCCAAGACTCTGGTCTTAGTTTTTGCCCTGCACATCTCTAACCTCATCGCTGCTGTATTTGTCTTTTTCTCCTTCTTGACTCCCTTCAAAGGACTCGATTTTCCTTTGTTTATATCTTGTTGATTTGGTTTGGTGGGGTTTTTTCCCTTTTCTTTCTCCTTAATTTTATTTTCCCATCTTCCTTGCACACTCATGTCGCTCATTTTTCTTCTTCCTTCCTTTAGAATGTAATTATTTTCTGGAAAGAAAAAATTTAAAAGAATACAGTTGAATTGAGCTATTCCTGCCCTGCTGGAGTTATGCAAATAGGGTGCTATTTAGTTAGAAGAAGTTAGAAATGTGTGCATCCTGCAGTATTGTTTTTTCATCTCTTGACTTCAGATCCACAAAGCCAATATTGTTTCATAACTTCTCTCCAGTCTTTTCTGTGAAGATTTGCAATGCAAAGTGAACGGTTGTGTTAAAAGAAAAAAAGTTTTTTTAAAGAAAGTGTATTTTAATGAATTTGAGCAAAATCTTAGACTTTTCCCAGTTCTATGTGCAGGAAAATTCTTTGACTAACTCATCCTAGATTATTTTTAAGATTTCATGTTGGTAAAACAGGTTGCTTTTTGTGGCTTTTTTTTCCTGGTAATTTTGCAGTTACATTGTGCATTATAATGTTCTCAAAAGAGCATCTGAAAATATAGCATCACTATTGTGTGATGGAATAATTTATAGAATTAGCGATTTCCAACAAAACCACCCACTTGAAATTAAGAACATAAATGTTTTATTTTATTAAAAAAAATTGAAATACGATGATTCAAACAGGTTCCTATTTTCTTCCTACATCAATTCTTGGCTAAACTGACATTTTTATTGTAATGGGACTAGAAAATCTACTTTGTGCATTGAAACGACCAACAGAAAGAATATGAATGAAAAATGTCATGCCTGTACAGCCAACATTGGGAATCCAAAGAGTTAATTTGGGATAGAAGAGGAGCCAAAACAATTTAGCTTCTAGAACAAAATTTCTGTTGAGGAGAAGATGAAGTCCCCCTGACAGATGACGGAAGACAATTGAGGACGAGTCTGGTGCTGCTGAAGCAGCACACTGCTACAATCATGTCACATCAGTGGAAAAGAAAATTACACTGGCAAACAGCATATTTCCCAACTTTGCAGAGGGAACTCATTTTGAGTCTTGATAGGCAGGATTCCCCCAAGCAAATATCCTGAATCACAGATCAACCCCCGTCTACAGTGTTCATACTTCCAAATCAAAGATAATAGAAAATCATCTCTCTCTTACCTTGGAAGCTGTTCTTCCCTTCATTTTCCAATGCACGCATTCTTTCCAAATCACAGTTTGAAACCCAGGAGAAAACAGAATGAAAAGAGTCTCGTAAACACAAGAGAAAGTCAGTTAGTCAAATGCTTTTGTTTTGTTTCAGAAAAGAAATAACTTCTAGAGTGGCAGACAGAATTTTAGATTAAGATCTCTGAAAATGTTAATAGATTTTTGTTTGAATCTCCCGTGGGAGCATTTCAGACATGATATCCTTGCCAATTTTAAGACAATAAAATCTGAAAAGAGCTATATGAATGGAAGAATTATTTTATTTATTTCTTTGGCCATAAGAATGTTACAGTGCTCAGCTGTGAGTGTTGCACGGTGAAATTTTCTGTACACGTTTTCTCCTCCATCACCAGCTTGTTTTAGCTTTTGTGTTGACCTTGTTGAGTTGGCCCACTCTTGCTGCCCATTATCAACCAAATAGGTGAGGCCAAGGCTAATCTCTGCTTTCTCTTGGCATGCAAGGAAAAAGTGTACAGCAGTTCTGCAGACATATCCTTGTTTGACTGCTGCCTCACTGTGTGTGCAGCTCAGATCACTACAGGGCACTAAGCGTGTGGACCTGTAAGCACAACGTGTCAGCCTGTTTTTAGACCTGGATCATCTCACGTTACAGACAGAAAAGTTTCTTATTTTTCCATGGAAATATTATTAGGGCGTATCTGCCTCCCTACCAGCTCTGATTTTGACCCTCAGAACCTTTGACTTCCTGTGAAATTAGACTTTTGTTTAAATGTTAATAACCTTTGAGTGGTTTAATGCCATTGGTACCAGGCTTTCAAATGCAAAATTGTGTCAATAAGGTGGAAAAAAATTTAATAGGCTTAATGGCGCCTGTAGAATAAAGTAGCTTGTCTGTGACCTTCTCATTAAGGTGTTTGCTGACAACGCAGACTAACTTTAATATTGCTGTGTGAAGGATTACTTTATATTAAAAGACTTCAGCAATTTTTTCATGCCTTTATCCATGCCCATTCTGTCTGGCTGCTAGAACCTGTCTACTTCAAATACCTTATCTTCCTCCTTGACGGGGAATTTCTAAACATACATAAATCTGTGGCCCTAATTGCTGTTGACTATTTTTTCGAACATGTTTGCCAGGAAACAGTCTGAACCATAAAAATATCGTAACTGTGAAGTTAAGGTGTTTATGCTGTCTATACCTTCAGTCTTTTCTTTACATTTTGCTTTAGCCACCTTCTTTTTGAAAGAATTAATATTTTGAATGTAAAAATAATGATCAGTTAGACTGAAGTTTAATCACCGGGTTCCTTCTGAGTCAGCTCCTGCATTATCTCTAAATGGAGCGTGCCTTGATGCAGCAATGGAAGCACGTTGTGCTGAAGTGTGGTGTTTTGCACTATTAATATGCAGCATAGCTTTGATTTCATGTCTAAAATAGTTAAATAAGACAGTGCAGTTGGTAGGTCTTGCAGTGCTTTGTGTGTGTCCAGATCATGTGTGGATGAATTTCAAAGGTGTGAGCCTGGCTTAAGGTGTTTCAACACACAGTGGCCACAGTGATTTTCCAAATGGAAAATTTATTGGTGTGTATATCAGCTTTTTTTTTACTGATTTTGTGTTTGGATGTTGGGAAATGCAGTTAATTCAATCATTTGCCAGAGGCAATTGTAAAATTGGCTGAGAGTGAGTAACTTTCTGGGAACGACATTGTCATCATGCCACACTTCTTGGTGTTTTAACAGATGATGGCAATTGCAGCAAGATTGAAATAATGTCTTAGGTAGACCTTAAGATTTATTAATTTTGTCAAAAAGTGATAAAAGTGTCAATTACAAGAAAAACCTATCACAGCATAATAAACCTCTCAGTTACAGATAGCTCTGCTTGATTTATCAAAATCATTTTAAGTCCACTATAAAACAGTTTTTTTTAAAAAAGTAGCTATAAGAATTTGTTACTTGATAGTACATGAAATTCACATTTTGTAACTTGAGCAGGAGTACGATCAGCATTATTCAGGGAAATGCCTGTTGCCTTTTGTTTTCCTCAAGAACTGCATCTTATATTTCAAAAGGAGTTCTCAGGTTCTTTATAATCAGATTTTTTGTGCTATTACAGCTAGAATTAGTGTTATTATCTGTTTTTCTGTCACTGACCCTACATTTGAGGAAATCACAACACAGCCATTAACACTGACTACAAGGTGAAATGTGAGTGCTCAGCCTTGGAGTATGTCTCATTTTAAAAAATCACTTTTATTTTACAAGTGTTTTTTGACATGCAAGTGAAAAGTAAATATTAAAAAAAGGTCTATTTCAGTTAAATAATTTATGATCAGATGCTTCTTATATCTAACTTGATTTTCTAATGGTATGAAGTTCATACCCCTATAATTAGTAGGCAAATCTTGGGATTTCAAGTAATACAAAAATATTTTGAATACAGGTGAGATAGCTTGGAAACAGTGGAAATAAGTGTGGAAACTGGCCACCAAATGTGTATACATAAATAGTGTACAGTTCCCACGCAATTTGAAAAATATAATTGCATGTATAATCAAGTTGATTTTCCTTCAGAAATTACACTTTTAAAGTTCTAAACTTAAAATATTTCTTCAGAGTAATTCACAGAGAAACAACAAAATGTCACCAATCATGGAATATCAGTGTGACGTGCAATTTAGGGATATGACACCTCTATTGTAATTTCTTTATTATTTTCAATCATTGTAGGCTTTTCTATCTCGTTTTATGTGATCATATAAAAAAAATGTTAATGGTTTGGAATGGAGCTGCTTGGAATAAATAGAATGTTCAATATGATTATCAAATACCTTAACACTATTTCCATAATTTAGCTACCTTCCAAACCTATTTATTGTTTTATATATTCCAGAACAAATTGAGTTGTCCCTTAATCATACAGTTTTAATAGAATTATATTCTTCTAGCCAGAACGAAAGAGGAAAAGAGAAAAATCAAACCCAATGAGATTCTCAACTTCGAAAGCTTTAAGACTCAGTTTTCTTTGGTGATTAGTAAATATATTTCCCTGGCCAGATGCTATGTTACAGAAAGTGCTGAGCCATGACTATGTTTCTGTGAGAAAAATGCTATTTATTATTTCTGTCACTTAGAATTTGCAGAGCTTTGCTGTGATTTGAACGGAGTGAAGTGCTTCAGTCACTGCTGGCTTTTGCTTCTGCAAAATCCTGTCTCTTGGTACTGAATTAGCATCTGAGACTGAAGCTTCCAGCAGCTCACTGGTGGTGTTAAACTCTTCTTGATGTGGGATCAGATACGGTGTTAGGTAGGTCACCTTTCCTTCTTGTGCAGCTCAGACCAGGAACTTCCCAGTGGAGATTACCTGGGCATTAAAGCAGGATTACTGTTGAGCCTGGCCTCTGGAGAGCTGAAAAGCATAATCATGAAGTTGCTCCTGCCCTTTTGATGGCTTTCTCTCTAGGAGAGTCCATGTGTATCATCATGAACCAGAAGAGAAAGGCAAATGATGTACAGTGCCAGGCACAGTGGACTCAGCTCCCGTCCCACTGGAATGCTGCATCCCCATGAGGTTTTCCTCTAGAGTGGTCCTTGCTCAGGTCATAATTGTCCTTCCAATTTTAAGAATGTAGGCATGAGATTACAAGATCATTTTGAATACCATTTTACTTCGCTGTGTTGCCAGGCAAAGGTGTGCCAATACCGTGATGAAAACACTCAGTGTCATGAAAGTCATTTTAAAATCAGTTAAAAGGTTAAAATGAGGTTTAGAAGAACTGAAATCTTCCTCTTTCTGTATGTGCTCATTTTTTGATTATATGTTTATATTTCCAATTGTCAGGCTAAAACTAAAAGAAGTGAATTTGAAAAAAAAAGAATTTTCATTAGGTTTTGAGAAGAACCTTGAATGTTGTAATAGTTTTGATAAAGATGCAAGAGTTTTAACTGCACTTAACCTTCCATCTGTCCAAACTTTACACCCTTCTTTACTCTCTGGTCTCTAAATTCAAGACTAATCCCTGTGTTCCTCACAAAGTATTTTAGCATAAAATATGACTAGGGAGCAGCTTGCCTCCTGCTGGCTCCAGTATTATATATATCTTCAGTGCGCTGCGGCCCCTTCCTTAAGCTGTTGAATTTTATATTCCCTGCAGCATGTGTACTACTGCGCTCTGCATCTGTCAGTTACAGAAGCCAGGGCATGTGAACATAAGTGAGATCCCAGCTTCTCAAAGCACTTAAATGCTTGCTTTTCCTTGTCACGTGCATTCATTCTTCTCTAGCATGGATCTTGAACTGTGGCGTTGTAGTTAAAATATCTGAAAAGCATAGATATTCATTTTTAGATTGGTTTCCTAAGAAACTGCAGTTTACGTGACTGTGCTGTTCATCTGTCAGCTGTAGATCTGAAAACTACTGAGCAAACGTGAACAAAAGGTAGAAACTGGAAATGAATTTGTATTAGAAGAAGACAATTAGGGAAAATTGTCAGGAGGTTAGAGGGGAAAGAGGCAGATGAATTATCTTCCTCTGAGAAGGGCAGACAGGCACGACACAGAGAGATGCTCCCTTTCAGGCTCTCTGCTTCGTGCAGAGCAACTAAGCAAACTTCAAGCTTGCCTTCTTGCTCTAGTCACGTTCAGGCACTTACCTTGTTAATATTTCCTATCAGAACAATGTATAACCCTCCCCTGAAGTGCCAATGAAAGATTTCCTGCTTTTCCACGTTGTACTTCTAAGTGGAGCTTGAGCAACAGGAGCATCTTCCACTGCTCTCACTTTTCTGTGCAAAGAAATGTGGAATCTCATTGTGAACTTTGCTGAAATACAGACATGGCATTATCCCTGTCCTTGCTGCTCAGCATCCCTTGCCCTGGGCTGTGAAACTTGTGAGAACAGTTTAGTTTGGGACAGCCTTGTGGTAAGACTGTCTCTGGTGTTGTACTCTGTGTGGGAGAGCAGTTAGAGATCTGTCAGCTCAGGATCAATCCCCATCATGGAACTGGTGGTAACTTGGACTGAGCTAAAACAAACTCATTTCCCAGCTGAACCATAGGGGTCTCAGACATTTATTCAGGTAATAAAACCTGAATCTCTTAAACGAAAATACTTAAACTTTGTTGAAGAGCAGACCTGCTTCAGATTATGACCTTCTCATTAAATGGGTGTTGTCAGGTTTGTGTCAGAGAGCCTGTTAGATTGACATATGGATTCCTCAACTCTCTCAAAACCAATAAAGCAGATTGGTGAGTATCTGATTTCATTGCTTTTCCATGCGTCAGTTTGGACACCAACAAAAGTTTTCCCATTTTCCTTGCATATTCTGAAGAATTACGGAATATTGCTCTTTATCTCCAACAATTACAGTATGGCAAAAGTATGGAACCTGAACATTAATGCCATAGCTCAGCCTTTTATTATGCTTCTTGTGCTTTAGGTAACAGCTTTCAATTTCTTTAGTCAGCATGTTCAGGCCATCTTACAATTCTCAGATATATCAGTATCATTTCTCAAGATTTAAGTCCCTCCAGTGGCTGGATTGTGGCTATCCTCTAGATGATTGAGTTTAGGGATCAAATTTTCAGTGAGTACAAAAATATAACTATAGTGGGTTACTGAAGTAATGCTGATTTAAACCAGTACACGATTTGCTTCAGTGGTTAAATTTAAAATGTTAATGGTCATTAAAATAGGCCTGTTAATTTCTGCATGTATTACAATCCCATTTTCTCACTTTTTTAATTTTCTATTCTTGGTCATTAGAGTTAATGTAGAACCTCAAGTTCCCTACTGTTTTCTGTTCTGTATGCTGAGTGTGCCTAAAGTTATGTCACTCCTGCTACTGGGGCTTTCCTCATCATTTATGATCAAATAAACAAATAAACATCTTGTCCTTCTATCCTTACTGCTATCATTCGAATCAGGCATTCTTTGAGAATATATATGAAATATTTCTTTTTCCTAGCATCATCACCTTATACAGGCTTTAAAATTTTGTTTTTAAATAGTAATTTCACAGCCTAGTCATGCCCAAGGGAGTACATGACACATTCAGACACCAGGTTTCCCAGTGCAGCATCTAATATCCATAAGGTCTCTATCAATCCTATTTATTTTCACATTCTGTCCTTTAACTAATATTATTTTCTTCTTTGTTCTTTTACCTACTCAAATATTGATAGGAATGCTTACTCTCTTGTTGCTGGTTTTATCGAATGTATTTTATATTAATTGCTCCATTGTGTTCTAAATCACACTGAAACTTTAATTCTTTATGAAATAATTTACTAAAGCTCTATTGCTCTCTTCATAATTCTTCTTTCAAAATATATCCCATGATATATATATTATTTATATATACACACATATGATAGTATGATGTTAATTTTGTCTAAGACTATAAATACAGGTTTTCTCATCTACCACTGTAATGGGAGCCATCATTTTCTCTAGGAGAGCAGAGTCTTTATCTAACGAGATTATTGTCTACCTGTAAAAGCTGCTTTGGAAGTTATGTGTACATTTATACCTTTCCAACACATTTAGTGTTGAAACTTCTTGTATTACAGTGTTTTCTTTTCTTCAGTGACTCAAACAGGATTAACCCAAGTGCCAAAAGATTACTTCTCTTTCTGTTAGGTGCTGTGGACTGCAAGACTGATGTTCAGTGCAGTGGGCATGCTATACAGCTTTTTCTTTCACTGCAAAAGCACTTATGGAAATAAATATTTGCAGCCTGCCTGTCTTTCTCAGTTCCTTTCAAACAGGTCTGAGCAGGAGATCAAAAAGACAAGGACAATCTGACACACTGGAGGTGTGAAAGAGTACGTGGGGGAGCAGCACTAAGTTAGAAAACAAAGTTTATTTTCTCTACTTTATATTTTGCCCGAATAATTTATTTCCCTGATTTTGTTTCCTTTCTCTAAGGTGGTGACCATAGAAGTCATGCAGATTAATTAACAGAAGATCTTAATGCAGTCACATATGGTATTAATGCTGCCGTATGAGTTCTTCCTTCCATGGCAAAAAATAGTCAAACCAGTGTAGAAGTCACAATGTCATAAATTAGGCATAGTAGCATTTATTTGTTTGTTTGTTTGTTTTAAATGTAGCATGAAAAATTGATGTATCTGTCCCATTTTCTTGCTGAATATAGAATCATAGACTCATTTAGGCTGGAAAAGGCCTTTAAGGTTGAGTCCAACCATACAGTGTACTGTTTCTTCATTTGTCATTAATCAATCTGGTGAATTAAATAATGATGAAAAAAAAATGGTCAAAATTCTGTTAAGCCTAAACCAAATTATATTTCTAAAAACTTCAGTCCATGGAACTCACCAATTGCATAAAATGTAAAGCTTTAATTGCAATAAGCTGCTGGTGATTCTAGTTTGGGATACTTGTTACGCACTGAAGAATCCATTGATCAGAAAAAAAAAACCTTATGTAAAAGATCCTTAACCAAATATTAGGAAAACAGTATGGGTGGATGCTATTGACAGATCAGGCTTTCTGATAAAAGAATTAATATATTTAGCTATATATTTAGGAATAGCTTGAAGACATCAAATATTTGGTGTGGTAATTCATAAGAACTTAAACCCATTGGATTAACTAGTATTAAGCACATTTTTAAAATGTAGTGCCTTAACTATGCTTTTATTACCAGATAATGGAATCAAAGAATTTTTATAACATCTATCATGGGATATTCTAAGAAACCAAGAAATTGATTTCTTTTCCAATTAAAGAAGGAAATTCTGATCAAATTTTACAAGCGTAAGATAAACCCTGTTCCTAATATTCCTAATACAATGAACAACTGAATTTCTAATAGCAAAGCTGCTTAGTTCTGTAAGCTAAATATGTTGTAAAACTGGTGTTTTATTATGTTAGTATTAGTGAACATTTACTTTAGGGCTGAAGCGAAAGTAAATGAGGAACACATTTTCATTATTCTTCAAACTGAATGTAATATTTTTAAATATCATAAAGATTTTAATGACAAGGGAAAATGAAAATCTGAAGAAAATAAGTGAGAGGAGAATCTTGCAGTGGCAGATTTGACAGTTTAGACCATTTTGTCTTGCTACGCAATTACAATTTTTAAATTATTAAAAATACATCAAAGCAAATCTACATACTATCATATATCAGAGACATGCTCAGAAGAAGGACAAGAACTTCGAATTTTATGGTTTTTCTTTTTCAGAGAATTACTAGTCTTTGAATTGTATTAAAGGTACATTTTCTTGTTTTTAAAAATAAAACCCAGCCCAGTCCAATAGGTCTGCTCATAACTAGGTGAAAAGTACATTTCTGGATCATAACAAGGAGAGTGTTATATATTGTCAATAGCTTCCTTTCAGTGAATGATAGCTCTAATCCTTGAGGTAAAGAAGATTTTTCTTTAGCCTGAGTGCAGGAAGCTTAGTTGAAGAGCTTTATGCCAACAGAGGTATCTTAACTGAACAGTTTTTTCTCTACTGTATCCTGTTGTTGTGTATTAGCACCAAGGAAACTTCTCTGTATGTCCATGAAGAAAAATGGCAACAGTGGCATAAATCAGCTCAAATGTGCCTAATACATTTTGGCAGAACAAAGTAATATTAAACCCTGCAAGATAATGAATTTATGGTATCCCTACATGACATTTTGGGGGCCTCTGCACTGCCTAGAGTGTGATAGCTCACTCTGTGAGATTCCCATACCTCTTCCCTAGTCTGTTCTCACCTCAGTCACTTCTGCATCCCAAAATCTTAGCAATTATTTTTCATTCTTATTCATTTAATCCTCCTATGTACTCCTGAGCACACCACCCCTTTTCCTACAGCAGCTCAGCAAGGGTGTTGCTAATGCTCACTCAGGGTTAGGAGGGAGCCAGATCCAGTTTGACCAGCCCACTGAGGATTCCTTTAGAGGGAACATAAGGAGAGAGGACAAATGGGACCACAATGGTATGAAATAGAAATTGCCTGCGTAGATGTAGCCCCCTGGCCCCTACTGTGCATCTCCCAGGAGTGGGGAAAATCAGGAGAGTTGAATAGAAAAAGCTAATTCAGTACCTTCAAACAGAGAAGGTTCATTCTCAAGGACTCTGTGCTTAAACCTGCCCTGCAGCATCATGCAATCTACCTACAGCCCCAGTCCTCTCTTCAGCTTTTCCTCAACAAGTCGTTTTTCCTGATGGCTCGTCTCTAAAACCAGCTCTGATAGGGAGTATCCAAACTTACCTCTTCCTGCCCAACATAAAAAATCACTTGTGATTTTTAGGGTTTTTTTAGGATATTTTAGGAGAGGCTCTTCATGTGGCATGCAGCATCTCTCACCAGGAATGGAGGGGTATGTAGATGGTCAAGGTGGGTTTTCCTCTGTACCTTGAGGAGTTCAAAACCATGGAGAACAGGTGAATAAACAGTAAAATGTTCCGTCTTGAGGTCCTAGGTAGAGTAACTAGGGAACATCGCCTATTGCTTCTTCTCTTGCATCAAAAAACTAAAAGTGTAAAAGGATAATCTTATGTTTTATCCTCGTGGGTGGAAAAAAATGTTGTGCTTTTATTCTGTCGTGATGAATTTCTGCTCAAACCAAAATTCACAGGAAACACAGTAAAGTAGGAAAATCTGATGTTTCTGTGTGACAGGTTCTTTGGAGTCTGCTCGTTTCAGAAGACAGGGCTAATTTGAGGTACCCTACGCCAGGTTGCAGATGGTACTGAAGAGAGTTCTTTGAGCTGTACTGCAGAGCTCTCTCAGGGACGCATTGGGCTTTCTGCCAAGTGTGGATCTGCCCACCTGAAACTCTTGCTTGGCAGCTGCAGCTAGGGATAACCAATTGATGCTTCCATCTTCAAATGAGCTTTGAAAGTACCTGTTTGCTCATTCATTTTAAATAAGGCAAGCTACGTGGATCAGTCCTGTACAGATTTATACGAGCAAACCAGGCAAAACATTATAATAAAACAGCACAGCTTCATAAGGAAACAAAGTTTCCTGATGACATCTAGTCCACTTAATGTAATTACTGAGCACAAATACCTAGATCTGAAACTGTTCAAAAGTGCTGCATGCTCCTATAGTTCTGTCTAAATCCATTTGTTTGCACTACCTTGTGGGTTTTACCTCAAGCTGCAGAAGCAGTGTTTTACAGTCACAGAAGTTAATGCAGATTTTCTTGATGACTCTTTATTTTTGTCACATTTTCTCATGCCATTCCCAAGAAGGCAGCACATCTTCATTCTTGTGACAGGGCAAGTGCCAGCTGAATGGGAGCAGAGCTTGTGCTTATCTGGTGATACCTCAGGGGGGAATAGAGCATTTGTGAAATTCTTCATGGCTGTCAGAGGAGTCGAGGCATTTTCTTCCTCTTCTCAATTCACTTTTCAATCTCGATAGTATATTGGAATGACAGGGTATCAAAACGTCTGGAAAGCTAATACCATACATCAAGCATCTGTGTATTGCAGAGGTCTGACAGTGCTAACAGAACAGATGGATTTTATATAATCTCTGTCTCCTGAAACGAATAAAAGAAAAATTTTATTGACTTGACCTGTGATCTCAGAGAAATAGTCTGAGTTTTGTCTGGGTGGCTTGGCAGAATTGGATGCACTGAATGCTGTTCCACTCGGTATTTAAAAAGCAGAAATTCCTCATGTAGAAGAGTAGTTGTGAACATTCTGTTAAATATGAAAGAAATCCTCAGAGCAATGCTCTCATTTCTTAGAGGTGGACATCATTCCAGTTGCTGATCTTGTCTCAGGAATTTGAGTTTCATTACTACACTACTTTCTGAGATGTTGATAAACTGGGCACCTCAAAGAATCAAGATAACTTGCCTCACCTCCCAGTTTTCACTGAGACTCAGAAGAGTTCCCCTTGTTTCCTATTCTCTCTTTTCCACTGAAGTGAATTAATTACTATTTCTATAACTCCATCCACCGGCTCAAAACCTCCAGTCAACAGGACTAAGTGTAATATGGGTGCCCCCCGCTGAATTCTGGGGTGCTGCCCAGAAGTCCTCCCAGAGAAGGCAGGAAGCTCTCAGAGAGGACAAGAAAGCAGCCTTGCAGTGTGTCCTGTGGAGGGTGGGCCTCTGGATAGCTAGTGGTTGCAACAGCGAGAGAGACACACCGGGGTGCTGAGTGGGGACACAAACTTGGGATAAGGAACATGGAAACTAGAAGCAGAGATTGTGTTGAGAGCTGGAATTGACACCAGTGCCTTTCAGAGGGAATCGTAGGATATTTTCCTTTTATGTTCCCCCCGCTACATTCATTATTTGTGGGGGAGCACAGCTGGAAAAATAGGTCCAGCATCCATAGTCTCAGAGGAGATTATTGTCTCTGCTGCCTGCCTCTTCTCTACCACTTTCTTCCAGGTGCATCATCAGTAATGGCAGATGGATTTTTGAGCTTTCCCTGCAGGGATGGAGATAAGGGTGCATTTTTAGGAGGACCAAATTGTTCAAGCAGATCCTTATTTCACATAACACAGCTTCTAGTACTGGGGAAAGACCAGCTTGGTGTGAAATTTGTTTCAATATTGATTCAGTGTAAGGGTAGCTGGGAATTCAGAACTGCAAGTGGTAAGAACCCAAATAAAAACACCCTAAGAAAAGTGAGCGCTGAAAATGTGTAAAAGATATGTATGTATGTGTAAATTTGCAGTAGTAACACACTTGTCTATCAAAGATCCTCGTAGTGTTGAATTGAAGCAGAAGCGTATGTAATGTGGCTGTGAACAAGAAAGTTTGGGGAGCTGTTGAATAATGCATTTTCTGGTTAAAGTGCTACTTAGTGCTAGAGCTTGGCTTATGAAAGATGCAAATATGTAGCATCTATGTAAACTTTACTATGGAGGAAGCGTGATGAAATGCACAGGACATGTTGGAAATCAGTATTTGCACATACAATGTAAAAATTAAACTGATGCACAACACTCAGTTTATCAAAATAGATTTCCTACTTACTGCTGAGAAAGCTTGTTGCTAACTTTACTGTAGAGCCATATTTAGGGAATATGATCATGAGTGATTTGGGGGAAATCATGCTGTTAAGAGTTTACTATGCAGAGTACCAGTCTCAAATAGATGGAAAAAGCCAGTATTAAAAAGGTTTCTTCATTGGCTCAGCCCAGAGAATAAAGTGTTATTTTTGAAAGAAGAAGCCTGGAAGAATTTTTCCATCTGATCTTTTGCCCTCAGGATGTTTTGTGCAGCTTGGCTGTGGTTCTTATCTGACTGCCTTTCTTCACCTGCTCTGGTGGTAGGTCACCCAGTTCTGGTAAACTGGCCTTAGTAGTTGAGTTTTTCTCAAGGCTGGAGCACTACCAGACTTGCTGTTGAAATAATATTTGGAAAGGCAGGAACAAATTAAGAGTATGCAGTAAAATCCAGAGTAGCGATTTCTGCTCACAGACAATTAAAACATTGTAAATAATCATGTGAGGATTTACTTAGGCTGAAAAGCATTGGCACCTCATAATAATCTGTTCCTTTGTTTCAGTTACCACAAGCACTCAGGGACTGGCATTAATTAAAGTACTTCTTAAATGGAATATTACTACTGAGTTTGATAGTAATAGGTTCATTTTTCTGCACTGCTGTTCCATTCATCCTATATGTGCTTCGCCTTTTACAAACTAATTTGATGTATAATACTCCTTTACTACGTATAACTCCTTAAATGATTTGCAGAGCAGTATAAACAATTTATGCATATTGTGTTGCCTTAAGTATCGTACATGAACCTATCAGGAAGATGAAAATACAGTATCTTTTACAGGAATATATCACATCATAATAGGATTCCTTGAGATCTCAGAATTCACTTTGCAAGCTTGTTTACATTTATTGCTTTTAAAAAAAAAAAAAAAAAAAAAAAAAAAAAAAAAAAAAAAAAAAAAAAAAAAAAAAAAAAAAAAAAAAAAAAAAAAAAAAAAAAAAAAAAAAAAAAAAAAAAAAGGAGGTTTTCCCCAGACGTGCCATACTGATAAATACAGGTGTTTCGTTTGTCCCACCAAATTCATGAGTGATCTTTCCTGAGCTTGAGACTCCTCCGGCTCTCAGTTAAACTAAAGTCTTTCTTAATCCTAAACAAATGGTGATCTTGACTTCTTCATTCCTCTGAAAGAACAATAAGAAATGAGGGAGAGAATGGGAGAGAATTTAAATGTCCTTTTCTGCAAGGCCACATGCTGATTTGCTAATATTTTAAATAGTTGCTCTCCTAACTAGCTATTGTTTTCAAGTACTTCCCATTCTTGTTGTGCACTCGCAGTTATTTAGTTCTTGTTTTCATCTTGCGGAGGGGAGGTCCGAGAGAGGTTCTGCTTGTACAGCCTGGAGCTATTTCAATAAATGAGTTTAACGATGCCAATATAAAACAGGCTTGTACAGACAGTACTCTCAGAGCCAGAGATGAATTTCTGCGGTTTCTAAATAAGCAAAGTCTGTTCCAAGGAATAGACCATCATAGCTCCCCCATGGAGGCAGATTTCAGTGTGCTGCAGGATTTTCTTACAGCACAGTAGAAATGTATCTGTCTATGTGAACACACACACACATATATCAGAAGCAAAAAAACTTCTTATTTGTTTGGAATTTATGGCTTCCTAATCACAAATTAGGAGACACTGTGATTTACTACTTTCTTACTTTGTAGCACGCAAACTTGTATTTGTATGAAGTGTTTGGATGGAGAACTCCTAGCTCTTAGCTAGTTTTGGTGGAACAGTTGAACTACACTGTGAAGAATTAAAAACATACTGGAAAGATACAAAGAAGCAGGAGAAAATTTGTAACAATATTTTCTATCTTTTTTATTCAGAAGTGTCCTGCTTTATATTAGGCATTTCCTACTTCTGTATTTTAGGGTTAGAGAAAACAGGTTTAGATCTTATAAAACAAAGCATTTTTTAAACTTCATTAATTTTATTTAGGTGGTGAGTTTTTATCCTTACCGTCTTTAAGGGGGGAAAGGAAATAACAGAATTTACTGAGAAGTTATGTTCATGAATCCAAAAAACGTATCTACTTGTGGATCAGTTTTACTGATTTAAGGATCAGTATCTCACGTCTGAGCAGTATCTCATGTCTGGCAGACTTTCTGATTCACACCTTCAGTGCAACATGTTGCAGTTAAAGGAGGAAATATCCATCTCTAACAAGCAAACTAATAGTGATTTAGTAAGGTTTTGAAAGTATTTTGGAATTAAACAAGAACCTGTGGTAGACAAGAGAGTGAGCTAAAGGAGTACTGAATCTTTAAGTCCTTTGCAAAAAGATTTAGAGGAAAAAATGTATGGTGGGGTTTTTTTTCCAAAGGTTGATGATTTTGACTTTCATTTTAGATACAAAATTACTTTTGAGAGGTTTATGAGATACAGCATATACATTAACTGAAAATATTATCAAAATAGAATTCTGAAATTTTGTCTTTACCTTTGAAAAATTAGATACCTTGTAATGAAACTGGATGAAAGACTGAGTAGGTTGGATACCAGGCACGCTTCTTTTATTAGCAAAATAATAAAATATGTATAGATCTACCTAGAAACATGTTCCCACAGTTTTCTAAACTTCTAACTTTGAAAACTAGTACCAAGCTCAAAAAAACAGAGGCTTATTCAGACTGTTGGTATCATCACTTCGTGTCATCATGTGCAAAATGGCAGCAATAGCAGACTTTACTAAGAATAGTATTGGTATGTGAGATAAAGTAAAATATTTCTCATTTTCTAAAGTAGCATTGCAGTGTTAACAGCAAGGAGAAGCAATAAAAATCAGTTTATTGCACAAATGCCACTCTGAACACACCCAGTAGAACTTCAGATGAAAAATGGAGCTTGTTTTTATATATATAAAAAGTACTCATCAAAACTACACATAAAAAAGTTATATTGCCTCATATGGCCCTTACTGTTCCCTAGTAAAACCTTAACTTTTTGGTCATTCTAGATTCAATAAGTGGTCTCTCCACTGCTCCTTTATTTCTTGACATAAAGGCTTCAAAAAAGGAAAATCAACTGCAGCAATCTTCTTTTCTTTGCCCTGCTTGTTTAATTTTTTCCAGATTTCTTTGAGCCCTACCTTGTTGATTCACTGTTAGTGACAAAGATTCAAATTAAGGAATGAAGAAAAAAAACTATTGGAATAGCTAATGTCTTCACAAAATTAGCGATGTTTCCTTTAACGTTTATTAAGATTTGCATAATCTTGCATTATTTTGAATCTGTGTTACACATCATTTTCTTAAAATAAGCAATGAGATGATTGTTCCATATACAGATAGACCTAAACTAAATACCTACATTTATTTTGATTCCCAAATCTGAGAATGGGCTCCTGTTGCTTAGTTAAAAATGCTGGTTTTAGCTTTCAATTTGCATAGAAATGTTTTCGGAGTTGGCATAGTTTGCTTCTGCTATATATCTTTCTTGTACTCTCTGTTTTATACGCCTACTGAGATCCTGTACTGCAATTACTGCCATATGGGAAAGAAAGTTTAATTTTACAGTGGAAATCCAACGTTGGGTAATCACGTTGCCTGTCTAGGAGCAGATATGCATTAAGAGTAAAATCATCCTATTAGATCTATCAAGCAAATGTCAGATAAGTAGCAGAGACTATGATTTATCTGAGATTATCTACAGAAATACTAATGTTATCCCCTGCATCCTTTCATGCTAGATATGTCTTTCTGAATTTGCCTTCTTTTTTGGTTTTGGACCAAGGAACTAAAAGAAAAACAGGAGGGGGAAATAGGGTGGGCGTTTTAGACCTTCTTGCATCTACCCAATTTCAACTTTTCCATTCTTAAACCGGGTAAAACTGCGGTCAGGTCTGGTGCAAACGGGAGGTGCCCAGTTTTAGGCTTGGCTGCTGGTTTCGATAAGGAACAACATCTGTGCTGCCTGTGCTGGAGGGCCAGCGACCGGGGCCTGGGAGAGCATCAACTGCTGTATGTCCGAGGAGTGCGGCGAGCAGCAGCTGGCCCTCGGCAGATGGAGGGAGGTGTGGGTCTGCTGGGAGGTGGATGGACAGCAGCCTGTTAATGCGATCTGACGTGCTGTGCACATCCCCGGTGCCGTGGCAATCACGCAATAAGCGCGAGCGCTGCAGGAGATCCAGGGAGCGCTCCCTGCGGAATTCAGCTGATACCTTCTCAAACTCAACATGGCAACTTGTGACAGGTACAGTCTAACAGCCATATGTTTCTTGCCTAATTACAGGAAAAGTTGCCTGCGTGCCTAAAATCAGTCAGAGGAATAAGCTCTCGATGTGGGGATGCTCAGCAGCACAGAAATGAAACGCTGGTGAACCAGGGAAAGCAGCACCTTAATTAGTGCTGCGTGAAATGGCTGAGCACCCACAGTACCTGTCAGTGAGGGAGGACTACAAAATCCCTCTTTTGCAGAACTAAGGAGCTTGTCCACAGGAGTTAATGTCCAACAGCTCTGCTTGGGTGGAAGATTCATCTCGCAGGTGCCTTCACACTAATTGCATCTACTCTTCCCATGTACCTGAGTGGAAGTTGGTTTACATAGCTGAAAGCAGAGTGAGCATCTCTGGCAATGCACCAGCCCTTGGTACTCACTCAAAAACATGTGCCACTGTTCTAAGGAGATTAAAGTAATTCTTCAAAACCAAGCTCCTACCCCAGTGGAGGCAGTCACTCATAGATTTTTTTAAATAGTATTTTTTTCTTATGTAATTTTATAAAAATTATATATATTTATATTATATATACAGTCATATATAGAGTGATAAGCTTTCTTATATCATTGCAAGTAGCTTTGTGTATCTTTCCTTTGGCTGAAATAGTATACATGCAGGCAAGCAGCAGGTCTTACTCATGTGATACATATATACATATTAATATATGTGGGATTAACTTAAAATTACTTTTTTTTTCTTTTTAAAGCGTTTCAATTATTTGACTTATGTTATGACTTATTTATGGCAACTTATGTTGCCAGCAGACAGGATTTCAAAATGGGTCTAAGGTCCTCTGTAGACATACGCTTTGCTTTACCACAGGCAGAACTGGAGAACCAAGTATCTCGAGAACAGCTCCAAGTGGTAACTGTTTGTGAAGTATTTTGTTGAACTTTTCACTCCAAAGCCGCAAGCCCAAGATTTCGATCAAACCAGGAGTGATCTTATCCTTAAGGAGTTTTCAAAACAGCTTCCTTTTGACCAAATTGGCAGCCTCTACTCAGGGCTGATGCTGCAGACAGCTACAGCGGTGGTGCGGAAATGTCTTGCGCAGCAAATACCCCTACTGTGCAAGCTTAGCATTAACCTTTGGTTTTGAGAACATTCATGGTGGTTTGAACAAACTAAATATACTGCAGACTGTGAGAAGGAATACATTTCATGTAACTTCAAAAATAAGCTTTAAATGCTCTTAGTGCAGCTCAGAAAAGTGGCTTAGTGTCTGTCTAATGTGTTTATTCAGACTTGTAGAGGGGAAAAGTTAAGGGTGAAAGAAGCTTTTTTTAAGGCTCTCAGACTTCTGAAGGACATAAGCAAAGCTAGATAATGTCTTCTGCATTACTGAAGAACAGAGATAATTTTTTCCTGGTTGGGTCAATATTCTTTCTGCCTAATTTTAAGCACATCGGTAAGACATTGAAGTTTGGAGAGATGTGTCAGATGCCTGCATGATACCATTAGATAATAGGCATCTTCACAGGGTTAATTCCTATTTTAAAGGGGAATGGACAGATGGAGGAAATATACAGTTAGAATGTCTTTCTTTATAAGAAAGCACAAGACAGGTCATGAAAAATGGAGGGCAATAGCTTTTCTGTGAGGAAAGCTCTCAAGGTATTAAATTATCTTGTGTCATCTGAGAAGAAAAATGATGTAACTTGTTTCATTGAGCTTTCAATGTTTCTTTTTTTTTTTTCCTAATTTTCTATGTCATGTAGCTGCCACCCAACACACATGAAAACACCTATATAAACATTTAATAATGCAGTTTGAATGAATTTTATTACTTAACAGGACAGATGCCAAAAAAGCCTGCCAACTATCTTCTGCTTCGTTACAATACTGCAATTTCCAATAGACAAAGATGGGACAGAGAAGGTTTTTATTGCCTGAAAATAATAGAACAATCTAGAATTTGCTACTATTATGCAAACATTTTGTTTTAAATAAATTATCTTACTAGCCAGCTCCAGGTTACCTTCCAGTGGTTGATTTTCACACAATAGAAAATCAATTCTCTTCATTCCTTTCCTCAGTTTATGTTTAACCTGTTAATGACTTAAACTTCTGGATCAATGCTTACACATAGCACCCCAGTTCTTTTGGAAATCATTAAAAGCTGTTAAAACTTGTAAATATATTGCATTGTAGAGATACGAAGTAGAGTAGGGAAACTGCAAAGTACTTGTGAGTAAAGACGACTATTTCAGTAACATTTTCACTGAAAATCAGATGATTTTCTGCGTTTCCGATTATGATGCCTCTTGTTTCTAGTATTTTCAAGGGTAGGGTTTTTTCCATTTTAAAATTTGACTTTTGTCTGTTTGTTTGGGGATTTTTGTTGTAAGTTTACATATAATGACAAATTGAGGTTGCGAATTTTATTTTCCATTTAGTGTAGCACTCCTCCTTTCTCCAGCTTGGGGCCTATGACAGTTTCTGATCAGGAACATGGACTCAAAGTGTCCTTCAGCCCTGCAGGGTCCTCAACCAACCTGTTTTCCACCTCTTGAGCTGCAACAGCTGTGCTGGCCATGGGAGTGTGTCAGTCTGCTTAGCAAGAGAGGGGCAGAGAAAGGCTGTGAACGGCACAGAGGGTATTAGGATCTTGGACTGGGGACAAAGTGCCACAGGTTGGAGCTGCCTCTGCATTGAACTAAAGAGGCCTTTCCTGACCTGTTGTGGAGAATGATTCTGTGATCCACTGCAGAACTGTCCAGAGGGAGTCTGCTTGATGCATGGGCTGGTCTGGGAGCATTGCAGTCGAAATTGTGTGAGAGTTGAGCTCGGTGACACCTGCGGTGTTGAAGGGCCATTCTTTTACGAACCCGAGTATATTTGATTCGCTTACATTTAGAATGGTAACATACAGGAAATTAAAAACTTTGGTGCCAAAGTTATAATATTGCCAGGGACCATACATTTGAAAAATACACGTATGCATGCAGTACTCGAGTTTTCCCTGTTTCTTGTTGTGAAAGTAGCTGGGTTTTGTTCATACTGAAGGCAGCGGGTAAGCTAGTGGTCTGTGTGAATAATGAGGGTAAGATGTGGTCTTTAAAGTTTTAGGACTCATTTTCCTGCACTATTTTCCCTCTTCATTATTTCTAGCTTTAGAGATTTATGCTGTAGACTAAAAAGCCCTACAGGAGACTGAATCATGCATGAACTTTTACACAACTTTCTGTTTGAACCTGATTGTTTTTTTCACCTTTCTCATCAGATCAGTGTTTTACTGAAATGTTGGCAGATGGGGAGTAGAAAGTGTGCCAACTGATGCTAACATTTCAGCAACAACGGGGTGGGGGGGAGGAAGAAAAGAATAGCTGGAGAGTATACTGTTTTTCTAGAATAACATCCTTTCTCAGAGCACTCAATTCTCCTTGAGCTCTGGCTGCTTCCAGTTATTTCTTAATGTGTAAGCACATCCTGGCTTTAAACTGTTTTGGTCTTCAGTTTCCAACTGTTCCACTTATCTCCAGCTTGACAAGGTAGCATAGTAACCATTGTATTAGGCCACAAAAGGAAAAGTCATGAGATAAATTGTGAATTTTCCCTCTGTTCTTTAGTCTTTTTTTTTTCTGTAACCATGCAGAGAAGACATTGTACCAAGTTTGATGGAAGTGGTAAATCTCAGTGTATGAGGATGATGAAGTGATGTCAGTTATTGTTTGCTGTGACAAATATTTACATTAGTGCAGTTTTATCATTTGTCCCTGAAGCTCATAAAAAGCAATAACATAAATATTAAGATAATGTTCGTGATTTGCAATAAGTAGATTAATGGTTCAGCCCATGGAGGGTGATGTAGAGACTGAGAATTTTACTAGTGATGTTACTTCCCTTACTGAACCTATGCCTTCCCTCTTAATAAAACCTTACTACATTTGTTTACTTTATTTGTTGTAAAGTCTGTTACTTCCTGGGCATTTCATTATTAACTCATATTCATGAGTTATATATTTTGAATTAAGATCTCTCCATACAAGCCCAGTCTGCTTAAAAGGTGAAAGTGTAAACTGGTGTTATGTGACAAAGATAATTCCTGCCCTGTGTATTACAGCAGTATATGTTTATAAATCGTCCTGAGTCATAACACAGCGTTTATCAGTCGTTCAATTGCTGGTCTCCAGGTAGATGAAGTTATCACTTTTGTTTTCGGCTTTCCCTGATATGCAATTCTCAGGTATTCCAATTAAATCTGACCCATTCATATTTAACTGTTGCAGACTAAAGCCTGAATCTGTCATGGATATTGGACTGTTTTATTTAATGAATTTTTTTTTATACATTGAGTGATATGTAATGATATGTGAATATGTGCATAAGCCTTACAGTTAGGCAATCAGGATCTAGACAATGCTTGCTTATCTGCCTGATCCCAAATAAGGTTAAACAAAATTTGCTCCAGCGGGGATATTTTCATTTGTTCTTGCCTTTAGTTCCTCCTTTCAAAATTTAAAATGTTAAAGTGCATCAGTCAAAATTTTTAACAGTGTAAATCCAGGAGACTTCCATCAGCTTTGTAATTAGAAACTAACCAAGTACTTATGTGGTAAGCCATGTGGTTAGCAACTAAGATCTGTTAAATAAGTATGCACTTAAATAAAAAAAAAGAGTTAGGATATGCTTTATTCCTTCTTGACTTAAGAGGGAGGCATCTTTAAAGATTTGATCATTTATAGGAAGATTCAGAAAACTTATGTCTTCTGTAACAGCTCTTTGCATGAGTGTAACAGCACTTTGCATGAGCCAAGTTCTAGTTACATGGCAATTTTGAGTGATGAATAAAGAATGAGAATGGGTCCCCCTATAAAAAACTTACCAATAAAAAGGGGAAAATATCTGTTCATATTCCATAGCACATTCATGGTAGAGTTGAGTTTTGTGGGGTCAATAGATCCTTCCACTGTATCACTCGCTTTTCCACTGACATCAGTAACTTCTGCGTGGCTAAAACAGAGTCTCTCTTTGACAAAGTCCTATCTTCTGGGAAGAAATCTAGGCTGAACTTGGAGAAAAGGCCTGGGGAAGCCAGTGGGTTCCTTGGTAGGTTACTTAAGTGGTTAATCACTAATTGACTTCTAGAGTTGTAGCAGGTTTCTCCCAAGTCTCCTGAGAGAACTGCACCTGGAAAGACTGCAGTGCTTGACACTGGTAGTAAATCATGACTAATAGTCATGAACATACTCAGGATCAGGCATAAATGCAACTTCGACTTACAGTGTCAGGTTTTATCTAAAGTTGTTTAGAATTCTCCACTGAATTCCCGCTAATCTTTCAAGGGATTTAGTTTGAAAAAATTTGGGTGTAACATGTAATTTTTTTCATAGTACATCTAAAAGGTTTTCTTACAAAATGATTTCGAAAACACGTGTTTAAACTCCAATGTTTTTTTTTCATAAAGACCTAAGTTTCCCACTGGCAGAAAGAAAAGGAAAGGCCAGGAACACAAGTTTGGTTAAATGATGAAATGCAGTTCTCCAAGAGTTTAAGTGAACCAAAATGAAATCTGAATGGAAGAAAAAAAGAATGGCTGTCCGTGGAAACATTAACTGAGGTAAATGAAATGGGCAAAAAATAAAGAGGATTGGTAAGGAATTTTACAAACAAGTAAAGCACATGAGGAGAAAAAAAGGCAAATATATGTTTTTGTAAAACAAATCTCTGAATATTACTAGACAACTAAACTGTAATAGATTCAGATTTCTTTATTGGTTTTCACTACAAGCAAGATGAAGACCGCTATCTGTCATATGTTCTTGACACATATTTTAAGTGAAACTTTACTATATTAAGTGTTATGTCCTGGAGATTGGACTGATTGATATGTCTAAATTACAATAAGTCATCCTACCTTGATATAGTAATTTATAACTGAGAAGTGTTATGAATTGGAGTCACTAGAATGCTAACAAAATGGGCCTGAGGTGTCATTGTCAGTTATCTTTCTGGAATAAAACCGCTGAAATGGTCACATTTATGCATAATGTAACATTTTTTTGTTAATTTGAGAAGTTAATCTGTTACTGTGTAATATCTAAGAAGGCCAGCAAGTAACGTTATAAATAAGTCATAGTTCTTGCACACACATTGTATTCTTGTGGTGAAAACTCAGCTCAGGTGACTGCAACAGGGAAGCATCAGCACTGTGAGAGATACAGGATGTCAGAGGTGTTCTGTTTGAGACAAAGTTTCACAACACATACTGTGTATAAAGCTGAGAGGAAACAGTAAAAGAAGAAATTTGAACTACTGACAAACCTTTTATGGCTTCAAATTCGTAGGGAACACATAAGTAAACATTTGACTTGTGTACTGCTCCATGAAATGACAGGGAATCCTGATTTTTTTTTTTACAATATATTTTGGCAGCAATTACTTTCTTATAGTCCTTCTTTATCTTTCAGCTATTGTTAGGGTCTCTTGGCCTTAACTGCCTCTTAAATGTCTTTTTTTTTGTGTGGAGTATGAATTAAAGAATAGTATATAAAAGTTATTCAGGAGTTTCTACTTAGTTTTTTCCCCAGATTATATGAATAATAGATTAAATTAAAAGTCATAAAATACAAAATGGATAAGAAGCAATATTTATTCAATGTAGTTTTGGCTATGGAATTCATGGTCCTTTCTAAGTCCTGTTATTTCAAAAGCTGTGATTAATATCTATTTTTATATACACATTTGGCTCAAATAAACTGTATAGAATAAAATAAGCATACTGAGATTAAAACCCTAATTGCCTGGGCTTATGAAGAAAAATTGTCTGCATAATAGACTGCATAATTATCCTTCCTGAATTTAAGTGTTTTTGTGAAGGATCAGGATCTCATCTCACAGGTCTGGATATTTTAGAACCTCTGTTTCAAGTGATCTTGGCAGTAATTACTTAGAGACACTGAAAGACTTTGTAGTTTCATAAACTAAGGGACCTTCTCGGCATTAGCTCTGGTGGTAGGTAATTGGTGACAAGTCAAATGACTGAAATTTGCATACTTTATTTGTGATCACCTTGAAGCTTCTGAAATAGGGGCAGTTTCCCTTTTTTCTGCTGCCATGTCTAACACGTGAGAGCTGCTTACCTGTGCACGCTTCCTGTCTTTCTCCTAAATCCTTGCTGCCTTTTGGTTTTATGGCTTATGTCCATCTTTTGTGCAAGACTCTGACAGTCTTCAACTTCATTTTGAACATCTGTATTCAAATGCAGATTTTGTCTTTGTAGCTGGGACCAAGTAGAAGGCATCTTTGAAGAAATGCTAATAAGAGTGCTGTGGTAAGGCACTGCTTCTTAGGCATCCCTTCCTCCCTAAGAACATTTCTTTGAAATCTGGACTAAAAAAAAATACACCATTTTGCTCTTATCAACATTGCTTTAATGTGCTCAGAATAGCATGCCTGTATAAACCAGAAAAATTGATAGGTGATAAGGAGCTATTGCTTTACTGTGCTGGATGAGGGATGGTCTGCTTTATTGCAGTCTATAGGGGGATTTTGGAAGAAACAGCTATTATGTTCCTTTTCTTCTTCTTTATAATTTAGCTGATTGACATCCTGCATTTGCTGAAATGTCACACCAGCCCCGAGCACACGAAAAACAACGGTGAAACCTGGTTTATCATCTGCAAGGTAGAGATGCAGCTATCAGGGTAGCTGGAAATCTAATAGATAGAAATTTCTTTTTTAAAAAAAGGGTAGAAAAGAAAAAATGACAAACCTGTAAATGACAGTCTTGGGTGAAATTTGAGAGAACTTAAAAAAATTGCAGATCCTGACAGATTCTGGCTCTGTAAGACAGAAAGAAAACTTTCTTCATTGAGAAAAGATCACTGAAAAGTGTCATGCACAAGTCTGCTCACAAGATACTCTGTCATTTGCTGCATTTATCAAGTTACACAATCATGCTCAACAAGTGCAAGACAGCTTTAAGGTGCAAGAAAATTCCTAATAACTTTATTATTCTCTCTTAAAAGCAGGTAGAGGCCTTTCAACTGCATTTGGTATCATTTTTCATAAGGGCCCATTAGAGTTATATTAATGTATTTGTAGAGATAGCTCAGTCATCCCAAATCATTTTCTGTCTGATGTTTAAGCCTTTGATAGCGTACTTTGAGTTTGAATTGAATCTTGGAGAGACACTAAGCATGTTAATTAGATTCTCTTTGTACTCTAAGAGGGAGGAAAAGCAGAAGGGATAATTTTTAACGTTTCAGTTGAGCACTATTTGCAGTGCATGTATCTCTTTCCTACAATATTACATGCAATTAGAAGTAGAAATTTCTAGCATTGGCATGTTCACTATGTAATCTGAATTTGCTAAAGGTATGTGTGGCCTTTGGATAATATGCATTGAGTACAAAGTAATTTTTTTAAATTAATTTTTTAAAAATATTAGCCTGAGTGTCTTATTTAAATGTTAATGTATTCAGTTACTACACCACTGTTTTATAACACTGAAACTGCCTGGATACTTGACTGGAACAAAAGTACAGCACACGTCAGCTAAACAGGGGAAATATTTACGTTAATTGATCCTTGTTTGCACAACCGCTTCACTCTTTTTTTTTTCCAAATAATTTTTTACAGACGGGGCAACTGCATTTGTGTTCTCGGTAATGACAAGGAGGGGAGGCGAAGGGCTTTGTCTGCTTTACTCACAGCCACTGGAGCATGTGGGTAGGGCCAGTGCCGGCAGGGCATCATCGCTGTCAGCACCCACCAATGGGCATGTTGGCACCCCCGTGATTCAGGGCAGTGCTGGCTGCATCAGAAGATGCTCCAGAGGAGATGAAGACCAACACTTTCTTCTCCAAACATGTTTCTGCGGCCGAGAGTAAAGCCGTAAAGACCTTCCTCCATCTCCTTGCTCGTGCTCCTAATTCTGCTGCCGAGAGAAGAAATGAGGTGGAACATAACAAATTTCCTCATTACTGATCTAAAGAAAAATGAAATACAGCCTGTGAAAGGAACAAAAGCGGAATTTATTGTCGTGCTGGTAAAGCATGCCAACAAGTTCAATTTGCAGTTGTTGGTAACACTTTAAGGTATTAGAAAAGCATAAAAGAAGTGTAGGGAGAAAGTAGAGAGCAAGTTGTAACCTCTGTAACTTACCCCCACTGTCAGGGTTTGGGATTAAGGAGCTGGGTGAAGGAGGTGGGACAGCTGACCAGGGGCTTCCTGGGTCCTGCCTTCTTCTATCACATCAGGAGAGGGAGTCCAGGCACTTACCATTAACAGAAAGATTATGGATCTGCTAGAGAGAAGGGATCTGACAGCTGTGAGAAGATCTGGCAGTAGGAAGACACAGAAAAATTAAGCCCCAGATGAGAAAGAATTGAGGTCAAAACAGGAACAGATGTGCACTAAAAATAGAAGGACTAGAAAAAGATAGATGCAAAGGTCCTTGCAAGAAGACAGGTGCCAGGGAGGAGGGAGAAACATCTTATTAAAGGAGAGATGGAAAAGCAATGATAATGCAAAAGGAAGAAAAAATTACAGAACAAATTAAGGAGCCTCTTCTTCTAATTCAAGTCATTCTTATTTAGCTCTAACTAAATCACCCCTTGAATCCTCAGTTATTACTTGGAAAAGCAATGAACCTTTTGTAAAGGGCAGCAGTGTAGACATTACTGAATACCTCTGCAAACTTGAGATAATGACATTAAGGGAATTAATAGGGTTAAAGTACAGCCTACATTTAGTTCTAATTAGACAAAAGATAGCAGCCAAATTGCCACATAAAATTTAGATAGAGAATTCAAACAAGTTACTGAAACTGTGGAAATATATAGCTTCTGGGTTTAGTATGATCCACTGGAAGCTCCATAATGTATCTGCTCCATTCTGCTGTTTTTTCCCAATAATTTCAGATGGTCTGGGGAACCAGACCCATGCTTGGTGGTGGGCCAGAGCCTCACCTCAGTCATACCTGCATCTGAGCCCCCAGCAAGTACCTGATTGACAGTTTTCATGTGGCAGTTCAGGAGTTTCTGGAAAACGGACAGGGAATGAGAGCGAAGTTTCCTTCCAACAGCAGCAGAAAGAAAGGACTATAACCAACCCTGTCAGAATTCCTTAGCCTTTCTGTCCCAAAACCACAAAAGTGTGTAGGAGGAAAAGTATCAGTTCTGGACATTTCCTTTTTGTGTTACTAAGTGGAATAACTGCATTCAACAACCTGGTTGTTTGACTTCCACGTATCGGTATGCAGTAACCGGTGACGATCACAAAATATTTATCTTAGCCTTTCCAATGAATCCCTCAAAAACGGTCCTGTGGTTCCCAAATATCTAATTTTCTTGTTTCACTCGGGTTGGTTTTTAAAACAAACCAACTGCTCTCTCAGTTACAACCCCAAGAGCATTCCTACAGTGCTGGGGTGTAGTGGCAACAAACTGACCCTGGGATTCGATTGTTGTTGCTTGTTGAAGAACAGCAATTTGAAGTGATGCTTTGCATATATGCATAGATAAACCACCTGTAATAGCAGGAAGAAGGAATCTTTTTTCCTCTGTCTTGATGAAAGATCACAAAGGATTCATTTTTTTGTTCCTGTTGTTGCTACCATGACTATTTTTATGCCATGCTTGATTTTCTAAGAGCCAGGCGACAGCAGTCTTACATGATTTTTTATATTTTTTTCATTATATTCTCATGTTTACAGCAGACTTTCTCCTGTTCTCCCCTCTAGCAGTTTTGTTATTATTCTGCTTTTAAATTCCTTGAAGTGATTTTCAGTAAGCTGGCTGCATGGTCTTTCATCAGGTACAAATAGAACAGTTGGCAGATTCTCTACCTGTAAAAATAACATTTTGTTTTTATGGCAGTGCTATAAAAAAAATTGTACATTGGTACTAATTAACACCCAAAAGGTTTGTCTACATATATGTTCTACATGGCAAGGTTTTCCTTATTAATTTATCTGGATTTGTAGCAATCCATAAGCAGTCAGTCCATAAGAACTTATCCATTTGATGAACCTCATCTTAAGGGGAGGGGTGGACCACAGAAAAGACTATTTTATGAGTTATCTCTTCTCTTCTGCCTGAATTTATAACCCTCCTTTTACTTGCCTCTCAGCCCACATGTCATTTCCCCTGTATTTACGATTGCATAGCTTCTTATAGCTGCTACAGTATTGTTTATATGGAAAAGTATGTGTGGGTGTAATTATAGGCAGCTCTCAAAAGTGGCTAGTGCAAAAATTTGGGTTATTATTTTTTTTTCAGTCTTTTCACCTCCTGTAAGAGTCCTCACCTGTCCCTGAACAATGCACTGATTATAGAGAGGGAGGGCAGGAGATAACACGGCAACGTTGAGACTATCATAGTGGGAGGGTAAAGACCATTAGCTTCCAGAAAAATGCATGATGTGTGAAGTACAGCCTTGGTGCTTCCCACTTCTGCTTTGTAAGGCAGTGTAACAGATGACAAACAGATATAAGGTGTCTTTTTTGGCAGAGGAGGATCTAATGTAAGATAGTAAGGAGAGTCAGAGGGAAGAGCCCAGCTTCCCTCCAGCAGGTCAAACATAGGGGAAAGGTAAAAATAGTACCAACGAGGAGGAAAAATGAAACTTTGACAGTTCTCCTCTCCAAGTTTTTAGTGTCAACAGAACAGATGCCTTTGCTAAGGAGTTGTCCAAAAGCAAGTAAAACAGGGGTGAGGCAAACTCAAAAAGAAGTAACACTGGTAGAGTGCTTGTGTTGCAGGAGAGGGAAGGGACCAAGAAATGATTCCTAGGAGTCAAAAGGATGCTGCTGTGCTTAGGGCCATTACAGAGCATGGCAATCTGTATGTATGTATATGTGTGTAGACTAAAATATCTGTATTTGCACCTTGATCGGATATGCATAGGTAACAAGACAAACCATACACCAACATAACATCCCTGAGTCAAAGACTGCATTATGGTCCCATTACTAATTCACAGAATTAACTGTTCTTTTGCAAATGTTCCACTAGGGCCTTCTGACAAAGCTTTCCATAACCATTTTGTGGCTTATTAATCTGAGACTTTTTATTTCTTGACAACCCTGTGTGAGAACTGCTAGAGCCAAGTGCATTGTTCCTTGTCACCGTGGATTGAGTGCACAGTCTGAGCACAGTGGCTCTGTAAACAAGACTTTTTTTGGACAGTCTGTGTCATCACAGCTGCCAAGTCACATCATCAGGCTCATATAAGCACATAGTCAATACTGATGCTTGCAAGCATTTCTAGATATATCTTCGCAATATATATATATGTATCTTTGCATATATGGTACTCAAGGAGGCCAATAGAAAAGGCACTTGGTTTTTTGTGTCATCTATTACATGTAAAAATGAGCTAGACCCACGTAATCTAAAAGCAGCTCTGTCTCCAGTTATTGCATGAACTGTCCTCCCCTGCAGAGCTACCAAATTTTCATAGCCAACGTGGACAAGAAAGTTATGTTTCCAATAAAGCTAGTGAGAAAAATAGTTGGGAGGAAGGTCATTGACTTAGGACTCTTTCTGCCTCTGTTCCCTCACCCATTCTACCCTAATTAAGCAAACTTCTGAAAAGATCTGGTGGATGAAAGAGTAATTTTGAAACTGAGTGAAGATGTCCAAAGTTGTTCTTTTAAGCTTGTAACTTCACAATCAGGTATGTTTAAATGGCGCATAAAGCCTAAGACAGAGTCTAGTTTTGAGCTTTAATTTGCTTCCAGTTCAGATGGTTTTTGAAATACTAAGGTCTCCAGGTACTCCAGGACCTCCTGACCTAGAGGAACTAGTTCTCCCCCTAACTGAAGTTAATTCACCCCATATATAAGCTGAGAGGAGTCAGAGGAGAACTGAGAGCTGTTTGAAGGAGCTCTGCTCAGGCACTGGAGGGAAGTAGAGGGAACACTCAGTCCCAAGGATCCTGCACCCTGCAAGCCCACAGAAAGCCAAGGGCAATGTCCCTGTTGTGTCCTTGTTCCCCATGCTGAGGCAAAAGGCCACCAGCACAGCACAAGCCTCTTCAACCACCCCTGGGAACCATCTCTGAGGATTCACCCAGTCCTGTTTGGGCCACTGAGCTGGGATAGTTTTCTGTCTGATGCCTGTGCCCGACTGCAGGGGCAACAGCAATCTTTAATTCATTACACATTTTTAATGTGGCTCTGAGTGGACTGAAGAGGAAGCGTGGTCCCAATTCCAGGAATGCAGAGCATTGAATTGCATTTTGTAGCAAGCAGCACTAACTGCTTTGCCTCACTGCAGGGCAAACAGACTGGTACTCAGATGACCTCTTCTTGAAGGGAGGAACAAAAGCTACTGATTAGGAAGAAATGTCTGCTGAGTTGGCTTAACTTCTTCTCTGTGCTCTGATTTTTGGGTCCTAAACTCCGTGATATAAATGACCTAATGCTGGGCCAATTTTAATGCAGAGCCAGAACTGCCTTAGGGGAGGATTGTATCTAGTATTATTTATCTTCAGTTGTAGGCAATTGTTTTGTAATGAATATTTTCAGTATACCCAGCCAGTGTAGTTCCTCACATGAAGGGTGCTTGTGCTAACCTATTCCTTAAAAAAAAACCTGTTTCAGCCTTTGGAGAAGGGTCACTGTGAAGACTTTTGTTTTTCTTTGTGTAAGTCTTAATCATATCTCTTGGTAGCGAATTCATCCTGCATGTACTTTGAAAACAGCCTGTGTAAACTCCCATATACTTTATTTGCAGTGTGTGTTGGGACAAAATTTCAATGGGTTTCAGTGGAAAATTTCAATGGACTTCAGAAATATCAAAAATGAAAGGAAAGGGAGTTTAAAAATAGCGTGCCATACATGGGAAAAGAAGCTTCTAGGAGAGCTGTAAGTATAGGATATCTGAATAAGAAAACTTGTCTTAAAAGATAGGTAAGGTCCAGAGAAGCATCAGAGATTCGTATTTTACATGATATATTGTTATAACAAGTAGTTTTAACAGACATATTGATAGTTTTCAGTCTTTTGACTTTGCCACCCTTGCATTGTGAAGGATTTTATAAAAGAAGTCTCCTTTAAAATGCAATTGTGTTGTGAAACATGGGTTGTGGAGTTCTGGACTCATTCTCATTTAGTGATTTCCATATTAATATGTGTTAACTATAAAGAAAAGGCCGTTTTCCCCATTTGTTCTACTGGCAATTTGCATGCAGCTTTACATGTCTTTAACTCCTGTATTCCCCTGTACTAAATAAGGCTGTCCTTGACACTGAACAATCTGATGTTTTCCTAGATTAAGGCCCTGATTTCACTGATCTATACTCCTTGTTGCTTTAGCTGCATTAAGTATCTAACAAGAAATTTGTAAATGTTTCTGTTAATAAGAGGCAGACACACACAAGTTTCCTCAGATCACTTTAACTGAGATAACAGAAATGATGAGCAAAATGCATTCTTAATTCTTCAATCAAAAGATTGGACTATATGCACCCCAGGGAACCAGATTCACTGAGTGAAGCTGTCAGATGTTTACAGTGTAGCTTTTGGAAGCAGAGGCATATATAATTGAAATTATGTTTCAAGGGGACCTGTCAAAGTATTTTTGGCATATAGAAAAACATTCACTTAGTGAACAATTTGGAACCACTGTCTCTTTCGTCCCATTACACATCCAGATGTTCTACATGTTTGTGTTCTTAATTTGCAAAGCAGAGAAACACTGTTGCCATTGCAGAATAAGGGATGGAAATGAAAATGAGGTAGGCATTCGCTGCTTGTGTGCTGCTTATTTGCTCCCTGATTGTGGTGAGATGGCAATGCAAATATTTGCAAGGGAGATACATTCTTTCTATAGTATTTTTAGATTTGTCTGTATTAAATTCTCATAATGATCTGGTTGATCATAGCATTTTTTATTTTCATATAGAATGTATAAATAATGTGTGTAGAGAATACAGAAATTACAAAAAATACTATAACATGTGGCCTGTAATTAAATGACAACTCTGTTATTACGGTGATGGATATCTCAGGAGACTGGAATAAAACAAAAAGTGCCACTGGTAGGCATAGATTCATCTGGAATTCAGCCAAGGCAGCGGTGCTGGGAAATGATACATCATTGAATGGGAGATGATGGCTATTTGAGAAACAAATTTTGTATCCTCACATTCCCAACTCATCTCCCCAGCTTTACAACTAATCTCTGTGGCAGCTTTTCAGAGAAACTGCCCATGTTTAAAAACGCTGGTGATACATTATTCTGTGCCTTGCAAAAGTGATCCTGATGCTAAAAAATTAAGCTAGATTTCACAAGGAAAACATAAAATCCCCAGTTCAGCAGACCATCCTCTGAGAATGAAGTTAGTGGCAGAGAAAGAGTGAGAATCAAATTCTAGGACTGGAAAGTCCCCATCTTTCACATGAAAAAGAATTATAAAATATAATATAATATGATATAATAGCTGTTTAATGTATTTTATATTTAGGTCTAGAAATGTCAGTAACTTGGATCTGCATAGTGAAGGGTTTCTGGAGTCAGAATTCTGGCTCTGTTTTTCCCAAAACTCAGTAGAGCGAAAGGCTTAGAGCTTTCTGGCACATGGATGGCAACAGAAGGCTTGATGAAAGGGAGTTCTAAATACATGCAATAAACACAGCAGAAGTAATCTAACAGTGGAATAGGAGGCTCTAGTTCCATATCTGTTGTTCTTATCTCACCAGAAGAAGCCTTTCGTGGCACAGTTTCAAATAACTTGTCATTTGATATTCATCCAGAGGCTGTGACCTGAAAGGAGCAAAGCTATTTTCTGGTTTGATATTTGTTTACACAGCTGATAGAATTTTCCAAACCCTCAATTTTAAGTATACATTTTAAACTATATATACTCCTACCCTAAATGCTTCAAGTCCCAATAAAACTGCCCCGTCAGAGATATTCTCATGTTTAATAACCTTCCTGGTAGAAGTTTTCACCTCAATTCAGAGCTGGATTTCTCCCACAACAGCTTTTAGACACTGGACATTCTTATTGCTTTCTTTGGATAAGCAACATTTTTGGACTTTCTTGCGTGTCCGCAAGCCCACTATCTGCACAATTCAGAAACATTAAACCAATTGCTTCCACTTCGGAGGAACCTGTTCCATTTGTCAGGATGCATAAAGCATTGGAGGAGATTTTCATCAGTCTCCTGCTGCAATGCTGCTGCTTTCACTGAATCGGGCAAGAGCCTGAGGGTGCCTCCAGAGCCTTTGTCCTTAGGTATCTGTTGGGAACAAGCGTGCCAGTGCTTTCATAAAGACAGGAATGAGCTCTGCCAGGAAGGTGAGTTTTGTTCCTTGGCACAGACCCAAATGTGCCCAAACACACTTCTTGCATGAAGGAGAGGGCTGCTGCCAGTCCTGTCTCTCTTGGAGGTAAGGGTTTAGAGTTTCCAGTTTCTCTTCAGATATAATCTTTCAAATGCCTTGCTTGTCACAAAGGTGATGTGTCTCTGTGGGGCCAGGGGCAGCAAGGCTGACGCCATGCAGGTGGATGAGTCTGTTTTTGGAGGGTAGTGACTTGTTCAGGGCTTGGCAGAAAACCCTGCCAGAGAGGAAAGCTGCTGCTGGAACTCAGCCATTCCTGAGATGCTCCAGGAAGGTCCAGGAAGGAGCCAGGACGTTGCTAGGACTGCAGCTGGCTGCGGTCATTTTGGACACTTGGCTACTGGAAACAGCTGTGAGTGGGTCCTTCTGCTCCTCGTTTAATTTTCTGGTGAAAACTGTTGAGCATGTTTGTATTTATCCTCATTTTCTTAGAGAATTAGGAAAATCAAACTAGTATATGCAGTGTTAGCAATTTCCGAAGATTATTTTTAGTTCAAAAAATAAATGAGTTTTCTATGGAAAGTTCTCTTTCTCAAAGAAAAAGGTCAATTGAAATCCGTGCAGACCTCATTCATTTAGAAAGAACAATGCTAACGGGAACATAGTATTTTCTACTCGGTGCTACTGAGCAGATGTAGTATAGAAATCTGACTAATATTTTCATTGCCGTATAGTATTAGTTATATGAAACTAAGCACTAAGACAAAAAGTATACTTTGTAATCCTTACTATTTAAATTTCTTTGGTTAGAAGAACTCGGGATTTTTGTTGCCTAGTAAATAGGGTATATATACTATGAGAACTGATCTCCAAAGTGATCTCAGCTTAAAACAATCTGGCAAGGAAAAGTATTTTAGGTGCTGCTTTTCTGTCTTGCCAGTGATTAAATGGGGCAACAGTCTTAATTTAAACTTTGAATCACCTAAGTGAAAGTGCAGGACTTTAAAATACAAATATATACAGGACTTGTGCGCACCTAGAAAAGAGCAAATAATTTAAGAAGTAGTTTTTAAATTTCTCAGTTATACTTCTGGGAACATTTAAGATATGTTAGAAGTAGCACAAAATGAAAGCTACTCCTTTAGCTCTGTGCTAGAATAATCTTTACTAAGTTTCTGCAGAAGGGTTTTACCGTGGCATCAGTTATGCCAGAAATTCAGAAATTCTCACTTACTGGAACTCAGCTATTTCGTGCTCAAGTGGTTCCTGGAACAGCAGGGAGATTTTTATAAATACATGGCGGGGCAGATGTTGTACTGATATCTGCTCAGTGAAAATGGATTCCCAGTTTGGCTCCCCGTCTCTGCCTGCTTGAGATAATCACGGTGAAAGTGAGGGGTAGTGACATGCCATTAAGTCTGGTGCTGCCACACACTGGGGATCTTTATCTCCTGCAACATTTTTTTAATGCTACAAACTCAGAGTAAGATCAGGGGTGCAATGTCTGCAACACTCTGAAAACAGTCCGTATTTCTCAGTTACTATCATGTTTGATAAAGAAATAATATGGCAGTGGTCCATGGCAGATCCTACTCTCAGAATAATGATGTGATACAGTCCATTTGGCTGTGCTTAAGTACTGATAAATAAACATATCCTGTATTTTTTTCCCCCTCTAGTTTCCCACCCCTGCTGTGAGGTTCAGTATTCAGGGCACTCACATGTCCAGCTTTATATATTATGTGTCTAAACAGGTTTACAAAAAGTTAAACAAAAGTCGATACAGGAAACCAGCAAAAAAATAATAAGTTTATGGGGGGGGGGGTGTGAAAAATAGGCTGAAAATAAGAAATCTGTTGCTAGAAAGAAGTACTCGTGCAAAAACCTATCAAGATTCATAACCATCTTGGCTTTGTTGGGCAAGTTTATCCATGGAACTTAGAGGAAGGTCGTGCCTGACTTGTGTGCAGTGAAATCCGGAGAGTCAGCAGTGTCCTCGCCCCCTGCTGTATGCAGGCCACCCACAGCTTCGGTGTTAGATTATTTTGAAGAGGTAATCTCTTCTCAAGCAGTGTTCCCCCGGCTCCCCAGAGACAGCTCTGCGTGCCCACAGCTCTGCGCTTAGACCAAGCCATGTGGTTATGGATCTCTGAATCTTTGAAAGCAGCCGCTGATGTTTGCCTTCCACCTGTGTAAGGGAGGTTTTTTGATTTCTGTTCTTCTTTTTTTTTTTGCCTCTGTTAGAAAGGGAAAAATTATCCTTAACCAAGTCGTGTGAGCAAAGGTGTTCATCTGGGTCTTAATGTTATTTTTTCGCCCTATTCTTGGGAGACCTAGAAATGAAGACTACCTCTCCCTTTGAGATGCTGTTTCTGCAAATCAGCTTCAATTTCCTCCTCTCCTTCCATTCCTTCCATTTATCTCTTTTATTTTCTCTCTTTCATAGAGATGGAAGAAGTAAAAGCCCCTTTGGAGAGTTAAAAATACTTGGGGTGACAAAACAGCATTTGGAAGGAAAAGTTGAAGCAGACTGATCTTCTTTATTAGCCCTTGAGTAACTGGAAAAATAAAACAACTCATGTTCCAAAAATTTTGCCATGTCACTGGCTGGGCATCTCTCTAAAACTCTAACACAAGTCTTCATTTCAGACTACATTTTGGGGATTTAAAAATAGTCCCTGCAGACTGGGACATACTGATTTTGATCTGAGTGTCATCTCTTTGTTACTTTCAAATTATTTTCAAAAAAAACATTTGCTTAGAAGTTATCTTCAATCAAATTAATGAAGGTAGTAAAAAAGGCATAGGTCTGGAGAAGATTTATTATTTGCACATTTTTCAAATAAATCTGGGTCAAGTATTAGCTTCATGAATAGTTCTTTACAACATATAAACAAAATTTGGGGTATTTTTGTTTTAAGAGATGACATAAACATGCTTTGATGAGTAAGTAGTGAGGGGGTCCCCTCCTTAACTCAGGCATGACTCAAACCTGAGTACTCTGAGACATAATTTCCCTTGCTTATTGTTTTTGGTGTACTAATGTGAGCATAATGTTTTACAGTTAAATCTTTCTGTCTTTCTGCTACCATCAGTTTTCTGCCTGACCCCTTGATCCTCAGATTATTAATGTGCAAATAACACACTTGCTTAAATAATACACTTGCTTAAGATGCATGTGGAGGTGGGCTTGTCATGAGCTTCAGACAAAGAGTTTGGGCTCTGAGAAGAAGGGGATGTGTTGTGACCTGCTCACAGGGCCACAGGCTAAGAACTGAATAAAACTTTCAGGACTAGGCCACGAGTTGAAAAGTTCAGTGATGCTGGCAAAAAAATGAAATCCTACTTTTGTTTGTGACAGTGACATCCTGAGAATGTGTTTGGTCTTTTAAGTAGACTTAAGCTTCTTGAATCCGAGAAATAGCGTTTGATGAGCCAAGGACAGAAATAAGGAAGATAAGGTCGAGAAGGTTTATATCTTATTCTTTCAAAAGGCTAAAATGAAGTAATGTATTTTTTTTTCCATTTGCGAAAAATTCAAATAACAGTTTGTTCATTTAGATGTTGAAATCAAAACTTCTGATGAAAATCTTGGAAACATGTTTGCTGAACATGATTTATATTTTCCTGGTGCCAGTAGAAATCACAGGACGTTCTAAACGCTACTTTAAATGTATTTCTTGATAGATCTGTTTTACCCAGTTCATGTAGTATTTATTGTTGACTCTTCCTTTTTTAATTTTCTTCTGTGTAATTCTTTAAATGGTGGGTTCACAGATATCCTGAAGAAATTAGTGTACTCCTCGACATGGGATCTTAATTAAGGAAAAATGACCTTCTTCTCTTTGCAAAATTTCAAAATATTTTCCTAAAAGAAAGAAGAGTTTTTAATACTCTTGGCTACGACTGTCAGGAAATCTCTTTTTCTCTTCAAATGCATTGAAAAAAGCCAACCACAAAAGCATAAAACCCCCACTTTACAAGCTTTTATCAAGCTTTGTTATCAACTTTTATCCATATTTTAAGCTTTTAGCTGGAATATTTAGTTTTGAATACTGACCAGCATTGGCCTGAACCCTTGATTTTCCTCTTATAAATCACACTGCTATTAAATAACAAAATTTGATGCTAATAAAACTAAGTCTTCACTATTAAAACACTAAAACAAAGCACTAGACATTATTGAGGAGCCCAGAAAGTTGACAGCAGTCAGGATTTGTCTTCATTAATAACTAATGCTATAAAAATGGTTCCTTGGAAAACAGCAAAGAAATAGCCAAAATGAGCAATTATGAGGCCAATAAAAAGATATGTTTTCCTCATATCTTTCTGGGCTCATTTTCAGGCAATTAGGCTTCAGGTACATTTATTTGGTTGGCAAACATTTCATGTTAAAACTCAGAAATTGATGAGCTATTTATTAAACTCATTCTTTCTAACTGGCAGTATCATTATGCAAGGGATTATTGTCTCTTCATTTATTTTTCTGGAGTGATTAGCTTGTGATGCTATAAAACTCATTTATGAGAATGCCTGATATTTATAATGCTTTAATTAAAATTGGATTGGGAAGCAAATGGGAAAATTTACATTCAACATATACGGTTGTGTCAAACGTGTTTGACGGCAGTTGTCTTTTTATTAGCTTAGAATAATTAGTTGGGGTATTTATGTACTAATATTACCTAATTAACTCAGCAGCAAGGTAATTAATTTAGTTAACGGCTGTCCAAGAAAGAGAAAATAGTGCTGTAGTACAGAGTTATGCTTTCATTTCACTGGATTCTTCTTGGTTAAATGATTTTTCAAATAGGTATTTTTTTTTTGAAAGGATTCAGAGAATATATCTGTTGTATTGGAGAGGGTGAGTTTTGCATTTTATCCTTGGAAAAACAAGGTATGGTGTAAATCACACAGGGAGAGAGCAGAACAATTGGATGGTCTTCCCTTTCAAGGAAGCTATTAGATAAGGTACGCTCTATCCATCAACAGCACCTATTCCTTTGCTTTTAAATTCAAAATGCATAGGTGTTTTAAAACATGCCTTATTCCAACATTGCAACACCATTGAACATCTGATGCCTGCAACAATCGGGTGAAAATGTTGGGCACTGAGCACATATATAACCAAAACAAGCTAACAAACAAAACACAAGCTCTTCAGACATATGCAAACCCTTGGGGGAAAGAAAAGCTTAGTTCAGCCTTTTCAAGAGGTAGTTTTAGGATGAAGCATGGAGAATTGTGTGCAAGATACCTAAAAAAATGATTAAAAAATCATTCTGCCTTGCCTTCCACCGACTGAGTGGAGTTCGGTGGCATTTCAGTGATGATGCGCGAGGTGTTTGGGAACTTTCTGTGTTTGTATTTTTGCCCATGTACTGCTGGTACCGTAAAGCGCGTGCGAAAAGCTGCCCCTGAAAAAAATCGCCCATTTACTGGCAAAATGTGAATGTTTCATCGTGTTATTTCTACTGGAAAGATTAACGTCACCCATGTGTGGTGAAGGACCATTCTTGGAGTCTCAGCATCCAGAAGACTCGGTGGGTTGCAAAACAGCAGAAAAGTCATGTTGAGAGTGGTGACGGTGACACACCACAGCTGGCAGGGTCAGAGCACAACATGACAGCTGCAGTGCGTGAGACCACAGGTTCCCCCCTTGGCAGTAGCCCACTGTATCCTCTCCAGAAAAAGGCTTGGCCTGTGTGACAAGGAAAGGTCAAAAATATCCCCCAAGTGCCACAGGAGGACTGGGCACTGCTGTGATTCCTTGTTTTGGTGCTCTCCCAGACTCCGTGTATATTCAACTCAGTGACTTCCCAAGCTGTTTATGGTTTTCCAATTAATCCTTCTCCATAAACTTGCCCCATCTGCCCTTGAATGATTCAGTGGGTCCTGTGGTATCCTGGAACACTGACCACACATTTTGAGTCATCCTGGTGTCATATCATGTCTTTCTGTCAGTTTTGAACCTGAACACCATGAGCTTGGTTTTATGTCCCTTAGTTCTTAGAGAAAATGATGTCCATCCAGTGACTGAAGTTAAAGGGTTTTGCCTGTTGCTCTAATGTGCTCCTTCAAAACTGCATGTCTGTGTTTCCCACAAGCCTTGCGGGATGGTGGTTTGAAGTGGGGTTCACCCAGTTTGTTTGTTTCTATTTAAAGAGTGTTAGTTTATTTTCCTCTGCTAACAAATATGTCTAAATTCATGTCTGATCAGTTCTGGTGAATTCTGTGCTGTAAGATTTATTCACAGTAGTCAAGTGAGTAAACAGAACGGGGTGCAGAAAGGGAGTGATTCGGGAAAGCAGCACACTCAAATGCCTGAAGTACTTAAACTAACAAATGTCCCTGAACTCTGAAAAGTGGTTCTGCGAAAAGGGTACAGGCATCTCGGACTCACAAGGATATTTGACCAGTTTGGAGGAGGGAAGAAATACCCAGTCAAATGTTTTATTGATTTTACAAACCAAAAGATCAGGTCAGAAACCTGCAGACTGTCCAGTTAGACCTAAGTAGCTCCTTACAGATCCGGGGGGGGGTTTTAAAAGACTATTTTTCTTAGTCTTTTCTGCCTTCTGACATCCAGTTTTTGTACTTGAGTGTTTCACTGCTCCTGTTCCTGAAAATTTTGCTTTACCTGTGCACATATTATAAACCCTGCTGATTGAATGAGACTACTTTTCTGGTCAAAAGGCAGTAACACAAGCTGAACGAGTGTCAGCTTTGGTAGCCATTTCATTGGAAAAGAAACTGTCTTAAAGGAGCTCTCAGCGCCGTACTTTTAAATATTTACATGACCTCTCTCATACCTTTCATACCAGATGTTTTATTTTTATTTACTCTGCTGAATGATACACAGCAGAGACCATCTCACTCTTTGCAGCTGTTTTAAATATCATCCTGTAAGCAAATTGTATGTTAATGTTTATCTTTCGTAGTTTATCATTATCAAAAAACATTGTTGTGCTTTCTTATTTGTAGCTTACTAGTTCCAAATGAGGTATGTATCATAATAATTCATGCACCATCCTGTCTCAGTGCCTAATTAAAAAACTGATGAGTTAAATTCATCAATGTTTCTGGCATTCCCTGAAATATCCTCTTACTTTTTGTCATTACTCAACCGAGAAGCTCCTCAGTTGATTCATAAGCCTACTGCTAATCTAAAGATGTGCAAGTGAGAAAGTTACATTTCTAATTTATTTACAAAGGGTAGAGGTGGAGAGGTTGTTTCAGAATGTCAAGGTTTATACTTGGCTTTTCTAACTTGAGCCCATTTGGATCTCATGGGGTTTTGTGGGGTTTTGGTTTTTATTTTTGCATATCAGATTTGAGAATTAGCTATTATCTGAAGTATTTTCACAGTTAAGGTATAAAAGACAGGAAGCAATTCCTTAACATTTCTACAAAGAAGTTTGGTAAGTCAAATGTCCTAAGTCTTTCATTTAGAGGGTTTTCTGTATTATCTGGATATTTCTGAATTTTAAAAAAGCCTTTTCTCTCTCTCCCTCCTGCTTTTTTTACTTGGCTGGGGTTTTTTTGGTTTGGTTTTTTTTTTTTTTCCCCCCTGCATGTGGAAGCCAGTGCTAGTGTTTGTCCACATAATGTGATGACATACGCTGTAATTTCTTTTCTCCTACTTGTTATTTACAAGATTATACACAAAAGTCTGAATTGGTGGTCTTCATGGTTCATCTTACTTGATTAGCTGCAGTTCCCTGACCCATTTTCAGAATTGTTTTTCTGGGATACTGATTTTTTATTATATATTCTACATGCTTGTTTCTAAAATCTGGGCATTATATTTTTATGTATTTATAAACCTTTTCAGTGAATGAATTGAACTTAGCAAGTGATTCTTGCAGCATATTTGATCTGTTCCTGACTTTCTGCAACACATTGCCAAATTTTGCATCATACGAAAATTTTTTAGCAAGGTTTCCATATATTTTTCTTTCCAAAATACTACCAGGGTTATACATAGCTTTATGCTGAGGCCTCATTCTTAGGGAACTGGGAAAGGAGAAAACCTGCAGATCAGAGCTTGCTATCTGAGTTGGCAAATTACCATCTCTCCTAGTACTGTGATTGAGAATACATAGTTTTTAGATATTAATTTTAATAATAGTATGATCAAAGGCACTATGTATTATTTATTATCTTTTAAAGTGCAGGTATCTCTTGTACCAATTTTTTATGAATGGCCGTATTCTCTTGTTATTGGAGAAATACCACTATCCCTACTTTATTACCTACATAAATATTTTACTAATATAGTGTAATTTTGTACTGCCACTGAAGTAGAGGTTGTAAGATCCTCAATAAGTGGCAGCTCCAGGCATGGGTGGCATCTCAAAACTTTTTTATTTTCCTATACGTACTTCAGAAGTCTTCATCAGTGAGGTCGCTGGTTGTTTATGAGGAATAATATGCCACAGAAATACATTATCCAGTATCAGAAAGGCCAGAAAAAAGAATGAACTGAAAAATATTCCTGTGTAGCCTTTAAAAAATCCTTCTCTTCAGCATCCCCATCTCCAGTGTGTTTCTAGTCATTCCAGAGGAGCACTGTTCTTCATCTCTTTCACAACAGAGGATCTGAGCAGTCTCCTTCCTGAGCCTGCTGGAGACCCCCAGAACAAAGGTCACATAGAGTAGCCTGATTAATTTGTTTTTTTCAGTCATGTGGTGGTTGGAGTGGGCTGTGGGCCGGTAGAGCAGGGGTTGTATTTTTAAATAGCAGTGGTTGACACCTCTTTTAAATGCTTCCAGTAGCACTAGCATATGAACACAGTGACTAACAGTGCCTGACAATTTCAGTTTTACTGCAGTTATTGCTTTGACAGGCCTTGACTTTCTGCCAATTCAGTTGGAAACAGGCTTTATATCCCTTTTGCCCCACTGGCTTTCCAGATTCTCTCTCTCTTTTTTCCTAACCAAACATTTCTTCCTCTCACAACTCTGATTTCTCAGGACCAATGGCCACAGTCACCCCTTCCCTTCAACTTGTGGGCACCTGTGCTGTCTCTGCTGTTAAATCAGTAAGACACACACAAACATTCTGAGAAAACAGAAGAGAGATAGTGAAACATTAATTGATCTTTTGCCTCATTAACTTTTTAATAAAAATGTCTGACTTGAATGGGAGCTGCTACTGTTTGGTTCTCCTAAACTTTAAGCGTAGAACCAACCTGTCCATTTACAGGCTCACCCGTGACCGTGACCCGCTCGCCTGTCCCAGGAATGCAGTGTTTCCGTAGTACTTCAGCCTGTTTAGAGTACATATGGGCTGCCAGAGAACAGCTGGAGGTGCTGGGTGATGAACGCTAGATATTTATCCTTTTACCAAAGCCTGATGTGCTGTCGGTATAAATCAGGCAGAGCTGTGTGAAGGAAAACACATTTTATCGAGAAAATAAAGGGAAAGTCAAGGACCAAGGCTGAGGTTCTCACTAGTTCATCATTCTTTTCAAGTTTAAGCCCATGACTGTCTATAAATATTTATAATTGTTTGTTACTTAGAGGAAATAAGGGTACTGAAGTTAGTCATGTACTCAGAGCATTTAAGCTCCTGGTCCCAACTCGAATGGGCAGCTGTCAGGAAGTGTAACTATTCACAAGCTGGACTAAAATGAGTTGCTAATGTCAACTTATATTTAAATAGTCAAGCACGCACAATGTGCATCTCATTATCTCTTCTGTTCTGTTTTCTGGGACTACAAAGACTATCTTGGCTCTAGGGAATGAATTATTTCTTCACTCTAAATGGTGCTGCCAGGTCCAGGCTGATGAGGTTCTGGGTGTTAGAAAAATGATGCCACCTTTTCGTGTTCTCCAGCTTGTTGATGGCTTTTTTATATTCTTATTTGTTGCCTTATAGGCAGCTGCTGGCAGAACATTTGTGAAAAATATAACTATATTTTTTTCTGCAGGTAAAATTTATTTATTTTTTTCCTTTGTCCACGTCCTTCAGTACTTCATTGTTAAGTAGTAGTTCATGATTTGAGATAGAATAGTAGAAAAATACCAAAGGAACCAACACAACCCCTGTGCCTCCCCAGATTACAATAATTTCTGAGCTTTCATAGTTTGTTTTAAGTCAACAGAATGATTTTTACTTATGTCAGAGGTACAGTTCTCAACATGAATATTTTCTAGAGGAAGTTTTTGAGGTGTGAGCAGAATCCACAACAGCTAATCATAGCATGAGTGGTCAGTTGTAAAAACTTGTCATTTTCCTTTGACAGCCAAATATCTTCTGTAGAGTTCTCAAGTTTTCTGTAATGAAAGAATGGAGAATACCTGGGTACCTTATCCAAGGAAACATCGTGCAACCTGTAGAGAAAACAGCTCTGTCTTGGGGAGAAAAAAGTTTTAGACTAAAAACATTTATTAATTATTGGTACTCTATAATCATTATGTTGTGCAATAGCCTAAAACCTACAATCTGGCACAAAGAATTATGAATGCAGATGATATGTTTATACTGAGGGAACCTACTTGCATCACACTGGTGGAATGGCTGGATGTGGCTTCCCATTTGCTCTATTTTTTACAATTGTCTGCTTCCTAATAGCACTGGTAGAAGTACATGAAAAAAAAAACTAATAGCAGTTTTAAGAGGATATTTGTAATTTCTCAGAAGAAATCTGCTGAGTGTGCTCAAATATTTCAGGCAGCATACCCCAAACAACTGTCTGGATTCTCTTTTAGGATTTCCCATCCCTGAGGGACACCTACACCATGTCTGTACTCAGTCCCTCACTCTTGGCAGTAGATTTTCGTCCTCATAGGACATTCTCTGAAGGATGGATACAGTGTAAGAACTTCTTTGGATGGGCCCAAGTGAGATTCAAATAATGTTCTGTTATTTGGAGACTGGCAATCTGAACTAGTCTTTAAGCATATATTGCCTTGATCATCACCACTCTGTTAATGAACATTTAAATGTGCAGGACAGTCTGACAGTGGCCTTTAAACACATCTAGCTACATGAAAACTGAATATGAATTTCAAATGCATATACTTTTTTTTTTTTTTTCCTGGTGTTGCAGCTGTGCTCCAATTTGGAAGTAAATTTTCATGTTAGTCTATATCTATACAGAATTGTACTTTATAGCTCTTTGATTTTGAAATCTAACGTAAGGCTTTCCTGAGAGTTATATATTGGATATTTATTCACATTATTCATTATACCAGAAATTATAGTGAAGTAAAATGAAGAATTCCAAATATTTTATTGACCTGGGCTCTGGTTAATTAAATTCTAGTTTCATTTCGGTGAGTTTTCTGGCCCATTGGAGATGTAATTCATTAGGCATAATTAATACTCTTCTACTTATAATTTTTATACAAGACCCCATATATATTAAATTGAAATAAAGATTCATAAGTAACTGCACTAAAATGTCAGCTCAAAAACTCTGATTATAAACCAAAACCTGTATCTTTTGTTATTAAATGTATATGAATTGAAACAACTGTCCTGGGGTACCTACAATTTGTGTCTCATTCATAGAGCCACAAAATTAAAATTTTCCATATAATTTACTGTAGTTTGTTAGAAATATTTGATATTTTAGTTTTCTCAATGTAAATAAAATCTGGCAAAAGCCAGCTGACAGTATTCATTCTTGGATCTTCTGGAATTCATTCCAGTAAGAACCATTACAGGTTTCAAATCAGTAAAAAGGCACACATTTTTCTGTGTATACTTCTGCCTGTTGTTAGAACAAAAGTTAATTCTGGTTAAAGATAATAAAGAAAATAGTTACCCTTGATTGATTTTTTTCCAGCTAGTTTTTATATTTGGGTAGTCTAAGAACCGGAGGAACAAAGCTCATTCACAGATCTTCAATATATTAAAAATATTCTCAAATTGCGCACCAAATTAAAACAGATTGTGTGTAAAGGTTCCTCAGTACATTGTTACTGAGATAAAACGAAGGTCTATTGGCACTGTCAAAGTATGAAGATGCCTTATTGTGACCATACTGTAAATAATAAATCAGTCTGCTTGTGGTATTCATCTTGCATATCTTTGTGGTGTGGGAATAAGATACTCAGAAACAGCAGAGTTAAAAAATACCAAGAACATTATTTGCAGTCACATATGAGGCAAAATATTATCTTCGATAGAATGGCAATAGATTTTTGGACAGAAATGTTTTGCTTAAAGAAGGCTGACAGAAACATATTCTAATTAACATTTGATAATAACTGTAAATTAAATATCTAATTATGAGCATAAGACAACAGCTCTGTCTATAACCTTTTTACAGCTGGGTTGATATCACTTTTTCTGTCTTTGACAAGGAAATTAATTGTGTTGCTGAAGTGTGAATTTAAAGTGTTTGAGTATCCTTTGTTTTTCATCAGCACTGGTTTATACCCAACTTTTGATTGCAACTGGATGAGTTTTACTACACTTCCAAGAAATGCTTTCCATTACCTCTTGCTGTGTCAGTGTACAGAAACAGTGCACCTGAAAGGATGTGAAGTTCAAACACAGAGAGGACTCTTCAGTGAGAGTCATGGGAGAGTCCCAGAATTGTTGAGGTTGGAAGAAACCTTGGAAACCCTCTTGCCCTAACGCCCTGCTCAAAGGAGGTTCAGTCAAAGCAGATTGCCCAGGGATGTGCCTTTTGAGAGTCTCCAAAGAGAGGGACTTCACAACCTATCTGGGCAGTGGCTCCAGGGTTTGACCACCCTCCGAGGGAACCAAACCAACCAACCAACCAATGCCCCCCAATACCTTTCCATATTTTTAAGTGGAATTCCCTGTATGTGCCTGTTGCCTCTTCCCCTGTCACTGGGCATCACTGAGAAGAGCTAGGCTTTGTCTTTCATACCCATGAGCCTTCTCTTCTCCAGGCTAAACGGTCCAAGCTCTCTCAGTCCCTCCTTGTGTGACAGGTACTCCAGTCCATTAGTCACTGAGTTCTGTAGCTGTGTTTCAGAATTAACTCTCAGCTACATCTTCCTTTGCTAAAATGTCACCATTTTGGTCTTGACTGCCCTATTTTTCACAATGTTTTTGGGCTGCTAGTACCTCAAAACTCAAAAGCTGTTGAAAATACAAGTATTTACACACAAAATCAGTTGTCAGACTGAAAGCATATCAAGTGAGAGACTTTGATTTCCTTGTAGGAGACTTTCGGAGGTTGACTTTTTTAATTTTTTTTTTTAATTGTTCCACTTTCATCTCACGCTTAGCAGAGTATCAAGGATTTTATCTTGCTTGATATCTCATTCCACAAAGAAAGACATTTAACACAAACTTAGTTGCAGTTTATGAATAAAAATCCTCCTTAGTTCCCAGAAAGAGGGAGACTGGTCACACATGACCACAGTTTATATTTATAAGAAGTTATTTCAAGCAGACCCATGTCCTCCTCTGGTGTAAGGAACCAGGGAGGGAACTTTCAAAAATAATGCTGTAGAGAAGAGAGGTGGGGGTTTTTTTGTTTGTTTGTTTGGGGTTTTTTGAGTTTTTTGAGTTGACGTTATAGAAATATTCGGTAGCTGATTCGAGAACATGTCCTTTAAAAAGTTCTTTCACCTGCAAAGAGCTGTGTTGCATGGAAAAGCACATAGAAGCTTTGTGCTCCCCTGGTATGTTATCGTACGAGGCAAAAATGAGCCTCTACCCATCTGCTCCTTGTAGCTGGAATATGCTCTAATGGTCAGTTCAATTGAAAAAAAGAAAAAAAAAGAAAGAGCCATCAAAATCGCCAAAGCCCAATTACCCCATCTATTCAGTGTCTCTGAGGTGAATTAATGGAAGCTGTTACTGACAAAGACCTGAGAAATAAGCAATAACTCCAGGCAAAAACTGTCAAACCTGTTCACTTCTTGAAGTTGCTTGAGGAGCTCTGGCATCCTTAGAACGGAAAGAGCCACGTGGGGGCTTATGAGACTATAGCAATCCCAGATTTTGGCAAATAACATGCTGCCACCTGCAGAAAAGAATAAAAGGGAAACTTCTCCCATCAGTCAGCTTTCTGCAAAGTCTATTAAATTCTGGTCATTGCTTTGATTTAGAAGTTTTTTGCAAAGTGTTGTCTGTCAGTGGTATCTCCATCCAGCACAGCTGCATATTGATGCACAGCATGTTCCTTCAGTTCTTTCATTGTTGATAAGGAGCCTTAGTTCATCGTGGACTTTTTGAATAAGGTATTGTAATATAGCAGTGTAATAGGACATAATGTAGCAAAATAATCAACACTAAAACAATCAGCATTCTGCTTGAGTGACTAATGCACTTAAACCTAGCAATAACTGAAATCTGGGGTCACTGGCAATTCTGAAGAGAAATGCCCATAAATGAAGAAATTACCAAAATAACCTAGAAAAAAACCCCACCATAAAACCTAATTTGGGTTGAATGAAATTAAAATCAGCCTCAAAACCTTACTACTCTTTTAGTGTTTTGTTATAGTTCTGAATGTGCAGGCAAAGAGCATTTCACACAAAAATGAGAATAAATGTGGTAAAAGGGACTTCGGGGGATATTTGCACTCTTACAGTCTCAGGTCTGCCAGGGCTCAGGCTGGCAGCCTAAATGTCCCTCCACTGCACTGTGATCAAATGCATTATGCAGAGTCACAGAAGCTGCCAGTAAGTCTGATATATTCTAAGTCAGCATATGGCTGATGGTTTATTTTTTCCACTCCGTTGGTTTTTTATTATGTTTGTTTTTCTACTTTTTTAATTGGGAGGTTTATTTTGTTGATATGTATGGCTCATCGCTGATGTATTTTAACGTTTACTGCATCAGCTGGGAAAAATAGAATTTTAAGAGCTGTGTAAACCTGTTTATAAACATGTTACTGAGTATAGCTCCTTGCCAAGGGAAAAGCATCCAAAATGTTTTAATTGAGAGTTCACTTGAAGCACACACATCTCATTTGTGGATATCTCCATGTACAAACAGCACTGATGTTCATCATCACATCTCCACTGAATCCACTGGGAGCATTACAAATTGGGATACACATGGATGGTAGGCACTGTAAGCTTAGCAGTGAAAGCATGTTCCTAGGCAAAGTGCATGGCAATAATCAATGTTCATTTTCATGAGCAGTGGACAACCTAATAAGTCACAGGGCAGAACAAAGAGGAGGTTGTATTGTGTTACTCAATGAACGACCAGCTGCGGCAAAAGGAATTTTCAGTGGATTTAAAAAAAGTCAGAATAAGGGAGTATCAAGTTGGACAGTTCAGTTAGTTTTTTCTCAGACTAGAAGAGTTGCAAGCTACAGTTTTTGTCTTCAGAGAGCAGAATGATTTTGAGTCAAATGAGGGAACTGAATATTTAAAGACTGTCAACAAAACACATCTTTAAGCATGCACACATTTGTTAGGATCTCTGAGTGTAACTCATTTTCTATTCAACATTCAGCCTGTTTTTTTCTCTCGAGATAATTTTGCATCTAAATGTGATAAACCACAGTGTCTGGGCTGACAGGGTAAAACATTTTATTTGTTCACAGCAGGAGGATACAGTACAAACCTTTCCAATATGAAAATTGTGAAATACTGTTTTCAGTATGATTTTTACTCATAGGAAATCTTTGTTTCCAACTGCAGAGCTCATCCATCTTTTTATTTAACTAGTTCATACCCTAAGGGTCAGATTTTCAGCTAGACTTCCATGTGCATCCATATAAGCTGACCATAGAAATAATTTTATTTAGATGTGGTTGGCATCACTTAGATACAGACATATGAAATTTTGCTAGGGAGTTTCTTGGCAGAATGTACTCTTCATTTAAGACAGAGCCACATGCTTCTCAAAAACCCCAGGAGGATCCAAACTGAGACCACTCTCACACATTCTTCTGCATTGCTCTGGTAATGTCTCTCCACAGAATGGGGTTTAGATGCAAAAAGAGACAGAATTGGAGCTTACTTTTCAGTCATGCATAATGTAGATAATAATCCTGCCTCCCACATCTCTTTTGCATGCTATTTAAATGAGGCTATTCCCTACTTTTTAGTCCCTTTTAAGCCAAAATATCTAGTGGCTTAATAAAAGCTCTTTCTCTTTAAAGTATACTTAGAAATCCAGTTTAGGATGCTAATTTGCTTAAGGATGGAACTGAACTACTTTTTCTGTTTAATAAGATCTCTTTCTGCATTTTAATCTCCTAATCAACAGTAATAGGCTATGGAAATATAGAGGCATAGTAGTGTTTTTTAAGAGAGGCACTCCTAAGTACTCATACATGATTTTGCAAAATGTGTGAGGCATTTTCAATGCTCTTCCAGCATCTCCAGTATTTTAGTTCATCCGGTGAAGAAGTCTGACTCGCTCTGACATCCACGGGCAGTCGGAATAGTGACTGAACTCAGAGTGGCCTAAAACAAACATGCAGACTAACACAGCCTCATCAGCTGTTCATAGATGTTCAGTAGCGCAATATTTGCTTTTCCAGTGAACTGGGATATTTTTTCTAGTTCTGTGGGGCTGTTTTGCGTTAGGGTTTCTGTTTGCATGTTTGTTTTCCAAAAAGGGAGACAGTAATGGCTGTCTTCAACACTCGGAAACTTGGCCAGGGTAATGGAAGAGCCTTAAATTCAGGCAAGGCTCCCAGTGTTGCAAGAAGTCCACACAATTCTCCAACTCACTCGTCTGGGCAGCTGCCACGGCCAACAGGCAGCTTGGAAACCCAGACCTACAGGAGGGAGAATCGGCCTCATTTCAACTCCATGGCAAGGAGCCAAAAAATCCTAAAAGTCATTGCTTGAGTGAAAAGCTGAGTCCCCATTAGAAACATATGCAGTGTGCTCCTCCTGGATTTGTCAGACCTTTAAGCAGCAGTTGTGAGCAAATTAAATGAGATCCCAGGCTCCCACGTTTGCTAGATGGGAAACCAAGCGTACTTCCAGCAGAAAACTGCCCAAATTTTGAAGGAATTAATCCAAAGAAATATGTACTTTCTCAATGTCTTTTGACCTCAGTAAATTAGTATTGTTTCACTGAAAAATTGTCATCCAGCTGTAATGATATTAACTCTTGATTTACCCAGTGTCTTGGCCATTTGAGAACCGATTTCCTGTTCTGCGATGAATACCACTAAACAAGGAATAAATAACAGATTGCACCAATAAAAGGATAATATATAACATATTGCCTTAACATGAACTTATGTATTCTTCTCCTCCCTCCTCCCTTTCTCCTCCTGTTTCTCTCAGTGTTCATGATTCTGGGATAAGAAGACTGAGAGCACACTCCTGAGAGCAGCTTGCGGTTGTGACTTTAGATGAGATGGCAAAATCTTGTGTTTATTGTGCAAATGACTCACTCTTTCTGCCAGTCACAGTTTCTGGTGTTTAGCAGCACAACAGCTGCTTTGATGGACTAGATTGACTGAAAATCCTTCTGACCACGGGTACTACTGATGTAATTGTAAGGAATGTGGGGGAATAAGGCACATAGAGATGCTTCCTCTGAGAGTGTGGTGGCTTTGGCCACACAGAGGGCAGGGTGCAATGACCTAAGATGACTCCAAAACCACAGGAGTTTAAGCAGATAGTCAGTGAATAAGTAGCCCCCAAAGCTGGGTTCTGAGAAGGGAAATGTACCTCTGTGTGTCTACCCCATCATTCTGTGATCACAGCCTAGTGCACAAATACCCAAACAAGCTTTTAACAGGTCTACCCATGGCAGCAAAGAGACCTGCACAAACTAATTTATCCTACAGAGAGAAGCCATTACTTGTGCCTCCGTTTAAATCCCCCTGGACAATCAACAAGGACAAAGGAAAGGAATTAGGAAGGAACTCTGTTGCCATACCTACAAAGCCATTAATTCCTAAATGGTTTCACATATAATAACCTTCTTTCATTTCCGCTATACCAAGTATTATTGATTTTTGCTGCTGCAGCAGAGTCTAAAAGACCTGACCAATGCCTCTAGGCATAGGTGTGTTATATTTTTATAGGCATGTAAGACAGAGATAATCCTTGCCCTAGGCAGCTATCAAGTCAAAAACCAACAGGATGTTAGAAATATATGAGGAGAAAAGGGGAATAACAAGATCGTTAAAACTGCACATGAACTAGTAGACAAGAAGAACAATACTGAAACAGGAAGATGAAGTTGCATTACTATTTCTCTCATACCATGTGTGAAAGTTAATTAATGTTAATCACTGCAGTATTACAGGATAAAGTAGTGACTTTAGTGCTTAGGATGTGAATGTGTTCATTAGCAAAAGACTCTCTTGTTCTTGCAACAGGCATACAACAGGTCACTGTAGACCCCCCAAATGCCATCCTGTTAGTGAATTGACACTGGTGTGCTTTCATCATGTTTTGGGATATTAATTAGCTGAGACAAGACAACAGGGATAGCATTTTTAATGCTATTGAAAGTATCTGAAACAAAAAGCAAGAAGTCACATTTTATTCTGCATTACATCACATATTCAAAGCTGAGAGGACTACTAATATGACTGCTTGAAATGAGGCTCCACACATGAGGGAGTGTAATTTATCAAGGTTAATTTCAGCTAAAAATTATTGTTTTGATAACTGCACTTATACAAGCCTCCCAGGTCAAGTCCCCTCCTCCTGGACACCCCTGTTTCAGTTGTCTTTGTTTAGGAATAGAGGGAGATCTGCACCCTGGAAACTTCTGCCCTTGCTCTGCCTTAAAGCACTGGAATATTGACTTTAATTTTTGGTTCTCGTTTATTCAATTAGTATAATTGCATATGAATGCATCTTCTTTGTCTTCCCTTTTCTCGCAATGTTCTCACAGCTCAGTCGGTAGCGTTGCCCTTCACTGGGAGCACTGGGGTGTCTGAGCCTGAGTAACCACAGATGGATCCAGGCAATCAGTGAGTTGAATCACTGGTGGCATCTTCCCACTGAAGCAGGTATTCCTGTCTTATAGTGTCATCCCAGAAAAGTGCTACCAAGAGAGATAAGAGCCTATTTTTAAGCATCAGTTATCAGTCTTGTGCCTACTGTGAATATATCCTTGCACTTCTATTTCAAGCATGGATTATCTGTGGATTTAGGATATGTTAGAAACTAGATTAGGACTTGCAGATTTTAAGAGTATACATACAAGCTGCATCTTTGTATTTTATAGTAGTGAAAGCATCTCAATGTTCATTGATTCAGTGTGTTCATTGAATTAATATCTTATTATTTCTTGAAAATCTTACCCACACTTCATTGACTATGTCTTCCATTTTTCATGCATTCTATATGCCATGCTACCCTGGCAAAAGAAGGAATTGCTTAAAAATCCAATTTGTAACAAAAACTTACTACAGTAACTAGAGACAAATACTTGAATACTTGAAGACATTTGTGCTATGCTTATTTGAAGTATAGTAGAAAACAAACCAATCATTTTCTATTTATTATTGTTTAAAATACCACCATGTATTTGTAAACAGAGGGTTTCAGAATCCTATTTATGTAAACAATACAATAAAAGCACTCCCATATGCTGTACTTGCTGTGTGATAAAATTGCATATTTATGCTACATAGTATATTGGCTGAAAGCATGTAAGAAATTACAGCACTTTAACTGCAAGTTAAAATGTGTTATTGAAAAGTTGATTTTATGTTTGACATATAAAATAGCAGGATTATAACAGTAATACTAACTTTTAAATACTATTAATGGCTAGGAAATGTTATTTCAATAAACAGGGATCTGATTCTTCTAAAATAATTTCTCAAGCTATTAATGTGGTTCTTCTAAAGGCAATGTATTAGAAGTACTGTATTGTAAATTAGTCTGCACAAGAATAGCTTTAATTCAAGAGTTACTTCCCCATTCATCAGACAATAAGAACTTTATGACAAGAACTTTGCCTGCAGACATGTGTGTACAATGAATAAATGAACAGTTCTTACCAAGTAACAATACTATATTCTTTATTGTGCTTGGACCCTCACTGACAAAACAGCCAAGGAACGTCAAGCACTTGGATAAATTAGCTCTTACGAAATTTTAGTTCTCTCAAATCCTTCAGACATTGATGAGAATAAGTCCTTTACTTGCCATGAGAGAAAATGCCCCTCAGGCAGATGTTCAAGAAGCAATATGTAGATAGGAAGATAAGACTGGAGAAAGTGTTAACCAGTTTCATGCTAATTGATCAGCTGACAGTGCTGAGAAGAGATCGTTCTACAGACCCCCAGACATCAGCTGCCTGCTGAGCTGGATGGAAATCAGTATGATGAATTTGGTAGCGGAATTGTTTCAGGCATCTTGTTTAACAATAACTCCTCAAGTTATAATATGTTCCAGAAGAAATTATGCTTCGAAGATGAATAAGCAATTGATTATTTTCACTTAAGTTAAGAAAAGCTATCTCCTACTAAAATGGAAAATCCCGTCTTCCAGCTTTTCAAGCTGCTTGAGCTTTCTTAATCACACCTTACTAATAGCAACAGCTTGTGATGATTTTAAGGACTAGGTTTTTCCAAGGCCAAATTCCTTGTAAAGCATTTCAGCTGCACAGCCTGGAATAAAAACCCTAAGTTTTTGGAAAAACACAATAAATACTTGAAGTTCTACAAACATGATAGGCCTCTTGCTTCTCAAGGGAGCAAAGGTGCATCCATGTGGCCTTATGTTAAAATACAAACAGACATAAATTTCTAAATGGATATAACAGTGATTCCTATTAGATGTTTCTTCTGAGAATTTATTTGTCTTCTCTGAGGTCTGGAAATTAGACTAATAGAAGGCAGCCTGTCTCACTGCAACTGGCTCTCCAGTTGTGAGGCTGAAGACCATTATTCCTTTTCCCTGATCTCTTTCTAGAATGGTCCTTTTTGACTCATGGAAATCCTTAGCGTTATATTTCACAGGTATCATTTTGAGATAAATGCATCTACTATTTCTCAAACGTTTTAAATTTTCTGAGACAGATGTCAGCAATAACCTTAATACTTCTCTGAATCTTGTTTCATTTTAGTTCGTTTCCTCTCTAAGTGAATCAAGGTGAAATCATGTTTGAAGCTTTTCAGAACACACAGATATAGCATAATAATAGGGAGAAAAGGACGCTATCCTCAAGAATCTGTCATAGTTCTTTTAACCATGATGATTACAAGTACAACTCAATTTCATGCATCTAGCCAGGTGGTTCTTAGCACTTGGAATGATGTGAGTGACTGTGATGTGCAGTCTGACCATCTAAAGGCCCAAAGTTGCAAACTTTGAGCTGCTGAACACAGCTGTTTTATTTTGTTGGACTTGGAGCCCAAAATACTACAGGAACTTTCCAAACATGGAATTGGATCCTGTCTTTAACTTTGTGGCATTACTAACAAAACAATCCATGACATTTTGTTGGAGGGTTTGTCTGACTTCACAGAACCACATATTATGGTGCCCAGCATAAATCCATGCTACTGAAATTCTGTATTCACTGCAATATGCACAAACCTCTTTTTTCCCTTCAATGTCTTGTTCTGGCACAAAAATTTGTGAACGTGGACATGAAAACTTGCTGAATGTCTTTTTTTTTCCGTATCATTTTAATGAAATAGAATGAGAAATCATGGTGTTTGAATTTATTTTTTTAATGATTATGCTTCATATAATTAATTCATAAGTCATTTCTAGGCCCTAGAGGTTTCTGTGACACATCAGAGCTAATGTTGTTGTAAAGATAATGGAATTAAGTGGTATGTAGGTGGTAGAGATTTTGAAATGCTGGCACTATGTGTTCATGAAGCCTTCTGTGGGCTGCAGAATGATGGAGCTCCTAAATATATCTCCTCTTGTTTGCCTAGGTAAGCAAACAGATGCAAAAACCAAACCAGGCAGAGCTAATGAATACTTCAAGAGCTCTCTGCTCTAATACTAGCAAGAGACTGCAGTAGGAACAAATGCTTGACCCCTTGCCTTTAATAACAAAAGTTAGATTCTATCCTCAGAAATGCTTGTAAAGCTTGCAGTTCCAGCAGGTAAATATTTATATCTGAAAGGAAGGGTTGGACCCAATATGAAATGAACTACATCTTTGGCATTTATGTGAGGCTCATTTTCTACTTTCAGCCCATGGTTGAAGAATATAAGTGTGCCCTTTGAAAATGGTCAGAAAACACTTAAAATCAGACCACTGCTGTTCTGAACTACAGGGAGAGCAGGAGGGCAGCTGCAGTTTGAACATCTCTGGAAGAGTACAGGGATGACTGTCACAGCTCAGTTCCAACTGGAGTTGTGTCTGGCTAACGGGTAAATGGAGACACTGGTGGTTAATGCTTTCTTGGGGTGGCCTTGCAGGGTTTACCGGTTTGGCTTCTTCCTGGAACTTCCTTCGGAGTTCAAAGGCAGAGGAGGACAAAGGCTGAAAACTGCTCCTTGGAAAATGATTTTTCAGCAACAAAACCCATTTCTAATACTGAATAAACAAGGCCTGGATTCTAAGTAATGTCAAGGCCCTCACGGCAGCCACTTTGTTGTTGTTTGCTCATTAGCCTAAAACATCTGCTCTTTCCCTTTTTCCCCTCCTCTCTGTTCTTTTGAAGATGGTTGCTGCGAGGAACAGAAAAAGACCTTCAGAAGGATTAAGGTAGCTGGAAAAAAATAGAAAAAAAAAAAATCACAGCCCACTATGGATGTACCCTTGCACTGCATTGGGTTGCTTTGGCATGTGCATAGAATCAGAAGAAATAGTGGCCATAGATTTTATTTGATTGCTTTTCAATTCTGCATATCCTATTAAAAAAAAAAAATTACAAAAATGCACGATACCTTGTTCTTCATTCAGTCAGATTAATAGTGGCCAGTAGTGTAGAAATTGAAAGCAATTACCTGATCTGAAACTGGTGGACAAGTTTATCATTTGTGGTCATAATATTCCCGTGTAATGAAAATGCATCAGGTGTTTAATAAGATTACATAAATATTTTTAATATCTGATACTTCATGCATGTGTGAAAGAAACAATATACAGTGAATTCCCAGAATATTTTTTCAAGAAATATTGGTTAAAATCAACTCAACAGGATGTGGGTAAACTTGTACCTTCGACATTCAGGAATGTATTCTTGCTTCACATTTCCATTGCAGAGAGTACATGTTTGCAATAGATTGTGGTGTTTTTGTTTTTGCTGATGATAATCTCTCCCTGGAGAAATACCAGTTTACCTGTATGCTCAATATTTCCCCAGACACAGCACAAATGTGCTGCTGCAGACAAATGGCATACAGATATCAGAGCGAAAAAATGGACCTTCTCCTAAGATCAAATCCCTAGTCTTTAATTTTGGTGAGCATTTGATTCACAGCTTGTCTTTGCAGCTGAAATAGAAAACTGGTAAAACAGTCTCTCAGACTTTTGGAAGAGAGACAGAAGTAATCTTATCTTTGTATGTCCCTGCTGGTCTCTTTAGCAAAAGAATCTTCCAAGAATGCTCAGCTAGAACATACTTCAAGGAAATGACCCCCTTTATCATCACATTAAAATGTAAAAGATTTGGGAAGCGTGGTGATATTTTCATCAAGAATGTTATTGTAGGAAATTCTTTTGTTAAGGAATTTTGAAATAAGTTGTTTTCCTTGCTCAGATGCTGAGGTTTCATTTATTTGAGCACTGCCTTTAAAGTAGCTGTTAAGAAAACAATAGGACCACTCATCTAAAATAAAATAATATAATTAAAAAGTAAATCACTGCTGACACCAAAGTGTATTTAAAAGCAGCTGCAGTCAATAAGGTGGTTGGATATTAGTTCACAAAAATGAAAGGCATGCAGCCACATGGGACCAATAATGCTGGATGATATATTGCAGAAGAATTGTGCAGAACAAATCAGGAGAAATGTGGGCCTGAAAGCAGAAAAAAAAGAAACTGTGAATGGTTTAAGGCTTTTTGTAAGTTCCTGTGGAGATGTAGGAAGTCGTGATTAAGAGAACAGTCTTTGAGAAGGGGTGATGCAATTGGAACTGTATCCCTGATCAGGAAGAGAGGAATTCAGAGCAGTTTAGAGATACCTGTACCTGAAAAACATGTAGAACAGGTGGAAAGAAAAAAGTTCCTCATTACTTCAGTAGTTGTTAAATTCAGATTCACCTGGCCATGCTTATAGCAAGTAGCATCCTCTTCAGAAAGAGTTGTAACTTTTGTATAATTCAGTTATTTCAGAACGAAACTAATTCCTGAATAATATCTGCCCTTTTAAATGTTCTTGCCTGTTGTATAGAGCAACTCTGACTCAGAAAATGAATAATTAATAAGGTGTAAGCCTGTTAGCAATTGGGATCTTTTCAGATCTTTGAGTAAGAAAGAGATTTGCTTTCATCTCTAAAATGAGCAGAACATTTTGGAGAAATTGAAGCTGGGTGGTTCAGAGCACTAAATCTTGGCTCAGTAGAACTGGGTTTTGTTCCCAGAGTCCTCACAAATGTTTATCTGGTGGGAGGAGAGTTTACAGGAAGAGATAGGGCTTAAAATTTCAAGTAATCCTAAAGTTTGAACATTGACTGTGTTTAATTAATTAGGCAACTGGGTGGTGGGGAGGAGAAAGACCATGTAAGACAGCAGGAATTGTTCATCAGCAGAGATTTCTGGATCTAAGTTCCCAGGCTTTGAAAAGATTTTGTAGGTTTTCCTAATCAGCAGAATAGATCTTACTGGAGACTGGATTTCCATTTTTCTTGGCTGTGTGATTTCTTTCTAGATCATGTTATATTTTCTCTTTTATTTCATTTGCATAGTTCCTGTGAAATGTTATGACTTCTGTTTGGATTTTGGCCTGGCATATAGCGCAGTACAAAGCCTATTCGTGTACAGAAAACTTAGTTTTGACGTTTCAGTTGTCAAGACTGGATGGCATGGCAAAAGGTCACTTCATTTCTGACTGAGGTAGAGATGAATGAGGGTGAATTTGTAGTTGGAAAGAATTTTCTCTCATGATTGATTTTTTTTTTTTTTTTTTTTGGAGCATAGATCATAACGCAATGATTCCAGAACAGGATAAGACATAGCAAGCCTCCAGCTTTGTGGATAGTATTGGGGGAAAGGAATTGTTCAGAATTTTCATCTTTCTTCCTTAGACAAGTCCCCTCATTAATAAGCCCATTATAGCCAGGTGCATATCAAAAGAGATACATTTGCTCTTCAAAGCTGACAGTGTGCCTGCTCAGGGTCTGGTTTATAGCCAGCCTTTCAGGTTGCTTTTACATGGGCTTTGGTTTTGTGAAAGATGTGGTTTGAGCCACAGATTGTCTGTTTGTTCTTTTATAACAGAATAATGTAGCTAAATGTGTTTCACAGAGACCTTGATTGTGCTTGCTGGATTAGTTAGTGTTTTAACCATAAATTCAAACTGACAGTCCAGATTGTAGATGCTGCCATGTTTGTATGTAGCTTACTTTAGTTTTCAGAAAGATGACAACAAGTCACCTTTACTTTTGGGTTACCTGGTGTCACTCCTTCGGAGTTACAGATAAGACCAGTGACAATAGATCGCCGGGCTTATTTTTGTAAGGCATGTTGTTGTATCATCATTGTGTTGAGGTCAGTGTTGGAGTCTCGTCAGTCGGACAGAAAACACTTTGCCTGGGTGCTTGGAAAAAAACTTTCTGAGCTGTAAGTGGTTTATTTGGTCTGCTAACTTGTCGGTAGTTTCTGGGTGTGATGGTGCAAATGATTTACAGGAGAGCTCTAGAACTTTATTATTTAAAGGCATTTTAAAATTCTTTGAGGCAAGGTGCCATGAAAATGCAAAGTGCTATTAATTGGCTCACCAGACTTTAGAGAATGCCACAGTAATTGCATATTTAATGGACTCTCAGTAGTTACTGTGGTGCAAGAGCTCAGCAATTCTGTTGTAAGAGAACATTTCCATCAGTTTATTTCAGTGTACAATTGCAGTGTCAGGAGAAGACAAGATGGAACCACCCCGTGAATTTTGCATGCTTTTGCATTAGAAACATGAATGCTAAAATCATCCATTCTGATTAGCCAAAGGATGGAGTGTCTTTAAAGTTACTCCAGTGAATAGAGTCCAAGCACTGGCTTGGTAATGAGATGTGGCATTTACCATGCTTTGCTGCTCCAATTATTAACCACTTTGGAAGTTTGCTCTGCAATAACAGAGCAGTTCTAATCTCTTTAGAGATTAATAAAAAGAAAACAACCTAATTTTGTTTTAAGGAATAACCAAGCATTTTAATAAAGCGGCCTAACACCTGGAATTAGGGCTTCAGTGGGGACAAGTCTGGCCTGCTACTTTTGCAAAAATAAAGAGGAGAAGGATGTTTGTGTTCAGTGCTCTTCTGGAAATCCCCCAGCAGGAGCCTGGTATGAGAGAGGGCTTGAGGGACAGAAAATAAAGGATGAAGGAAAATAAATATCTATACGTGGTATCCCTGCTTTAAAAGAACTGAGGACAATTCTAATACTGCACAATCCTGCAGAAGAGAGTTTATTAGAGACTTAAAGGAATATAAATGAAATTATCATAACAGAAATATGTATTTTACTACTGGAATGAGAAATGTGCTTTTTTTGGCACCGATCATGTCATGGAATAATCAAAATGCCTGTTTCATGGCATAATAATGCTCTGTGTCATTTCATGATAACATGACTAACAGCTAAATTCTGAAATTTAAACCTAACTTCAGAACGTAAGCTTTAGAGATAAGCATATAACTAGATCAGTGTACATGTAATTTCAAAACAGCTGTGTGAAATAGCAAAGGATGTACAGCACAACAAGCATTTTTAGCAGTACACTGAGGTACACAGCCTTAAGGTGAGTCCCTACCAGACGGCAGCATCTTACAGCTAAAATCGTATTACTTAAATTTATCCTGACATCACTGCAGTGATTGTTTCTCACTGTTTTCTTATTTTTAGAATTAATATGGTGGCATGTGAATACAGTGCAATATGGTGAATACCTTCTTTTAGAGTGCAAGCCTCTGTTTGTGTTCTTTAATTTAGAAATATTCTTATAATAAAATAACTACATTAATGCTGCACTCAGCAATTTGATGTCCTATGACTTTTCCAGAGTACTTTAGAGACATTCCTTAAGACAAACATATTTTTTCATATGGGCCTTATTACAGGGACAACATTACCCATTTACCTCTGATTTCTTTAGGATGACAAGCAGCATTGTGGCTACAGGGTTTAATTCTTGATTTTCTCTTCTATTTTTGCTTTTCTAAGTAAGCAAACAGAAACCCAAACAGTACTTTCCACAGTGGAATTAATAGCTCTTGCCTAGTATGTTAATTATATCAAGTGCAGATGTCACTCTAATAGCAGCTCCTACTGATTTTAAAGCTGTAATTATTATGTAATTCCTCTTTTAGCATTAATTCTACTCAGTGGCACATGTAAAATATAGCCATATTACCTGATCTAAAGATACTTGAAGCTCTCTAAACAAGTATTGTGGGCACCAGGCAGGGAGGTAACCTTCATCTGACCTGAGAGCAGTTAGCTCATCCGAGAGAACAGTTAGTGCTGGAGAGCTTGCAAAAAAAAAGCAACACCAAACCAAAAAACCAAAACAACAACAAAAACCCCCCACACCAAGCAACAACATAGAACTATTTCCCTGCTGTCTAACTTCTGGAGCACAAGAGCAACATTACCTAGGCTCGGATCCCGTAAATTTCTAAGTAGCAAGGAAAGTTCTCAGGGTCAGTCTCAGTTTCTGGATTTGCCTCTGATACTCTGGATGAGGAGATGCACTTCTTACAAGAGAGAAGCACCAATATATTTGATTTTTATAAGACAGTGAGTTAAAAATTCAATGGTAAATGTGACAGTGGTTTAACAAGATTTGACGGCAAAGTCCACTTGAGTATTTACTGTGTAAAGGGTGGGCTCAGATAAAATCGTGAGGGAGACCCTCCCACTGAGTCACAACGTTCAGAAAAGACCCCCTTGCATTCTAAACTCCTTCTCAGAGGGGAGTTCAGGTGCAGCTGAATCCAGACTTAGTCACAGGCTTGGTCAACAGTTTATTTCTAAAGGATTGCATGTGCACTCAATCCCTTAGAACACATAGCCAAGACTTCAAAGCTTCGGAGCTTTTATTCCCAATTCACTCACTAGGTGACTGACATGATTAGGATATACTGAACCCCAAGGAGTAACCTTGAGAGGCATCCCTACTCACAGGGAAATCCTGGTGTGCAACCTTCTGGCGTGAAGGAAAGCCCAACAGGCTTTGGGCTGCCCACCATTTATGGACCGAAGTGATGGACTTACAGTCACATTTGCACACCGGCTGTATTTTGGTTGGCACATGCTCAGCGAGCTGTTGAGCAAGATTTATAGCCTTTAACTACGGTGTTGTTATCTGTCTCCCCAGTGCCCAGCTTAAGCTGGACACAGCCATCATGACTGACAGTGGTGGCACTGCTCAAACAGAGAAGGTGGTAGGTTGGGAGGACACGGCCACTTCCACGTAGCATCTACCTAAACAAGACTTTTCTTGTATACTAATCCTCACTAAGTAGCAGGGCAGGAGAGTTCCTTGTCAGAGAAATATAAAAGCTATCCACACCCCCAAAAAGCCGATCCTGCCCACAGCATGGGCAGTGCAGTCCATCACCTTGTCTGTTTGTCTGTCCTGACTTACAGGAGGGCAGAAGTAAAGCTGAGGCAAAATTAAAGTGCACAGGCAGAAGCTGGGATATCAGACTGGAGCTGCTTTCTGTGGAGGACTACGTAGATAGTCCTGAGTCAGACAGTGCAGTCTGAGCTGCTTTTCCAAGGAAAGGCAGTCGCAAGGAAAGGAGATGGTAAAGGCAGCGCCTGATAGGAAAAATGACATCTCCACCCCTTGGAGAAATCTCTGACATTCCTCTGAAAACCCTGCTCTCCTAAGTACTGTCAGAGATTGAGATGACTTTGTTAAAAGTCTGAGATGCATGTGTTTTGATCATCAGACTCTGAGACAGGTTAATGTCAAAGCATAAACCATGAGACTACACAGTGCCAGAGGAATGGCCCCTGTGGCAGCAACCTGTTTGTCACGGCAGTGCTGAACATGTGTGTGGGGAGGAGAGGATGTGAAAAATCTCTAAAAGAATACTCCTTTCTAGAGTATTCCAGAAAATATAATTCATGGTAGGATCCTCAATTCCTTAATTTGTTTAAAGGCTGTAATTCTGGTTGGGTTTTTTGGTGGTTTTGATTTTGGCTTTTTTTTGGAAGGAATAGTGAAGGGTGGCTTAGACACAGTATCTCTGCTGAAGGAAAATTAAGCTGTTGTGATTGCCTCTGTAAAACAGCTAAAGCACATTTAGAATATTTCTGTTGTGCATTCTGAATGGGAAAAAAAAGCCTGCATTGATTTGTCAAAGCGCTGTCCAGGGTCAGGAAAGCTCACCTCCCGAGCTAATTTGCTGGTCTTATTTAAAATCGCTTGCTATTATCCAAATAACTATTTCTCCTCTGTTCAAGCTACTACCTTTGGCTAATGTGCAAGCAAAGCAGCAGAATGAATAATTGTGACACCTGGAGTCTCACTGTCAGAATTTACCAGATGACAGAACTGTTCTCTGTCCCGGTTCCCTGGGCTGTTTCTCAGAGCAGCCTCGGCCTTCTCCTGAGGTTTCCTGCTGATATTTAAGCAGTTGAAATCACTTATTCATAACATGCCCAAGAGCCTGTCTGATGCTTTCATCCCTGACTGTTTCAAAACTATTTCAAGCAACCTGAGCAAAAAATGCTGTAGTTACCTGAACATGGATCTGATGAGTGAACCTAGTGCTTAAAAACATTTTTATCATTATCTCTGGTGAATGCAGTTTTTTGTCTTGCCGTTTGCAGATTGCCACTCAGTTGCATACAGCTGCTTTATTGCACACAGAATGCCTTGGTGCATTGGACTGTTGTTTGGGGGTTTTTTTGCCCCTGGGTCTTTTCTGCTGTGTTCACCATTTCCAATCATTTGAGAGTTTAACAGTAGTTTTATAGCACATAGGTCTAAAGGCTTAGTTTAGTCTAAGGGATTGATGGAATTGGGAAAGTTAAGACAGAAGGAGGACAAAAGGGTGTGTGTTGGATAAACCTATTAAACACAGGTTGGGAGTTACACCACTTACGAACAAAATCTGGACTTATTCTCTACTTTAAAAAGTAGGGATTCTGAGATGTAGTAAAAAGATTTGGCCTTCTATTTGTCAAGGTAATTTAGGATTCCAAAATATTTCAATAGTCCTAGAGACAGCGAAGCGTTCTATGGAGAATGAAGCAAAATGTGCAGTTGAAAATCAACATGCAATCAAGAACTGGATTCCCAAGGGAGAATCCTTTTCCTAAGGATTCTGCTCAGCCACGGAAAATACTCAGAGCATATGCTGAGATACTCAGAGCATACCTAGGGCTCATTAACACACGCTACCTAAGCTTTATACTACACAGAAATGAATTATTGCTTTATTGGGAATATGCTGGATTATGTAACTGCAACTTAATGGAAATAAAATAAGGCATACGATTTTCAGGGCTGCCATTAGCAACAGCTCTGTTATTAATTTCAGCCTACATTCACCTCCTGAAACAAACACTTCATTGAAAGAAAACCCCGTGGGACAGGTAATGCAGAAGGTTGTTAATGCAAAGTGATTCAGTGCTTTTGGGTTATATACTAAGAGTAACAACCAACATACTTCTTTTTAAGTCCCATCCTGGTAATTATTAACAAAATCAGGAGTTCCTATGATTCCTTTTAAAAGCCTATTTTTTAGAACATGCATTTTCAGTTATAATCTGTGCAATCCCCATCTTGAAATGGTGATGCTTTAACACATATTTCCATATTTTCTGGAAAAGGTGAACAGTATCCACATTTGGGAAAAATTCTCAGCCTGGTTATCTAAGAGAGAGAATTTTCTTTGTAGAAGTGAATACAAAATTTCTAAGCATCCAATTCAGGAAAGCTTTCCTGTACAGCCCATCAGTTAAGCTGGGACTGTCTGAAGTGCTGGGTTACTTGCTCTCCTTAAGCAGGGATGTTTTCAGAGAGAAACAATTCAGGACTGAATTTAAATGCTCAGCTTTCCTTACATTTTTTTTCAGTTGCACCCAAGCAGTATTTCTTTATCCATCTCAAGCCCAGAACTGTGTTTTCTAATTGACTGGCTACTATTAAAAGCCTGGAAATTCCCCTGGATTTTCATATTTGGTAAACTAAAAAGCGCAGGTTTTATATTCTCTGAAATGTCATTACCTATTTTTTAAAGAAAATAAATAAGTCTTTTTAATTAAAGAAATGGCTATTTGTACAGGGAAATACTGAATTTGTGCATAGTATGGACAAATAATGAGCTCTGTTCATGCATGTTTATATATCTTATAATATGGGTGGTTTTCTCAGCTGCCAAAAAATTGCTGTCATAAACAGAGAAGTCAAAGTAAAATAGGCAAACACAATCCTGGTATAATTCCGCAGATTGAAATGCATTTTTGCTGTTGTTTATGATAACTCCAAATCTGAGCTACTGGCTTTAGCATAATCTGCCTGAATCTAAGTCAATCATAGATTTAAAGAGAATTTAGTTGTTGTCAAATGGTAAAAAAAAGTCTTTGTCTTTAATTATGGGCTTTTTTTTTTCCCTCCCAAATGAAGCAATTTGTGACTAAAATCTTAACCTTTTCAAAAATGCACTATTTTTCTTAACTAGGAAAAAACAGCTTTTGCACATACTTTCATTAAGAAATCTCTTCATGTTTAACTGCATCTCAGGAGAACTCCAGCAGCCTTCTTGTCTATACCCACAGAAAAATAGATGTATTTTCAACTCCTGATAGTAGCCTTGAAAATAAGTTATGGTACTGAGCATGCTAATAGCTATGGGAAACTTGTGCCATGCTCCACATAAACAAAAAATCCTCAGAAACCTGGTCAGACTCAAACCAGGTTGACTGATATTGGAGTTAATCAAATATTCACAGTTACTATAGAGCAAATGCATATATTTATGTGATGTTGAACTCCAGAGCAAATAAAGCTGTTTGTAACTGCTTTTATCACAGAAATATTATCACAGAAAAGACAGTTACTTCCTTTTTCTTATGAAGTTTTTATAAATTTCGGCAATGTGCCCACATCAGTGTCCCTTTTTCACTCAAATACATCTGTAAAACTGAGGTAGGCAAGATGTCTACAGATTTTATCAACCTGGAGAAAACATATTTCAAGTAATACATCCTGGAAGTCCATAATGTGTCGAGCATTATTTAGCCATGTATTTTGTATTAGATAGTACTTTAAAGATAAGATTGGTTTTTATTTTTCTCTTAGCCTGGAAAGAAAGTGTGCATTTGTACTGGAGTTAAATGGTGCCTTTTTATCTGGTCTTGCAGTGTACCTTCTGGCACATCTATTGCTGCAGCGAACTTCTTCAGAAGTGAATATCATGCAACTCAGCTTCTCCTGAAAGCTGTGCTATTGCATCATAACAATCCTATGACATTAAAGAAGGTACAGCTTACTCATAACTTAAGCAGAATTTAGGTACACAGGCTTAAAATTACAGTCCCTTCAATCTCTACTTGGTAACATCTTCCTAGCATTAAGTGGTTATCAGATGAAAATCATAGTCCAGAGTTCAGATAAACCTTTGTTCAGCAGCAGGGACAGTTTCAAGACAGCTGCAAATAGAAACCTCTTGACAGAAAATTGCACCTATATCAGGGTATAAACGGTAGATTGAGCGTTACAGCAAACACTGTCACCATGCCTAGTTTAGAAGAAAAGTGTCTGCTTTCAGGAGGGACCTTCATGTGGCCAGTCCCAAGCAGACACATACTTTTAGCAGTGAGTGGGGAAGCTAAGCCCAAGAGGAACAGCTGTACCACCCTCTTGGCTGAGGTGCTGAGTCTTCGGGTGTCCTTGTAGGCTACCTGGCTGCTCAGAGCATGCAGACAGGTGTTTTTATTCTCTTAGGTGTTTCCTCCTGACACCTCTCTGCAATAAGACCAGTACAGCATATGTAGCGACGAGGAGGCAGAATTTGAGGTTTTGAAGACTTCTGGTAGCCTGAAACTATTTTCATGAACTGAAGAAGTCTTGGGGATACTGAAAAGACTTTTTTTTCTCATCCTAAAGTGATTTCTGTGAGTCTGCCCACAGTGGAGTTGGAATAAGGTCTATTTATACTAATCATAGAAAACTGATCAGATTTTAAGAGCACCCAACTATCCCTCCAAAGCACTATATCATTCTAATTTTGATAGCGTTTTGTTCCCCACTGAAGACATACTGTGCATTATACTTTTTCATTCTCTCTTTATCTCTTTCTCCTTCAATAACAAATTATTTTTGAGGGAAAGGATGATCCTGCAGGGGAGATGCTATCTTAAAACTCAGATATGTAGGTTTGTTTCCAAAAGACATCCAATTCATCATCTGTGAATTGAAGATAATGTTGCTTTTTGTATTTTCCAAGAAACTTGTGAAAATGAGTCCACTGTGGATAGAAAGGCATTCAGATAGTATGAGGAGTGTTGTGGAAGGAATTAAACGTTCTCTGCTCTAAAACAATGGAATGAATGCCAAGCAGCAGCGGTATGAAATGAGTGAAATTAAGCTCTGGCCCAAACCAGGTGTTTTTCATTCCCATGGTTCATCGGATCTGACTGTGATTTGGATGTCAGATAATACACTGTCACTTGTTTAGCTGAACTGAATCATTTCCTTATTACGAGGTGCTAAGTGATCTGCACAGTGATATTTTCTGGTGTTATTTGGCACACATAAAATAAAAACAGCAGTAAAACTTGTAGAAATAACTTCCAGTATAGAAAAGATACTAATTGTGGCATTTACCAGAAAAGCAGCAGGAGCACATGGAATAGTTTACGTGGCTTTCCAGATCCTACTACTCTCACTTTCATTTTAAAGGTATTCAGATGATACTTAAAACTTCCGCTGAAAGCTTTCATTATTTTTAATGGATATTACCCTTTAAACTTGTTGTTTTAAATCCCCTTGGTTGAGAAAGGCTTCAAATCAAATTCTATCTTTTATGCTGCCTTTTTGAGCTACGTCCCACTTTTCAGTTGAAGCTGAGGAAATGTTTTTAATCTTTTGTAGGTGCACAGTTGAATAACCTATCTCAGCAATGGTTTTATACCACAGGGTTCTATGTGTTGCTATTTAATTGCTTTATTCTGCATGAACATTCATTTGTACATTGCAGGAACAAACGGATGTAAAGTAAATGATTAACTTTTACCAACTTCAGAATGTTAGGAAGTCTGTAGGTATTAGAATGACACTATCAACCTTTTAAACTCATGCTATGAGGACTTTTTGGAGAACAGCACTTTCATAAGGAACAGCTATTGAGTCACCACCCACTCCCAGCTTGAACACCAATGTAGAAAGTGGATCTGGAGAAAAGGATGGTTGTTTGATATTTTTGCATGTTTTAACTTAGGCCAAAATCCAAATTTATATTGAAGTCAATCCGGAAACTACTTTGGCCCCACTGGACTTTTTGAGCAAGTTTTAAGTGTGTAGGGAAGGAGCCATTCTATTTCAACTGGAAACTGGAATCACATTATTGTATTAGTAACTGAAACTGGAGAAGAAGCTTCAGTAGGCTCTACAAAGTCAAGTTTTGCAAGTGATGATGTCTAAGCACACTTTTCAGAGGGATTTACCGTGATGACTCCAGAGATATACTAATTTAATAACTAGGGCTAGCAGAGGCGCTGCATCCATGGTAGCACATTCCCACGGCAGATGGAGGCACAGACGCCCCAGTGCAGGTGAGGTGCTGGGGAGCAGAGCGTGGCTCCCATGAGGAGCTGCCTGTATGGACTGCGTGTGCCAGGCCACACACCCTCAGTGCTCTCACAGGACGGTCTCCTACCTGGACTCCAATTGCAATACCAATATGCCCAGAAGAAACTGAGCAAAAAACTCAATTGCAAATTTTCAAGTATCAGTTCTACGATTAGCACTCCAGGAGGAAACGCCCTTAAATGGGAAAAAGAAAGAAGATAGCAACTTTATTCCTATAGGTCTCTGTAACTGTTGACAGACAGTCTTCTTCCCCTTTTTTCCCCCACTTTTATTGTTGGAAGAGGTGTGTATCAGACTTGACCTAAAGGATTTTCATCAGCTCCAAGTAAGAGCATTGGTGCCCTTCGCTTTAACTTGTTCCGATGTTGTAACATTTTGACATTCCATCATTTAGTAAATAATCTGTTTTCTTTGTCAAAATGTAACGCTTTCATTACTTGTGAATCATTGTTCTCAAGACAACTTGCAACATACCACAGTGAAACCTCCTCATTCTCTTTCCCATATTTCGACATGAATTTGAGAGTTTGTTTACTTCAAAAATCAAAGCAAAACATTAGAAATGTGACAAGAAGAGAAAAATGGGTACAAATGTAGAACAGCAAGAACTAAGAAAATGTTAATAAAAATTCATTAAAAATATGTGGTGTTTTATGCCTCTACTATAAAGTCTGTGCATTTGGGTTATTGAAGGCAGTTGGATTACATCAACTAGCTACATATTATTAATTTGTGGGTTTCTCTTCAGGCATTTCATATCCTCTCAGTTTCTAGCATCTGCCAATAACTATAGTTAAAGAGATTGCCCAGAAATCCAAGCACTGTATCTTTTCTGTAGATTGCTCTCTATCTACGGATCGTTCACGAGGCTCTGAGCTCGTGTGGTGGATAACATCTATTTGTCTGGGCTGTTTAAGTTTATCATGTTCCCCCCAAAAATGTGGAAGTCAGCTGGAGAGTCTGGAGGCAGAGGAAGGTCACTGCTTTCTGAGGGGACTCCCTGAGCCTGATCCCTGCAGGAGGCTGGGGAGGCACAGGCTGGTGACAGCACATGTGGCAAGTGGAGCTGGGATCCCCAGGCTGACGGCAAGCCTGGCAGCCAGACCCCACATGGCAACAGCCTTGCAGACCCAAGGATGAATTTGCTGTGTGGTTTTCCAGGATTTCATCTTCTTGATGGAAAGACTTGTCCAAAGAAAGCTCTTTACTGTACAAAGTATCTACTTATGTATCTGTCTGTCTGCCAGTGCATGTAAATATACACTGACGCTGCTAGCAGTGTAGGAGTTACGTTTTAAAAAAAATATATATGAATATTGCAAATCTGCATGATAGAGACAACTGCACAATTAGATTATCAGTCTGGGATAGCAATGATTTAATTCAAGTTGTATCTTAATCCTACATAACTGTCAAGGAGCTCTAGGTACAAAAGAACGTGTATTTCCATTCCAGGCTCAACAGAGCACCGGATTCTGCGTTTTTTCATTTTGGTTCGGGAAGTATTCGTGAATTCAGTGCTTGCATCTGAATTTTCACCTTCCTTAAAATTCAGGGATGTCTGAATGCACCATGCTCTGTTCTTTATTTCCTTCCTTCTGCACTTACTACTAATCTATTAGTCATTGTTCATCTACTCTTGATATGCATTTTTAATTTGAATAGCACGTGTTGAAATGCTTTCAGACATGAGTGGTTTGGATGGCTAGTGACATAATTACTGCCTTCTATTAGATAAACAGCGTATTACTTTAATAAACATAATCATCTATGCTCATAACAGACTTTTGTTGGGTTGTAAAATACACAGTTAATAATTTTGAATGCAAATGTGTTCTCAAGGCAAGTAAATGAAGATATGCCTAGCTGGAAAGTTTTAGGATGTTGAATCAAGAAAAAATTAAAAATTAAGGCAAATTCTATTGTCAGAGAAAGAGAAGTAATGTCTTCCAACTTCACTTTTAACTTCAGACATTGAATCAGTTTCTTTTTAAATCACTTGGAGTGCAAAATTGTCTCTTCTATTTTTGAAGGCACGGATGTAAAGGTTAGATGAACCTGGATGTGATGCATCCTTCCTGCATGGATCTCCCTGCTCGGTTCCACCCAGCCCAGCAGGCAGGCTGGGAGAGAGGGCTGTGCTGGTGGCTCAGCCTTCTGCGGCTCCCCAGGGCCTGCCTGCCCCGGTGGGTCTGCCTGCTGGCACAGCCCTCCTGCCTGCTCTTTGATTGCTCCCTCTCAACTCAAAATCCTCTTTATTCCAACTGTATCACTAGTATGAGAGTTTTATAAAGTATTTTCATACTTACTTGCCTCTGTAGAGTTGGACTTTTGGCTCTCTTGGCTCAGCATACTTCATGTAGTCTAGGCTTTGGCCAAGCACCTGTACATATATAAACGATTTCCAGGAAATGTCTTATGCATCCACTCTATTTAAGGGAGGGGTCATGTCACATATATATTCCTGAGGCTGAAAACCTTGTGTATCACAGAGAGGGCCATCAGCACTGTAATGCCCTTGCTTTGGTAAAAAGAGGGAGTCTGAAAATAGTGACAGTGGTAGTAACAACCAGTGAAATTTGTTTACTTTGAAGAGGGGTGTGTATGGACTAGAACTAGTCTGGGATTTCAGAACTGTTGGTATCAAGCAAGAAATGGCACTGTTATCACTAAACTGAAAGGTCAGCTCCGTTGGAAGTGCCAATTACTGGTAATGTATGAAGTGGGTTTCTTGGTTTAATTGGGAAATATTTTTAAGACAGTAGAAATCATGTGAGTGAGTGAGTTGTGAACTTTGTGTTCCTCCAGGCAAATTGCTGGGTGGATTCCTAGGGGAGAAGGGGAAAATGCTTCTAAAAAAGTGTGATGGATGTCTTTTGGGCATCAAAGCCTTGTTAACGGTCTCCTGCCTTTGTCCTGGGTTTACTGCACCAATATAAAGTTTAAAACTGCTGATTCAGGAATTCAAACAGACTTCAGGAAATAATCTTTGTACAGTGCTTTGCCACACTCTGAGCTTCCACAGATGGCTGCTATATTTCACCCTATAATTTTCACATGCATAAATGGTGAGCAAAGAGAAAATGCTATCAATGGAGGTGTTTGCAGCGCATCCACCATGGACGCTTTACAACCTTACCTGTTTGAATAACGAGTATATATCATACATGCTCATAGAGTGTGTTAGATTGCCTAGAGGAGCTGCCTCTAACTTTTGTCTGTAGATCTGTAATGTATTAAGAGCAATTTTTCTGTCCTTGCCTTTTTTTTTTTTTCTAAACCTGGTGAATTCCTGGAGAAAGCTTTCTCTTGGCTCATGATGCAAAAATAACATTGCCTGCAAACTGCTGCTGGTGTTATAAGCTCACTCCAGTTCCTGAAGAAGGTAAAGAAACTGTGCCCAAGGTCTGACTGACTTTGCTTGCTGCTCTTGCCTCCTGCACTCATAGAGGCTCCTTGATGGATCCTGCGCAGCTGAGGGCACAAGGTGCCCAGATAACGAAATGGACAAAGCATATTTCTCATAGTCAGAATTGGGAGGCACAGTTTGATATAATGCCTCATAGTTGGTTTGTTTGCTGTTTGTTTTTTTTTTTTTTGCTGTAAAACACATCACTCTTGTTACAAAATTGTCCCAATCACTTTCTTGTTTTGCATCTTTTAACAGAGCGATGAGGTTTTAACCGTCATCAAAGCCAAAGCACAGTGGCCAGCCTGGCAACCTCTGAATGTGTAAGTGGGGAATTGTGTGTCTCAATAGCCTTGTGTTGCGTTGTGGGCTAATGGGCCGCTCTAATGGTCTCACATAACCATTCACTCTGGTAAAGAAATTATATAAAAATACATTGATATATGAAGGGGGTTTTTGGTTGGTTGGTTGGTTTGGTGGGGTGTTTTGTTTGGGGTTTTATTTTTGGGAGGGGGAATATGGGGAGGGTTTGTTTTGGCTTTTAGTTTGGTTTTTTTTCGCAGCAACTGCTTCTCTCTTTCTTTCCTCTTCATTTTTTACATGCTTTGGTTCACTCACTGTTGCAGCAGGACCATCCTGTGGAACTTGTGCCTTCTACAAATAAGTGATGATGTTTATTCAACATTCGCTCAAATATATGTCATACTATTTTGCACGTAGGAGCAGTATTTTTTAGCCTCCTGTCCCACACGCTGTGACAATGCTTTGTATCGATACAGCAAATCCTCATCCACCAACTCTTAAAGGACTAATTCTTCCAAATGCCTATCTGAAACGTTCCATGGAAGCATCATGATCCTGATGGTCCTATAACCATGGTTGTTTCACCAACTGAGACAGCAAACTGCCATCCCAGGGTCCTAACTCTGGGCTCTCAGGCACTCAGCAGAATAGAGGACAAAACTCTTCTTTCAGGATATTCTTGAATTTACTAATTATCCAAACCCAAATGAATGAGACTTACAAGAAGTGACTAAAGATGAGAACTCAGTAGAAGGGGTCACCCAATTAGCTGACAGTCAAATTAAGTCCTTGGAGAAGCAGATCAATTAGTTTACTGCAAGACTGTACAGGCTGGTAGTCCTGTTTCCTCTGTAAAAAGTATAAGGGAAGCAGTTAGTGAAATGCTGTGCCTTGCTTTGTCATCTGTATTTCAGAAAGTATATGAAAATTTGGAGGGTAGTCAGAAAAAAACTGCAAGAGAGTTCAGTTTTCAGAAAACATTCCCTACCCTAAGGGGCTTAGAAACTCTCAAGCGGCTTAGGACTTAAGCTATTCACTTTATCACCACCCTCTCTGGAAAAAAAAAAAAAAAAAAAAAAAAAAAAAAAGAGATTAGGAGGTGAGCACAGCTTAAACAGTGAAAAGATTTCTGATAGCTGATCCCTCTTTAATCTAGGGGGGAAAAAAAAACACAAAAAAAAAAAACCCAAGACCAAAGTATGAAATCCCTCCTAGCATGGAAGCTAAAGAAATTTGTGACAAGGAAATTCTCACTAAAGGTATGGGAAAAGACTTAAACACTGTGAGAAGCACTTAAACCTCCAGAGCAGCTTACCTGAGCATGGGATGGATTTTCCATCACTTGAATATATTTTGACCCTGAGACAGAGTTGTAGCCTATGCACAGAAATTGCAGGTTGGGTTTTTTTTGGCAGGTGTAATGCAAGTGGTCAGTTGAGGTGACAGTAATGGCAATCTCTATTTATGGTCTTATCCCACTGAAATTTTCAGAGTTTAGATTTGCTAGTGTTTGCTTTGTAGTGGCTGTGGATAGCATTTTTTTTCCATCGCAGCCTTCTTTCTATTTACTCAAAATTAACAATTTTTTTTTTTTTTTTTAATGGAAACTTTTGTCCACCTCTCTGTTCTGCTCTGGTGACTTCTCGGACTGAAACAAACCAGGTATTTTTTCATTCCAAGTTCAGTTACTTTTATAAAGCAACATTTATATATAATGTTTCTGCATTAGAGTGAGCAATACTACTAGGAACTGACTGCTGTGGGTGCTTGGAAGGATTTGGCATTGGCAGGAGGGCAGGTCTGTACTTTTTTTAACAGAAGATGAAGAGAGGATCTCCTGCTCCAGACCCTCAATCCATCATCTTGAATATGTTACATCACAAAAATCAAAGCTAATTAAAGTATGTTTCCCCTATGATCATACTGCTGAATTTAATATGGCCCTGAGAAGCTTCACAAAAGAGTTGAGTGTGAACAACTTCAGATACTTTCTAGGGCACATTCTTTACAGACATGCCTGCAAATACTTTTGCAACATCCTCCAGATGTTTTTCCAGTCATTTCTTACCTTTTCTATATGGCAATTCTTAACTTTCAGTAACATCAAAAAATCTTTATATGTGAGCTTTCAAATGCTCCTCAAATGTTCCTCTAACCCTTCACTTTACAGGTGGTGTCTGATTTTTGGCTTTTTATGCAATTTTTTAATCATATATTGCCATGATGTCCTACTTTTTAATTCCATTTAAAAATATGGTCAAGTACACGAGAAGAGAAAACTTTCAATACCCATTAACTGGTGTTAATATCCCATTTGCTGTAATGGATGGTCCTTCTTGTAATTTAGATTAGATCTGTGCAAGTATTGGATAATGACTCCCCAGGATAAACATTTGGTCTATTATTATGCATAGCACAATCATCTTACTAATCAAGAATTGACTAAAAGTCATGAATATTCTTCTTTGGCATTGGTTATATATCTAATGTATAATGTCGTATGATAGTGATGCCAAAGTGGTGTTACAACGCGTCATAATAAGCACAGCATAAAAAACCTTCCTGAATGTATTTCACAACAATTAAAAAATGCATAATACTAATTTATTTATGGAGGTCAAAAGTGTCAAAAATTGTCAAATTCAGCCTGCTCTCACTTCAAAGTTTACCTCTCGATTCCATATAATGGATGTTACTGCTAACCCTATCCAAGTTAGATTACCAAGTTAGTTGTGGTGATTACACTTAAAATCAGAGGGAGAAGAGGAACAATTGCCACCAAAGCTTGTGAGAGGGCTGTAAGAGCATTAATCTAATTGCTGCTGTTGTGGAGAACTTGGGATGAGGCACCGTGGGTACCAGGCTGCCACCCTGGCGAATATTGTATCGGAGAATAACACCCCAGAGCCAATGGGGCTGGAGGGCAGGGACACTCACGGAGGTGGTGGCAAACACTGTCATGGAGGGGAGACTTACAGGCTCAGTATTTGCTCATTGGAGGCACCAGCTCAGTCAGGCCCATCCTCTCAGGGTAAACTCAAGAGAAATTGGACAGAAGCACACCCTGAGGCTCAGCACAGCCCCAGGCACCAGCCCCACTGCCCACTCAGAGGAATTGCCAGCCAGGATAAAGCACTGTGCTTCGCCCGGGACTGCCAGCTCCTCTCCATCTTTCCAAAACAGCCATGGAGATGCAGCACCTCCTCTCCTTACAGAGGCTGTAGCAAGACAATTCTTGCCCATATCTGGAGTAGCTGGCTGTGAACCCTTGTGTTTCCACTCTGGTCACCCATAATAACACGTGAGAGGATGATCTTGCCTGGGCACCTCTCACAGATTCATCATGGACTTAAATGGCTTTTCTTCTCGCCAGTCGGTGCTGGTCAACAAGGTTGTGACTCCTGAGGCCAGTCACATCTCATTTAGTAAATTTTCAAGCCCTTGTATAGACTGAGGGCATGAAGTGTATGTGTGTCTAAATCTGGCTATGTCAAAAGTCTTTGGTTCATGACACCAGAGATAAGGAGGGAAATATAATTGGGAACTTTTCTTCTGCTGATGGAGAAGAAGCGGAGATCCAGTGCCCACAAAGTGCCTCCCCAGGGAGGGTTCTTTAGCTTCAGATATGAGTTAGAAAAAAGAAATTACAGTAGGGGCCAAAACAAGTTGCCAGCCCTAAGCAGGGAAAGAAACAATGACAGTAAGTAATTTTCTGAAATGTTTTCTGTTAGTTACAATTAAGGTTAATGCACTTTGCATATTGTCATCCCCCAGTACGATTATTGGTCTGGAAACTATATCCCGACATATTTCACTGTCAGCTTTTTATCATTCCTCTCCTCAGTCCCTATGTGTGTTCTTTGTCACTGTTTTCCATTATTATTATTCTTCCTATCACTCGTCTTCATTATCCTTCATTCGGTTTCTTATCCAGTGCTCCAGTAGGCAGAAAACTCTCCTGAGTTCTCACATGTAGGAGGAGACAGATTTGGGTGATCTTTATCAACTAGTTTTACGGTTGCCCAGCTGAGGGAGAATATTGGTAGCACGAGAAGGACGAGTGCCAGACCAAGTAATAAAACATTCTGCTGTTGCTTATATTTGTATTACCAAGTTGGGTGTCTGAAATTCTGACTTTAAAGTACTCACAGGGAGTGCATTCTTCCTTGAGCACACTGGTATCAGTATACAGCACGCTGTCAAATCAAAGCAGTTTTTCTTATCTTACTTGTATAAACAAGAGCACACCTCATTGCTCCCTTCCTCACAGCCATGTTTCAGGCAGAAGCAAATTTTATTTTCATACTCAGCTGCAAATCATTGGCCTTTGGCAGTATGGAGGATGAAATACATCAAAACCAGATAATACCACTGCTACGCAAATCTGCATGTCTGGCACCTGTAAAATAATCAAACCATGACAGAAGAATTTGGGATAAACAAGGCAAGACTTTTAAAGTTAGTATGCATGAAATTAGCCAGGAGCTAATACCCTTTTAAAATTGCCCTTGAATTCCCTTTTTTTTAATTATTATTTTTATTTTTTTTTTTTAATTTTTGGCTCTATTCATTATTCCTTTTATTTCAAATCTGGACACCTCTCTTGCAACACAAAGGGAGAAGTATTTGAATCACAATTCTTGTGTCTAATCACTATTTGTTGTTCCTGTAAACCAGGGAAGCAGACATCCCCATGCACACTGTGGAATACAGACTTCCATGGACATGTGTAGCATAACACTGATAAATACAAACGTGGATCAGATACAGGATGGAAATCGTTTTCCAGTATGTCATGTATGCCATTATTAAATGCTAAGACCTTATAAATTATTAAATACCAGTAGAGATAGTGTGAATATCCCAGTATTTTTATCTGTTTATTCTGTCTTTTCCTGGTACATAAAAAGGCAAGATTCATTTGGAAAAAAACAAACCCAAAACCGAAAACAAAGTAGCTTTAACTCTCTGTTAAACCTTTCAGAGTCTAAAAAAATGGCAAGACCTCCCTTCTCTGCACAAAGAAGATGCCTATTTCCAATTTCTATCCTGCCAGAGTTTCAGTCTGCAGTCCTAGCTAGAAGAACAAATATGTTTGGACAGGGTTTTCCGGCAGTATGATTGTCATTATTACTAAGTGCATAATGTGGGTTTTAATTATTAATTTTTTGAGGGTTTTAATAATTTTAAATTTAGTGGGTCAACCTATAGACAAAATATTTCAATTTTATCTGGGTAAATGGGATGGTGAGAGTACTTGACATTAAAAGGTTAGGTTTTTCTGAAATATTCTGAAGAGTTTTCTTACTCCTCTCTCATTTTATTATTTTTTTTTTTTAGTGCAAAAACCCTACTGCTTTCCAACCTGTTTACCACCTCAGTCCATTTCTAGTTACAACTAGTGGACATTGAAGTGAAAGGCTTTATTGTTTATTGTCATTCTGAACTATTTGAAGTTTGGAAAACTATCCTTTCCTTCCTTATTATCTCTCCTGTTTCCATTTCATCTCTCTGTATTGTTTGTGTGAGTAGTCATGGCCCTGTGGTTTTACTCTTTTTCTCATCCATTTAAGCAGCTCTTTTCCATTTATTTGTAGATTACCTGAAAACACACCAGTAAGCACTTGAATGTGAAGTTTAGCAGAAAAAGAGGACTATTCCTTTATAATTCAGATGGATAGAAGTATTTAGTCCAAAGTTTATAATTTAGTATGGTTATCTCATTACCTCCTAAAATTATCCTATCAACTTCTTTCCCTTTCAAGTTTTGCATATCTTTTCTCTGACTAGAAAGATGTTAGGGCTGTTTTTCCTGGCTTGCACTGAGAATATCAGAAAATATCAGCATATTCCCAAGTAAGGATTTTTAGCATTGAGATAGATAATGTGGGCAAAAAAGCACACTGTTCCAGAAATCAGACATGGAGTGTTCTAGGGAGAGGTGATGGGGAACGCAAAACTGTTCCGATCCAAAATAAGTTTGAATTGACAAATCATACTAGATTGGAGGGAAAAATGCTGACATACTTTGTTGCATTTTCCTTCCTTTATTCTTGAATGAAAGCTCTTTCAATCTTCCAGAATTCTTCTGTCACAATTTGGGCAAAAGAATGTTTGTTACGTGCTTTGATCCTGCAGTGAATTTGCTATGATTGATAAGTTTTCATTACAGCGTTTGGGAATTGAAAGCCAAGCCCCACCTGCGGCTTCAGTGTTTGTTTCTAGTTCTACTTTTATTTTACTTATATTTTTAACTTTTGCATTTTTGGATGTTTTTTGGTTTTTTCTTTTACTTTACTGTAATTTGCTGCTATTCTTGTGCCCACAGAACTTCTCTTCCTTAAAGTGGCCTCCACACTAGATCAGTAAGCGATTACTTAGATGCTGTTAAATGGAGAACCTCCTAAGTCAGAAATAAAACTCTTCACTGTCTTCTGAAATGCAATAAAATAACTCCTTCTCCTCATCTTGTTCTTCACTGTTAAACATCTCAATTTATTGTGTCTGATGCTCTACTCTTTACAGCTCACACAGCCTTAATGTGGTGGTGTCTCACTGATAAATATCCCTATGTTAAAGTACCCAAGGTTATGTATAGAGTTGCATACTTAAAAGAAGAATTCAGTGGTGAAAAGAGCTTTAATAACAATTTGTGCCTATGTTGATACTACTGATATTACCTAATCAGTTCCATCAGATGGCAGAGAGCTAAACATAAACGTTTTCCGTGTAACCATGATGTGTCACTGAACCTCTCTGTTGACCCCCCCACGTCACAACTTTTGTGAGCTTCCCAGAGAGGCTAATTTCCAGGAGAACTTCGGAAGGCACTTAGCACCATTTGCTGTAAACACCTAATTCACAAACTATCATTTCCTGAAGTGTTTACACACTTAAATAGCTGTTAGTCACGTTACTAAATGCATAAAAATGCAACCAACTTTCAGTGTTCCCAAAGCTCACTACATTTTCACCAGGGGGAGGGGACCTCTGTTAGGCAACAGATTGCAACTAAACCCTATCGACTTCCGTAATTTAGTTGTTGCGATGCCTGTTTCATCAGTAGGGGCCTGATCTTCAAGAATAACTTTTAAAGTCAGCCACACATCCATATAAGCAGCAAAATAAAGGTTATCCCCCCGTGGACTTGAACTGTCTGGGTTTGATTCTCCTTTCCCCTGGTAACTCCTACCTCTGAATGTAAAACTCAAGCCAGCAACCACTATCACACAGCACGTTCCTCTAGCTAAAGCTTTGCTATTTTGTGTGAATAATTGAATATTTATTAGCCATAGGAAGACAGCAATCGCTAGGATTTTCCCCTTTAAAAGGCGGAAGAGAGACAGGAGTTTTGTGAAGGAGATTAAAATGTTTGGCAAACAACAGTGAGTTAACAACCGCTCGGTAAGATGGGGAGGGGGCATGTGTGGAACGAGTACAAATCAACTGCATGTCCTCATTAATTAGCCATCACTCTGTCTCTATTTTGTGCACTTATGAAATGACAATCGATGGCCTTTTCAGTTCCCTGGCTGCCTGGGAGGAGAGACCGTTCTCTTTCCAGGCTTTTAGCTTTTTTTTTTTTTTTTCCGAAACACCCTTCACATTGCTTCAAATAGAATGAACTAATTAGGAAGTTTTGAAAAGAAGACACTTGGATTTGTCTCCTTTTTTTGACTGTTATTTACTGAATTCAACTTCAAAACCCCAACGTTTCTGTTCAAGCAAAGATGCACTTTTAAAGTAAAAGTACAATTTACTTATATCTAGTTGAAATTGATTTTCCACTGCTTGCTTAATTTCTCTGTGCTGGAAATAGAACAAAATTACAACATTTGCATAATAAATGGAGTAGTTCTTTACAATTAAAGTTTCAAGTAGACACTTCTTTTGGTGTTGTCCTATAAAATAAACATATTATTTGAAGAATCTTTTTAAGATTTTCTGAAAATCTGCTAGAAGTAACCTTTTTTGTTTTTTAGGATTTATATAATCAATCTGTATACCTGCCTTTCTGCAGGATTTGAGAAATTAATTTACCTATTCATCTATATGAACCATCTCTTTCTTTCTAAACTGCATATTCAGGTAAAATGTACATGCACACGAGCCACAACCAAAGCTGGCACTTTTCCTTTAATAAGACCTATATTAAAAGATATTTATAGGCTATATTAAAAATCAGTACCTTGTTGTGCTACCTACATTTGGAGTGTCTCACTAACTTGCTGGCTTGGCAGGAACACACCAACACACCAAACCCAAACAGAAATCCTCCTTCTGTTTCCCTCTGGAGCCAGATGTTTGCTGTGTCTCACTCAGAATCCCAGTGGCAGTGCCAAATACTGTTCTCTACTAAATTTTCATCAGCATTGAGAGGTGAATATTCAAATCAATGAACCTTTCAGCTGTGATAACAGAGGTAAAACACAATGAAATACCCAGAGCCCTGGAGACTAGAGCCCTGACAACGTCTGTACATTAATTCTGTGAATTAGCCTTCCTAGGGCATCTTATTGAGGGCTGATAGAATTATTCACAAGTACCACACCAAATTCCTCGTAGCTTGCAAACTAAAATTCATTGAAAAATACCTACTGACTTTCTTTAATCATTCCACTTCCTATTCCTCCACTTGAAATAGTTGATATGAAATGAAATTGTGCCATAATTGCTTTTTAAATATTATGAAGTCGCAAACATTTAGTTTTGCATGATGTCTAGGTGAGTAAATTCTGAGACTGGATGCTCATTTTTAGTTGATGTAACTCTTGTGCTGTCCCATTAAGAGTGCTGAAATTACTTCCTGGATGCCATGCAATAAATAAGTATCTACTAATAAATAGCTCATATTGGTATCAGAATGTAATCTATAAAAATTTACATTAGAAATGGGTAAATTATTCAGTTGCTCAATTAATCAAGTCCCGAGAACTTAAAAAACCCACCAAACAAACACATTTGAACACACATACTTGTGTTTGGGTTTAGATGGCATTCAGAAGGGAAAAATAGAGTGTGAACTGCAATTAAACAACTGTAATGGGCATTGCATAAATTTTATTTGTTATTTTCTCCAAAGTGGTAAGAAAAGCTCATATCATAGTCCTTTAATCATCTGTGCACTGGATATCATGAATATTTGGTTATACAAATTGCTTACAAACACTGTTCCACCTAATGATTTGAATAATAAATCATGCGTGTATATTTTTTCCTTGTGTGACTAAGAGTCAGCAGGAGGTAACATAGAAATAAGGAAGCTTATTATTTATTTCTACTTCTTATATTCCTTATAATGCTCATTTCTCCTGCTTACTTGTTAGACATTTTCTCCTAATTTAGTGCTGCATTCATCCGTCTTCCAGTTCCTCTCTACTTTTAAAATAGTAAAGTTTGTGCATTTTCTTACCTTTCAAGTTGATAGATCCTTCCATAGCTGGATTTAACCCTTTGAACACCTTATGATGTGCCTGTGGTTCAATTACCTTTAGTTTTCTTTTAATAAAGAAGAGTGGAGTTAACTCTTGTTACAAAAGCAGCAGCCTCTCTCCATACAATAAGTGGACAGAATGAACAGTTCAAAAAGAATAACTGATTTAAAACTAAACTTAAATGTACCCACAATGCTAAGATAGTGCCCAACTGTTGCCTGAAGCAAATTTTAATGATCATTGTAAGGATTCTTGGGGGAAAAAATTGCTTATATTGTTAACTGCAGCTAATAGCTTGCAATAGCAACAGATCTCTGACCACAGTCGTGTGAACATGACTCGGCTAGCACATGGTTGGGAAGTCAGCCATAAAACCCAAACTAGTCACTGCCATTGTAACAGCAGCTTTGCTGTGCCTGAAGGACACTGAATTCACAGTAACATCGTTTCAATCAATAGCAGCTGCACCCAGGAAAATAAAACTTCCAGCAAAGAAATAATTAAATTTGTACAAGCCCATCTCATTGATAACAAGTCATAAGGAATGACTGAAAATAAAAGCATATAAAATCGCTGGCAGCAAAAGCATGAAGAATTGAAACGAGGAATAGGCTGATGAACTGCCTGAGTTACAAATTCATTCTCAGTGATTTGCCATTGTAATGAAGTGGGATGGGTGAAATGTGGTTATATTTGACATCTCAATGGATTTATGTTATCCAAAAAGAAAATACTATTTTTTTTCCAAAGAATTATGATGTGCTTTTCTCTTGACAGATGAACTGATTTAAATTTTGAAATGCTTGAAAGTATTTTTTAAATTCCCTGAGTGACTCTCTCCAAGTACATCCATGCTTTTATAAGAATAAAAGTTGTAGTATTCTATTGTATGGCCCATATTTTCCATTAAATAGGCGCTCTGGGAATATTTTAAAAAGATTTTGTGTGAGGTATGTCTTGTCTAAACCTAAATCCCTGCTTTAGTTCTATGGTGAAAGCATTACAATCTCTATAGTGTATGTATTTATAACCATGAACAGCTACCTAAGTTATCTGCATCTGAAGAAATACACTGCAGCAGGAGCAGATCTGGAGTGTGAAACAGTGCTCGGGGAGTGACAAATTTTGGGGATGGGAGATTGCTTTGGGCAGCCACCACTCACATGGAATGTGGCTGCTCGCTGGCAGCAGGAGAGCAGAGGAAAAGTTCCAGGGTGTGGGTTAGTCAGAAAGAAATCAGGTCTGCACTCCGAGATTGCTCCGGGATATGAACCAGAGCACAAAGGGAAATTCACCTCAGAAGTGCATCTCACCTAAAACACCCAGACACACTTGTCCCTCTGCACTCGTATTGGATGCTGTGCAGTGTCACTGCACCTTACAATTCATTGCTGGCACAGAATAGTAGAAAGTGATTTCAGGATTGCCTGAACAGAGGGAAATAGCACATTCAATCATTTTCTTGTCTGAGTGAATTTGACCAATGGACTCATTTATTTAACAAGTGCAAAATGTGGGAAGTGTTATGTATCACTTATAGTTCACCTTGTAGGATACTGTTTGCAATACCTTGTTTTCAACTGGTTTAACTTCTCTGCATGCTGAGTATGAAAATTCCAATTTTTCATGCCAAGTTAGAGGAAAATACAATGTTTTACTTACGTTTACAGTGTTATAAGAGCTGCTTATTGATTAAGGTCTTGTATTGCCATCCTTTGGAAAAAAATGACTTGACGATCAATGAGCAGAAAAACTCATCCACATCTGACCAAGTTTAATAAATGTACAGAGATCTCAGTATTCCTGGGATTGCTTGGTAGCATCTGGTAGCTTATTATTTCTTCAGAAACTGACCTTATCAGAGAGATGCCATGTAAAGCATAAATGGATGAACAATAATTTTGCAGAAGCCTTAGTAGAAGCCAGTGAAATGCAGGGAGAACAAAATCAGAATGCAGAGTTCAGGCTGAGGGGGGAAATGTTTTTGAACTGAAGCGTTTTGGAATGCAAAACCATTTTTGATAGTTAAAAGTGAGCTATTTTGGTGAAAGTGCAGGAAGAAGTGGAGGAAAGCAGCACGTGAATTGGCATTTGCATACTATATCATGGCTGGCAGTATTACTCTTGCAAGATATAACCAGGACCTGAATTTATATAACACACAAACATGTAAATGTGAAATGCTCATTCTTTAGGGATTCAACAATATGTGATATTTTCCTTACATTAATTAAAAGTTAAAAAATTACCTTAAAGTCCTAAAACTAAGAAATGTTCAAATCCAAACTGATTTTCTTAGAAATTAATGTCTTCATAATAAAAGCATTCTCAGGAAATATAACAAAGGAGAAAAGAAGATGGTTCTCAGATGAAAAATACATTATCTGTAGGAGAAAGGAAAGCACTTAAATTAAAGTAAATATCTTGTTCAGATTTATGGACTCAATTTTTTGGATGAGGTCTCTTGTCATAGCTGTATGAAAAAAATACTTTCTTGCAGAGTGTTAGGTGAAGATGATGAAAATGCTTTGTAAAAAAACTCAGGTTTCACGGTCAACTGCTCACGAAGGAACAGGAGTGTAATTTTTAATAAATAGTATTTCTGGGGCTAGACTTTCAAAAGATCTAGTTAGTCACAAGCTGTGGAAGCAACAATTAATTCTTGCAGAACTTTCTAGGCATTCCATGGTACCTGCTACTGCAAAGAGATACACCAATAAAAAATGAAAATGCAATGTTCTGGTAGCTCTGTGCTTTTTAAGTGTAACCTTTTATGAACGTGGGTGTACTATTTGAGCCTTATAGTTAAAAGTTATATTAACTTGCTTGACGACACGCATCCCAGGAATGGAACATGATGACAGCCTGCAAAGATTTCTGCTGTTCCCCCCCCCCAACCCCCCAAATATGGTGTTCTATAAAGTAGCTTTTTTGATTCTTGTATGCCAACATTTTATTTCAATAGTGCCACTACAGCGTGTGTCTTTACTTTTTATTTCTGTAAATCTCTGGAGGGTTTTTTTTCCCCCATGAATCCTTATCTCTCTTGTTATCTCCATTGTGCTGTCTATCCTAAAATGGGGTAAAAGCCAGTACCTGTCAGTCTAGATGTAAATGAAGTTTCCTTCCACAAAATGACAGCATAGTACTAGAAAACATTTTCAAAGTTTGGAGATTTTGTGTACAAAATGACAGGAATGAGGAGAAACCAGACAGAGTCTCTTGTTTCTATGGCAACACGATGGTGTGTCTAGCTCAGCTATTTTCTCCTTTTATGATTTTATAGATAACAGAGATTCATCCAGTGAATGTCAAAAACAGAATTCTAACCCCCAGTCTAATCAGAAATAGTAATGCATAAAGGACAATCCAATACACGAAAACAAAACAGAGGGAAAAAGTTGGCCGTGACTTTCGATAGCATGCAGAAAAATACATGAATTTCTTTGGAGCTGGGAAATAATTCTACGTGCTCCAGCTCTTCGCTTGGCTAATGGTTAAGCTGTGTTTTATGTCAGAAAATTTCCTGCGGGATATCCTTTCTTCCTGCTGTGTATCATTCCTCCACATTGTTGATGTCCTGTCTTGTGGACCCTAATCCACCCGGTGATCCCCACTTGTGTGACTTGGGAAGGTTCATAGATGTGTCAGTAACCTCCTGACAGCTGGATGCAGGAGGAATTTGTGTTGAACAAGCAGTTTATCCATGAGCAGACCTAATCAAAGCACTTCTGTTAAAAGGCTTTGACTTCAAGATGAAAGTGTTCATGTAAGACTTGGATCTAAACAGTAAATTTATTGTTTCACATTGAAAACATAAAGTTTATCTAGTGTTTTTGGGTTTCTTTAAATATAAGTTCTAAATTTCATCCAAGAAGTAGAAATATTTGTTTCACCAAAACCAGAAGTCTTACTTGAAGTATATCTCAGGCAAAACACATTTTTAAAAAATCCATATAAAATAATAGACATTTTTGCAAGGTTTGAGATTGGGTATGATTGAGGTCAAAAGTATGATTGAGGTCAAAGTACATGCATTTTTTTAATAATTAATATAAGATAAAAGCTTTAATCATATGACTTACTATTTTAATAATATTTATTAATAGTTCAGGAACTAAACAAGGATGAGTAAACGTAACAACATGTGCTGCCCTTACGACACGGTTATTTCACTCTATTTTTATGTCTCTACAGAGGTCCATTTAAATGACAAGATAACACAGTCTCCTATTTTTTCATAGACAACAGAACAAAATACTGTTGAGTTCATTATTAGCACCTCAAGGCTGCAAACTTCCATGTCTTAGTTTGCATTCACATGGCTATTGTAATCTACCATGTTACCTAAGTACCATTTATAGTTATATACATTTATTAAGTGTTGACTTAAAAAAACCCTAATCACAAAACTGTATAGTTCTTATAAAAAAGAATTGTCTTAAGTGTTATGTGTATTATTGAGACCTAGGGAAACTTCATTGTCTGACAGATGGTCTGACACCCACATTCAGACATTCATAATTCAATCTCAAAAAACCCCGCCTAAGTAAGAACATATGTGTTTGTTGGAAAAGAAAAAAAAATATGGATCATTTTTTGTCAGAGCAAGCACATATGGCAGTTCCATTTTTTTGTCACCATTTACTTTCCACTTAAAATTCAAATGTCACAAGGCAAGGAAAAAGTCGAGTATTAAAACACTGAAAAGATTTAACTGAGCATAATCACGGCAAGAACTTTATACTAATTGTTCATGGAAGTTAATGGCCATCCAGTTAAACCAAACTTACCCATCCCATTCTGTCCTCGCTTTTGTTTTCTGTACGTGTTCCTCCTGTTGGTAGTTACTGGTTTATGATTATTTCCCAACCATCTATTCTCTTTCCTTGAGCCAAAATAATTTCCCTTTATAATTTTGTGAGTAATCAAGTAAGTATTATTTTCATGCAATTAGATGTCTACTTACTAATGCTGACTCATCATTCTTGTGTAAATACTCACCGAGTAACTGGAACAATTTGCCACTAAAATTTCTAGTGAACAGAAATCTATTTGTGAAATTTCAAATTTCCCATCGTTAGCCCTTTGCATTTTTATTAATGCAATGATAATTAAACATTTTCTCTAATTCACATCTCTAGATACCAAAAAGCATTTGCATGTTGGATGGATAGAGATGCTCAATGAACTGCAATGTGCATTGTATTAATAAAGGTGTTGGACGTCTTCAGAGATTACACTGGGACTGGGGAAACATAAAATGCAATTCCAATCTGATGACATTTGCAAATTAAATGGTTTTTAAAAGCAAGACAATACTATGTTAAACTTTCTGAAAGGATATTCAAAGAGTATCTACAGTTTTTAGATATTCCAATGAATTCCATGGCATTTTGTATTAAAAGGAGATATTTGTTGTAGTCTAATATTCAGAATAAAATAAATTGAGAGCAAATCAGAGTTCCTTGCTAACATAGTCCCATAAATAAATCCATGCTGTTTATCTGATGTTGTTGATGGGAGAAGAAAGGATCAGACATCTGGCTGTGATGGTTCTTACGCTGGGTGGAAGAACTGATCTGCCTCTGCTGTTTCTCGGGACAAAAAGGGCATGGTTTGCAGATCAGCCAGGTTGAAAAAGGAGATAGATACAAAGCAACCGTGCTCTCACAACATCCCTCAGGATTACCCGTGTAAATACATCTGTAATTACTTTGGGCAGACAATTTGTAGCCCCGAAACTCCTGGGAAGCAAAGAAAACAAGTTTCCTGAATCTGTCCAGTGATTCCTGAAACATGGTTTGATTGTGAATGCTCAGTAAGTGATCTAAGCGACACAAAGTTATTCTAAGCAGGAGCAAATGTTGCCAGCACCATGTGGGATAACCACACCTAAGTGGTTTGTGACAACCTGCAAAGAACACACACAAAAATAAGCAATTTCAGAAACCGCAACCCTAACTTGAGATATCTGATATTTATTTTTTTTGTGTGTGTGTGTGTATGTAGAGAGCCTGTTAACATTTGTTAATCATATAAAAAAGGTATACCCATTGATGAATGAAGGGATTAAATCAAATAGCTGGTATTTTAATGAATAATATATTATTCTTATCTATACTAGCAGTCCAGGTATGCTTTGCTTAGATGACAATAGGAGAATGTCTGAAAGATGCACTGCATGAAGTCCCTTTCTTTTGTAATGCTTAAAAAAACCCCCTCAGATTAATGATATTTTAGAGCAACATTTGCTCTGATGATTGGTTTAAATACAATGGCAGTCACATAATCCCCTAGTCCTATATGCAATAACATACCCACCCCTTTTAGCTGGTTTTAGGCCACATTCTCATTTTAAACACTTTCATACAGCAAGGTAAGAGATTACTAAGTAGGGCTTTTGGTAGTCCAAAAGCTAAATGTGTAAGAAGTTTTGTGGTTTTCTTCATTCTTTCATTATGAAATAAAACAACCGATCTCGTACTGTCACCTCCTCTGATTTGGTGCTCTGAGACACAAACAGCTTGGCATTAAAGTACTTTTCTACTTTCTATGTGGATGTCACTCAAATTTCATTGATTCAATGTTCATGTTACTGTAGCTTTCCTTTCTCTGGCTCTTTTGGGACATGTACATGTTTAAATTATTCATTAGCTTAAGTGCTTACCTGCCCTGCATTTAAGCAGAACTTAAGAAGGATTCTTTCTGTGCAACTCTGTAGTTCTGGGTTTACTTTCAGCTGTTGATACCTGTGCATAAAACTTTGTTTTCCATGTAGTGGTACTAACTCTTTACCATCAATCAATATGTGGTTTTCTTAATAATACATCATCTAAATATGCTAATTTGTTCTGTTAGTTTCAGACTTCTAAGAGAGTATTTTCCATTCAATTTTTAGATCTAAATTTACTTCCTTTCTCTTCTTTGAAGCTAGTTCACTTTTCAGGATGTTATGACTTTAAAGTTTATTCAACAAAACAGATGTTGTGTAGGTGCTGCTGGAAGGTAGGTGGTGCAGAGTTGGAAGTTCAAGGGTGTGAAGTGTTTCCATGCTCATAAAGTTATTTGTATCAATAACAAAAAGTTCTAAAGATGAGTAAATAAGAACGTTCATCCTGGAAAGCTGTGTCAGCCTCTAAAAAGAAGGATGCTGCTTTTGCTTACCAGGGGTAGAATAGACAATTCATTTAGTATTTCCAAAAATATTCAGTTTTCATGGTCATGTAATCAGCTAAACTCTTAACTTAAAAAAAATATGGTGTTTTCCCATCAGCAGCACCACTTAGAACTGATACTAAACCAGTGGCAATGAGGTCCACATGGCTTTTAAATACCTCCCACCTCCAACAATCATCAGTCTTAGGCTGATTCCTCTGCTGTTTCTACTTTTTTTTTCCTATCTGAAAAGGATGCTATTTTATCCTGGCACAAGCAAGATCAGATCCTGGTATACTCAAATGAATCTGGTATCCAGACTCTAATAGTGGGTTTAGGATGATTATACTTTAATACGGCTCTGTGAAAAAATCTGGAGAGATATTTCAGACTACTTTATGCTCCATATAGTTATTCACTCCATGGTATATATCAGATTTTTTTTCCCCAGCACAAAATTTATACAACTACTTGAATTACAATTTAATTTCAAAAGGCTATCATAAAAATCAGTATTTTACACTCCCCTGTTCTCTCTAATTGCCCACTTAATCGCATTATTTTTTTTTCCCATAACCAAAGTCCGAACTTGGATAGTGATGAAGCGCTGCACATATTCAGTATTTCTGAAGATGTTTTGAACTGTTGACTTTTCCTCCACTGCTTCAAAACAAGCATCTAATACATTGGTTTATTTTATTTCAAAAAATTATTTTGCATTTGTGCTGCCACAGCTAAAATCATCTCTAGTAACCACCCTGGGGAGCAAGCAAGAGAGTCTCTGCACTAAACAGAACTTTACAGTGGAAATATAGATGCTCTTCATGTTCAGATTTGTCCTGGATTATATAATCAGCTTTTGTGTTGCTGGAAAATTCTTTATGCATGGGTGAGGCAAATCATCTGCTTATATGAATATAGTTCACGTGGCATCCTGTAGCAAAATGCACATTGATTCCAGTGGTACAAGCTCGACCCTACAAATGGTCTCCTTTGTTGAGCTAGTTAGTATCCTAGAAGAAAAATGAGTATATGCTCAGGCTGCCTTTTCCTGCTTGTTTTACTTGTATGTTAACCAAATATTAAACCGAAAGTAACCACAAAGTTTTATTCTACAAAACATAATTTTTGCTATTTCTCTCTACACAACCACCTTCCTTGTGTGTGCTCTGTTACCTTTTTCAGGGACCACATCAGAACACAACAATATTGATTCAACACTCAAAAACATGTTTTGCAGCAAGCTGAGTTTTCTGTTGGTTTGTCAAAGGCTTTTTTAACCCCCACCCCCAGTAGTGATAGCAACTAGATTGTCACTTAGGGAGAAAACTTGCAAAGCAAAATCATGTTTGTGCTCTTTTAGCCTTTAAAAAGGCAAAAAAACCCAAGCAAACTAAACAAAACCCCGCAATCCAGAACACCACAAAACACACACACACACAAAAACGGAGGAGAAAAAAAGACCATTTTCTTACACTGCTCAGTATACCACATGCTTATAGCTGGAGATCCTAATCATGCTAAGGAAAATAAAATAGAATAGAAATAAAGGGAATGGAAAACATTAGGATGCAGGACACTGCCTGGTACTTTGCCTTACTCTGTACTATGTGACAGGAATTGCCAGCAGGCTGCTCAGGCTCACAGTGGAAAAGTACTGTCTGCTTCAGCCAACGACAGCAGGATTCCCCTGCCCTATGGGGCTCTCAGGTTTGTCATCTGGCACTTACCTAATGTTTAGGATCTGCTTTGCAACTCCTATTTGGTTTGCAGCATGTACATGTGCAGGGGAAGGAAAAGGGAACTATTTGTCTCTCCGTGCAAATTCACATCAGTCGGTTACAAACGTCAGGCTTTCCTGTGGGCTTTGCCAAACATGCTTAACCTGGCATGGAAGAACACATCCTTGAAAGCTGAAAGCCTTTAAAGAGAAAAAGAAGATGATCCACATTCCTATTTTATCCAGTGAACTGACAATACAGAAATGAAAAAAGTTGGGTTGAGGGTGTACTGAGCACATTTTAACACTGGTTTCCTTCACGGAATTCCATAGTGCAGTCTTAGGATGCTTGGGCCAGATGTGTTGCTGAGGTACACAAGAAGGATTTAGATTCCTGCCAAATCCATCATTCATGTGGATACTGGAAATAGTTGAAATTTGTCACATTATTAAAAAACAACGCAAACAAAACCCATCAGAGTTCTCTGTTGTCTAGGGCCAGTCAGTGCCTATCCCTGCACCCAAGGAGTAAATATGGATGATGCCTTAGGTCAGCCAATTTCTCCTTAATCACAGTAACTCAAGAAGGACTCAGAATGTTGAACGTTGGGCCACGCGATACAACGGTTGTTCAAACCTGTATTCATAGTGCTTAGAAGTATCCACACAGAAGTGCAACAACAGCGTTTTATGTTTATATACATACATTTATACATATGAAATATAATATTTTAAATACTTCGTTCTTAAAATGCATATAAAGATTTTTACAGTGCCCAACCTAGCACTCTGTGCTGCACTGCAGCCAAAATGTGTGTATATTGGGTACCTGTCTGCACTGGAGTGGAGGAAGGAAGAGAAGAGAACATGCCTCCAGTTGTCCTCTACCAATCTTCACATTTCTGTGTTAAACTGTGATGGGATAAAATACAGTGTAATGACCATAACACTACCTATCTGTCTAAGATAGGTGATTTTTTGCAATGTGCTCTGAAATTGGAAAAATGTAGGAGGCGCAAGTTTACTGATATAATTTAAAAGTTTGTAGGTAAAGTTATCTCCTACTGAAGCGTTCCTTCACACAGTTTCAACATTGATACAGTTATAGTTCAATTACTCTTATAACTTAAATACACAAATAATTTATCTTGATATGATGAATAATATTAATTCTCCTAAAAAAGCATTCAGAGCCTGAATTGTACCATGCCTCTCACAACACTAACGGGTGACAAGAGTTTTCCATCACTATGTGTCTAAAGCAGTCAAGTGATTCCCAACCCTCTGCCTTTACATGGTGTGATTGTGTCTTCCTCTCTTTGCACTGCCCTTGCTGACCTGCATCTCTGCTCTGCAATATCCATGTTAAGCGTTTTCTCCATCTAAAGATCAGGTATACAGACGCACATCTCTGTGCTAATTTTGCAGTGTACTGCTTAGACTGTTGCTGTGTACTGTTTGGAATAAAAAATTCCTGTAGGGAATTCTTAAAAACCCTTATAATGCAGTAAATCCTTTAGTTACTTGAAGTCAGTTAATAGGCTTTTTAAGACTAATCACTGCTAGGTACTTGACAAATATATACAGGATACTGTGTTCACAGAGTGAAGTTGATATCATCATTCATTATTTTATTGCTTTACAAAGACAAACTGAAGCCAGACTTCCATGTCTCATGAAAAAAAAAAAAGTCATTTGCATTACTTTCTGGGAAAGGCAGGATTAATGACATCAAATACTTAGCTACTCTTCTGCTCAGAGTCTTTAATTCAATGTAAGATAATTTACACAGTAATAGACAACTTCTAAAGCATCTGGAAGAGAAGTGGCCATTTTACTTATTAGCAAATGCCTATTTCTGAAACTTACCTCTTGAAGGGGAACTAGATATGCTAGCTTTTAGATATCTCACATTTGAAACAGTGTGTTAACTACTCAAAATCGTTGTCTTTAGGTTGTTCTGGTTTTTTCTAATGTGCTGAGAGTGCCTTGAGCTAGAAAAAATACACAAATACGCAAATAAAATACCACATTTTTACAGGTGTACAAGGATTTACAGGAAGAATAAACTCCTTATGACTACAGTAAAACAGTGCATGTACACTATTATGCATGTGTGTGCATTATTATAAGGTACCTAACCAAAAAAGGAAAGATAAATAACACTGTAAAGCCCCCTTACATTTAAAATAAATGTGGTCTTTAGATGTTCAAAAACAGTGGGTTTTGGCACAAAACTAGGAAAAAAATCCCACTACCTTGACTCTGTCTTTATTTAAGTTCTGTAGCTGAAGAAAACTTGGGTTGACATCAGACCAGTATTTGGTAGAGCAGAATTACCAAAGTAATATTTCAAGTAATTCTGCATTTGTTGTTGCTCATGAGAAAAATACCACAAAGAGGTTCAGCTTCTGTCAACAGAATCCTCCAGTCAGCCCTGACTTTTTTTTCCATGTGGCAGTTGCTTGTCAGCATCGCAGAGCACTACATGATTCAGCAGATTTCTTCCCGAGGGAACGGCTGACAAAGGCTGGATGAATAGAGGCATTTTCACATCCACTGGCAGAAAGCTGCAGAAGTCTTGGCTGAACTCTCTAGGGCTGGCAATGGCCATTAATCTCTCACTTACATGAGCACCAAAACTCTATTAATGAGTGCTTTTCACACACACACACACACACACACACACACACACACACACACACATACACACACAGTAGCACTTCCAAGAACTTTTGGCATTAGAACTTATGTGATCTTTTATGAGGGGTAAAAAAATATCCCATCAATCAAGGCCCCAGGTTATTTCTCTGATATTTTGGTCCTAATTTTTCTGAGTATTGTGACAGGTCTTTTATTACTATACCTCTAAGACACAAGCATACTGCTGCAGCTCTGTATTGCTACATCTTTTTCACCCATTAAACTGCAAATCTTGAATGATACCAAAGCCTTATGGAGACTGAGACTCAGGAGTGCTGAGCAGCTGCCCTCTCCCTGTCCTGCTCCTCCATCCCTATCAACCAGACACAGTGTCATGCTGGAGTTCAGTTTTCCCGGTTTGAATTCCCTGCAGCAGCAAAGCTGGATGCAGTTGTTAATACTCTTCCTCTGGATTTGCAGGAGAGCTGCTCCCTCTGCTGAGTTCTCTGTCGATCGCCACCGGCACCTGATGTCCTTCCTTACCATGCTCGGCCCCAGCCCCGACTGGAATGTGGGGCTCTCTGCTGAAGATCTCTGCACCAAGGACTGTGGCTGGGTCCAGAAAGTCGTTCAGGATTTAATCCCCTGGGACGCTGGCACGGACAGTGGCGTTACCTATGAGGTATAGGGACTATTTGTAATATATTCAAATATATTACCTTAAAGCATAGAAGAATGAAAGCTATTTGATCCATGGTAATGTCCTACATGCCTTTATACTACTCCAGGAAAAATTTTTCTTATAATGAATTAGCAGTCATTTAAACAGACATTAGCTACAGTTAGTGTTGGTCATTTTGCCTGAATTCCTTAAGCATTATTATTAATGGGATGATATTACATTCACCTGGGATGTTATTACCACCGAATCACGAATGAATAAGGTTGGAAGGAACCACCGTGAGTCATCTGGTCCAACCTCCCTATTTAAGCAGGGTCATCCCAGAGCACACTGAACAGCAATTGTGTGTGGTTCTTGAATATCTCCAGTGAGGGAGACCCCACCTCTCTCTGGGCAATCTTTTCCAGTGCTCGGTCACCTGTAAAGAATTTCTTACTCATGTATACCCTTGTATTCACTTACTGAATATATGGAGGACTTAGCATTTAGGTGTCCAACCCCTGAGTGTTGGACTGTTGCAATCCAATGCCAACTGTCCTGTTTGGCACAGAAAACTATAACTATTCCTTACAGCAAGGAATTGAAACTCACTTTCTCATCACTGTGAGACTATAAAATCATCCATTTTCTCTGTTTCCATCACTCTCTCAGTCTAGGAAGAAATTCAGATCATCCTCAGGTACAGTCCTGGTTTTGCCCAAACCAGTTATGTCAAGTGAATCGAACAGGTTAGGTGCCCATAGGTGACAGGTACCTACACTGTGTGTCTATGCAGACAGCACGGACAGCTGAAGTGAGACTAGATCAGTCACATCCTCAAACAGGGCACATATTCCCGTGTCAGATGACAAGATGTAGGTGATTTTATCTTTCAGACCCAGCCACTTTAGAACCTGAGGAATTTCTCCAGTTATAATACAACTTTGGGGGCATATTGAATAATTTATTTTTTTTTATTAATGTAGTTATTTAACCGGACAACAAGGCATACATCTTATTGTTAATCCAGCTTCAGGCCTGAATCCTGAACTATTAAAGAAGTACTTCCTGACAAAGCAAAATAAAAAAAAACTGCTGCCCACAAAAAAACAGCACCAAAACAAACAAACAAACAAACAAAAACCAAAAAACCAAAAAACTTTACCATTAAGTATGAATGTAGCAAGTTCATCTTACACAGGAATTTTGCAGTTTAGCGTCTCAGAGAAGTTTTTATTTCTGCAGATTAATTGTATTATTAATTATTAACTTCTTTTTTAACATTTTTTTCTTTTTGATTGCAGTCTCCTAACAAACCTACAGTGCCTCAGGAGAAGATTAGACCACTTACAAGCTTAGATCATCCCCAAAGTCCATTTTATGATCCAGAAGGAGGATCTATCAAGCTGGTAGCCAGAGTTGTCATTGAGAGAATTGCACGCAAGGTATAATACACATGTAAAATTCTCAAGTGAGTGCAAAAAACCACTCCATAAACCAGAAAATTAATCTTTCCTTCCTCTTCCCCCCAAATCTACACTCTTTACCCTACTCACAACAAAGCTAATGGCAGAAAAAAACTACAATTGTCTTAAGGTGTTCTACTTCTGGTAATTATTACATCTGCTTAATTGGGGATTTTCTTTAAATATGCCTAGGAATTTGAAGAGAAAAAGGTGCTGCGGATGCAGTAGTGCCTCACAATATACTGGTTCAGCCCCTCTCTCTGCATTCATGTATGAGTTTCCTGTATTCAATCTCCACAATCATGTTTTTGCAGGGGGAGCAATGCAATATCGTTCCTGATAACATAGATGATATTGTGGCAGATCTGGCACCGGAGGAAAAAGAAGAAGGTACATTTTAAATTAGTTCATGCATTACTAATTTATATTTTGTTTCATTCTCCCCTGTCATTTGTAGATAAGGAACAAAACTGACTCAGGAGCAAAAATTCCACTCAGGGTCTAACAGTGATTTAGGTTTTCATCTCTTCTGCTGTCTACTACTAGCCTTCTCTTATAAAGCAAAGAAATTGCATATATACCTAGGAGATGACAATAACAATACAGGTGATAAAAGAGAGAAGCCTTTTGAGATTCAGATAAAAATTATTTTTTTTTAAATGAAAGCTGGCAATTGGTAATTCTTGTTTCTTTTGGGCTAAAATGAAGAAGATAGAATGCAGAAGGGAAGAACTTCTATTAGAATCTAAAGTAATCATCAGCCAAGTAAAGGCGAGAAAATGGAAGACTATTTTTAACATTCAATGCCTTTCCTTCCTTTTTAGATGATACCCCTGAGACCTGCATATATTCGAACTGGTCCCCATGGTCAGCCTGCAGCTCTTCTACCTGTGAAAAGGGGAAGAGGATGAGGCAGAGGATGCTTAAAGCTCAGCTGGACCTCAGTGTGCCCTGCCCAGATACCCAAGATTTTCAGCCATGCATGGGGCCAGGCTGCAGTGATGAAGGTAATCAGGAATGAAATGTGGAGAAGAAGAACACCTTGTAGGGTTTTCTCCTCCTTTAAATTTCTTAAGGCTGTTGGTTGCTGTAGTATGGCTTTAGTTATGGCAAGCAAAGGGATAGTTGCTGAAGAACACAAATTGAAGCTGCCTGTGGTCAATTCTGCATTTCAGCTGAGTCAGTGCATGCAGAACACAAAAGTATAAAGGAAAGGAGTAAAGGAATCAACAGAGAAAGGACAATGTGAAAGGCAGCATCAAAGTGAATGCTGCACAGAAATGAGCAGCTACAGATTTATCAGCAATTTTGTCAATACTTGCAATTTGAAATGGTTCTCTGTGTTTTAGATGGTTCCACTTGCATGATGTCTGACTGGATTACATGGTCCCCCTGTAGTGTTTCCTGTGGAATGGGAACGAGATCTAGGGAGAGATATGTAAAACAGTTCCCTGAGGATGGCTCCATGTGCAAAGTGCCTACGGAAGAGACCGAGAAGTGTATTGTCAATGAGGAGTGCTGTAAGTATTTTATTTAACTGATAAAATCCAGCCTATAACAGGAGCGCTGCCCAAACCATTTTTTATATGAGCCCTACTTACGAACAATTCCCTCTGTCCACTTTGAATAGCTCCCAGCAGCTGCCTTGTCACTGAATGGGGTGAGTGGGATGAATGCAGTGCTAGCTGTGGCACAGGGATGAAGAGACGGCACAGAATGATCAAGATGACTCCTGCTGATGGATCCATGTGCAAGGCAGAAACTACAGAGGCAGAGAAATGCATGATGCCTGAATGCCGTAAGTGTCCGGGACTTTCTCCTCTGCTACAGAGAGGCATCATCCGACACATTGTTCCAGCACAAAAACAAAGAACATAGCTAAACTAGAAGCAATGTTGCTTTTTCTTATTCTCCTTAAAATTACGTTTCTTAGGGAATGTGCATTCACCATCAGAATGAGAGCATCAGTAAAAAAAGGGTTCACTGGTATCCTATTACTCTATGACACACACAGTGGTGTGCATATCAGCAAGCCATACCTAAACAACTCTGAAGTTGTGGAATATGAAGCATATTTAGTCATAAGGCTAGAATAAAACAAATAAAATCGTGCCCTCTCCTTTTAGCCTATAGAGGATTCAGAAATCGAGGTTCTCCTTTTGTGCAGTCAGCCAGTCTCACCTTTCCTATTAATACTGGTTTTAATTTCTTATGAAACATTAAGATTTTCATCAAAAAAAGACAAAGATAAGTTTAAAAATGGTTTTGGTAGATAAAATATGGAAGTTTCACATTTTAGACTAAATTAATTCGACTTCCAGTTCTGTCCACTGTAACAATCCAGGGTTTTTTTTACAGGAGTTGTGATTGAAACATAGCTTCTTAAAGTATTTATTCCTCAGATGCACTGGAGTTCTGCAGACAGGAATAAGCTACAGAAAAAGATAGCAAAGAACAGATATTAAAATCAAGCAAACCTTTCAATTTAATATACTGTTTTCTGAGCTTCTTCAGCAACATCATTTAGCTTGTGACAAGAAAGTATAATTGGCTGATGACAGATAAAACATAGTACATTTTCCACCTGTATTATTTTCAAAATTTATACCTTCGTAATTTATTTGTGACACGAATTCATTACGTTTTTATTTTCATGTCAGATACCATCCCCTGTCTACTCTCCCCTTGGTCTGAGTGGAGTGACTGCAGTGTAACATGTGGGAAGGGAATGCGAACCCGGCAAAGGATGCTCAAATCTGCTGCTGAGCTTGGAGACTGCAATGAGGAGCTGGAACAAGCAGAAAAATGCATGCTGCCTGAATGCCGTGAGTCCGGGAAATCCCCTGGAAAGAGGAGAATAATTACAAGTGTAACAGCCTATAGGGCAAAACTCTATCACCATTATCACCATCACTTCTTAGATGGGAGGAATATCAACTGTGCATTGTTTAAAAAAGTTTTTATTGTTGTTATTAGACACCTTCAGCATTTGAGAGCTGGAATATTCTCACGTCTTAAACTCAGCTTGTCTTAAGCCTATGCTGGTGATCAATATTGATCAATATGAAATGCAGAAGGAAGGAATGTATCCTATTAGAATCTAAAGTAATCATCAGTCAAGTAAAGGCGAGAAAATGGAAGACTATTTTTAACATTCAATGCCTTTCCTTACCCCTGAGACCTATATATATATTCAAACTGGTCCCCATGGTCAGCCTGCAGCTCTTCTACCTGTGAAAAGGGGAAGAGGATGAGGCAGAGGATGCTTAAAGCTCAGCTGGACCTCAGTGCGCCCTGCCAAGACACCTAAGATTTTCAGACTAGAAAACCTGTTTCGATTAGATCCAGTCAGAGTTGCTCAAGGCCACGCTCAGTGAAGTTTTATTATCTCCAAATATAGCAATACCACTGCCTCTCTGGGCACCTCTTGCAGCGTCTAACCACCATCACAGTGAAAAATACTTTTCTTGTACTTATTCAAAATTTACCCTGTTCTGTGCCTGTCGCCTCTCATCCTTCTATTGTGTACCTCTGAGGAGATTCTGTCTTGGTTTTGCCTATATCCTCCCCCTAGTAGTAGGAGACAGCAATAAGATCCTCCTCAGTTTTTTTCTGCCTCATATGCTATATGCTTCAGCCTGTGTCCTGCCTGTCTTTGTGGTCATCCTCTGGTATGTCCATATTTTTTTTCTACCGGCGAGCCAAGAACTGGACACAGCGCTCCAGAAGTGGAGTACAGTGGGTGTACAGTTCTGCTTATTTAACAATCTTCAGGCTACTGTTCGGGAGCTTCCCAATAGTAAAGAAGTCAGAATTATAAAACCTATTTTTTTTTAGTCAAATGCAGAATGTTTGCTTGGAAGGAAGGAAAGAAGAGTTAAAAAAAATCACCTGTGGGATTGATTCTTTTAGCTCACACAAAGAGCACAAAAGAGGCTTTCTCCGTCTTTGATGCATCTGTGAACTTTGATACACTTTGCAACCTGCAATATCATAAGCCAGTACATGGTGTGGAGACAGCTGCAATGATTTTTTTACCTTACTCCATTAAAATCCCTCACTTGTTGGGCAGTGCAAATTTCTAGTTGCTTTTCAGTCTTTGTGAAAGGTGATAGCCTAAGGTGCCGCTGAATGAATGAGATATGATTGCTTTTAGCATCCTGTTGCCAGCTGGTTTATGAGGTTTTATCACAAATTACATAATTTTTCACAGAAAAGGTTGGTTAAAAAGGCTTGTGCACTGTAATTGCTCATTCAGCTTTTCTTAAATGATATGAAATATCATTTTGATTATTATTCACTGGGGCTATAAGTGTTAAGCAGCGCTGAAAGATGAAAAATTTCAAGACATAATGGTATTAGTGAATATGGCTTATTGCATAACACTGCCAGAAAGCAAGGCTTAGATCTCAGAGGTAGCAAATTCTTTTCAAATATAACTCAATTTTCGGCAGCTTTTCATTACAAAACAGACATATGGGTGGGAAAATTGAAGAAGGCGCAGGAGAATTATTTATATGTTCATTGCAATTTTAGTGATCTGCCAGCACCACTCTTGACAAAGAAATTGAGGAAAGTGTCAAATAATACTTCTACTAGGAATGGACTTGGGAAATTTTGATGTGCAACCTCAAAACATTTGCTGAGAAGACTGGAGTCTTAAGTTGTGTTCATGTGTTTAGGGTGTAAAAGCTCATTAGGCACATCTGGTTTCTTGACCTTACGTTTAGATTTCATGGGTTTTGTGTCGTGTTTCTTGTTCTTTGCAGCCATCGACTGTGAATTAACAGAGTGGTCCCAGTGGTCCGAATGCAATACCTCGTGTGGAAAGGGCCATATGATCAGGACAAGGATGATTAAAATAGAGCCCCAGTTTGGAGGAACAGCATGCCCAGAAACCGTCCAGCGTTCAAAATGTCGAGTAAGGAAATGCCTGCGAGGCCCGGGGATGGAAAAACGGCGCTGGAAGGAGGCCCGGGAGAAGAGGAGAAGCGAACAAGCAAAAAAGAATATAGATAGCGAGCAATATCCAGGTGAGCGTGAAACCATTTTTGGAATGCTCGTGGCTAGTTGTCTTTTCTGCATAACAGGAGTTACAGTGCACTACCTGCTGCAAGAATGACTGGCATTTCAGGCTAAGGAAAGTTTTAGCAATCAAATAAAACACAGCCCCTTTCAGTGTTTGCCTGTCACCAAAAACCCGTGCAATAATATTAAGGTGTGACCCAAGTCGGACAAAGGTTCATGTATGTCCATGTCCCACCACTGAAAATATTTTAGCTACTCCACACGGAAGTACGGAATGTGAAAAAAATCTAAAATTTAGACCTGGCAAAGGATTGATTGCAGTTTCTGCAGATCTGGGTGATAATCTTTACATCCAGTTGCCTTTGAACTTCTGAAATATTTGTTCCTGGATCCAATGCTGAATTTCAAAACTGAATTAATTTCCATCTCAATAATCTGATTCAGACTCAGTCTGCTCTGAGAGATCTGTTAGTCCTGCTTTTTCAGTAGGGAACAATAGTATCAAGTACTGATTCCTCAAATCAACAGAACAATATCTTGGGCTGTAGTTCACATTATGTGGATAGGAATTACTGCTAAGTTGTGGTTCATGCTTGCCTGACATTTAACAAGCTTGTCTTTTATAATGTAGATAATATAGACAGTAAATTTCTTTTTTAATACGGTTTTTTTTCAGTGTTTGACAAATGCACCTTGATTATTCTTAACGGGTGGTTCTATTACTAAAAAAAATTAATCAAATCACTTATTTTTTCAGTTTGTAGGCTGAAACCATGGACTGCTTGGACAGAATGTTCTACACTCTGTGGAGGTGGAATTCAGGAACGTTACATGATGGTGAAGAAGAGGTCTAAAAGTTCTCAGTTTACTAGTTGCAAAGACAAAAAGGAGCTAAGAGCATGCAATGTTCATCCTTGTTAACAAAACACAAGGTTCCATGTGATGCACTCTGAGCTAAATGGAAAGTCAACCTTGGTTTGGTTTTTAAAACAACAACAACAAAAAATATAAAGTGTATATTAGTTTCATTTTTGCAGTGTGGTTTGCTTTTTAGTCTTGCTGGTGCAAGAAAAATATTTTATAAGTGTTTCCTCACAGATTTATGCTGAGAGTAAATCTTTGGTACTCCAGCCAGCCCTTAATGCATAAAAATAGTAAGTCATCATGAGTTATTTAACTAAAATACAGACATATCTGTGGACATGGAATAGCCATATAGAGATACTGCTTGTAAAGACATGGGATGCATGCATATTAACATAAGGGACATGTTTCATATGAGGGAGGATTTCTCTCCTGATTTGATTTTAAAAATCCAAAGCAGTGCCTACATAATTACACAACTATGCCAAGGAGTAATTTCAGTAATGCTGGTTCAATAATATTAAAGGTGCATGTTTATCTTTTTACACTATTGGGTTAAGCTGATAGTTATTATTATAATAATAATCCTAAATATTTTTCTTCACATGGATGCTGTGGTCCATGCAAAATGATCTTTGTTTCATTAAAACTTAAAAAGAAAATAATTTGTGCAGCTCAGTAGTGATGTCTGACCACTACACACTCAAGTCAAAACAGCACACAAAGAAAACATGTGAATGTCAGAATATATTTAGATTTCATACTCCTATTTTGGATCTATCCACTGCCTCTCAAAATAGATACAAAACCAGTAGAAATTGGTTCAGAGAGATGCAACAGCTGTGTCACAGAAAGTTTTCCACATGAGAGACACTAAAAAATTAAATTCAGTTTCATGAGGATGTTAATCACAGATGAAGAGGGAAATAGGTTTGTAATATAACAAAAGTGGTAGAGCAAAGATGAGCCAGGTTCTTGTGTATCCCTTATAACAAACAAAGGGAAGGGAGCCTCTGAAATGAAGCAATGACAGTCTCTTAAAAAGGTATTTATAGATTGACACAAGAATACATTTACAGCACTGTCATTTATGTTTTTTTTTTACTCAGAGTATAGAATAATCTAAAAATTACCAAATTTGTGAAGGTTAGCCATTTGTAGATATACTAGTCAGGTTAAATTCCCTCCCTGACCACTTGAGTGATCAGCAGTCTGCCTGAGGTTAGAAACTAGCTCCTCACCTTTCTAATTGCTATTTTATACCCTCTCCTGCAGAATTTAGCTCTCATCCCTGTGTGTAATCACGTGTAATCAGCAAGACCCTTGGGCTTCACTCATTATTGGAATAAATATTGTCCCATAGGTTTAGCAAGATAACATTAAAGATAAGAGGTGGTTGTCTTTTGGTTCAGGAAAGGCAGCATACACCTATGTCTCTACAGAAGTAATAACAATGCACTGAAAATAAAGACTGTTGATGCTGACTCTTAAAACAAGCTTGAGAGAAATGAATGGAGAAAAATTAATTTTATAGTGTCTTTAAAGCAGCCTCAAGTAATTTTCTCACTTCCTTTACACTTGGTCACAACCCTGAGAACCTGACACTTGGGTTTTAAGTGTTGCCATTTGCAGTGCACCACAACCCACTGAGGATGTTCAGCTTCACCACCACCACCCTGAGGATTCTCTCATTACCCACCCTGTACCTGAACAAGGTGCACCCAGATGGGTTGGTTGTGTTACATCGCAGGGCTTTTCATAATTATTTCTCCACTGAACACTGCAAGGGCTGCTCAGTACTTCCACAGCTGCTGCATCCCACCCCTTCGAGGTATTGTACTGCTTTTTGAGTGTTTGGAATGAAGGAAGGGCCAGGAAAATAATGGAACCAACCACGGTAATAAGCCTCTCCTGTTGCTGCTAAATGAAATGGGTGCAAGCTCACAGTCAACCAAACGAGGAGAAAAAAAGAATACAACAAGGTTTAATGCTAAAACCAAACATTTGACATTTTGCACAGCTTGGCTCACTTAATAATATTAATTCAGATAGTTTGCCTTCCTGGGCCTCTTCAAAAATTCTGCAGTTTATGTCTCTGTAGCGCTGCTATCACAGCATAGCAGCAAGTCGGTCCCTCACTATGCTGTATGACCTTACCTTGCACATCACCCTTTCGTGACCAAAACAAAAACCCAACCAAAAAACAGTGGAGTGATATAAAAGCTGAAGGACTGACCAGCTGAGCATATTTTGGATGAAGAAAGAGATAGCTGCAAGAGAAGGGCTACAGTGACCAGTGCCAGGGCAGAGCTACATCTACTCACCCCACCTAGCCCCCGTGAGCCGCTCTGGCCGAGCTGACAGAGGCTGTCCCAGCTGAGAATATTCGTTCAGAAAAATAATCTTTGACCATAAAATGTGTGGTTTTGGAGGCTTGGATCTGTGAGAGCCCAGGACAGGGGGAGCGGAAGAAGAAAGTTTCTCCGGAATGGAAAAAGAGTGCTATGAGTTCGTGAATCATATTTTATCTCATCCACCCTTATCACTGGTAAAGCTGTTCTTGCAAAACCATGTCTGTTTCAGCAAATGATTGATTAAAACCAATGTTGTATTTTCATTAAAACCAATGTTGTATTTTCATTTTCACGTTTGTTCCAGTTCATCAAGCTGTTTTGCCCATTAAATACTCCCTTTGACAAAGGTTACATGGTCGAAATATGTCATTAGGTATATAGGAAACACACAACGTCTTTCTGAACGTGCCCATAAAACTGTCCATTAAAACAATCTGGTATCCTTTCTCTGTAGTTCTCACTAATTTGATCTTCCATATACTTTTTTTTTTTCCCTCTTAGAAGGCTGTTCAGTGTGATTTCCAGTCATTTCTCTTAGGCTCATATAAGTTACGAAAATTGGAAATTATTTTTTCTCCCACCTTGTTAATATATGAAATGACAAGGTAGATTGCACCAGGTCAAAAATGTGTGATCATTCCTGCTTAGATTCAGTTTTTCACTGTTTTTCTGTTGAAACATTTTACAAATCACTTGTCTTCTTTCTTCTAACTTGATATAAGAGAAATATTTAAGCTTGTTGCATTTTGTAAAAAAAGAAACACAAACAAAAACAAATGAAGAAAAAATAAGAGGTTGATTTTCTATTCAGAAAAAAAAAAGAAAAGCTCTGATATACAATATGTAGAAGTCTTGCATTGTTACTGTAAACTTTCTAGTAGTGTAATAGCCACTGATTATCAGTCAATAAAAATACGAACTGTTATTGTTCGGATGTCCTGAATAATCCTGCTGAACTGAAAGCACAGATGTCACTCCAGTTTTGTAGACCTCGACCATCAGATCTTAGCATTGTGCGTATGTTTTTTTTTTTCTAATATACAAACTGTAGAAGCTTTACACATAACAAAAAAAAAAGTTAGGGGCTTAACAAATGTACAGTAGGACTCTGTGTGTGTGGCATACCAAGATAAACAAAGTTTTGTTTAATTGCATTTTTGGATTTCCTTTGTTGTTTTTGTTTGCCGTGGAATTATGAGAAAGCTACCATGAACGTTTCTTACCAAAGTCTTGTGTAGATGTTTTGTAGCTGTCTGGCTAACACATTATTATTATTATTATTATTATTATTATTATTATTATTATTATTATTTTGGAATAAAGACATCTTTACTATGAATTTTACACTTGTAATGAGGTTCTGTTCAACTAATCACATACACCAAAAGCCACTTATTAATATGAGGAGTCAAGTCATGTTCCTATTTACATTTTACTCCTGTTCAAGGTAACGGAATATTGAGAGTGAGTGGATTTTACTAGAACCAGTCATTTTTTCTACTTGGAAGTTGTCTGCATCAAGGTCTTTGTCAAATGGTTTGTTGTTCTCTAGAAGTCACAGGGTAAATCAAGGACATTACATAAATTACTGTGTATTACTCTCATGTGGGTTTTGTTGCTGTTGTTGATTTTTAATAAAAGAGAAACTGTTTAAAAAACACATTTTAAAGCCTGGTGATACATGAAAGGAAAAACTGTCAAAAATGAACTTTCAAAAAGTCTGAGGTTTTGTGAAGCTTTCAACAGATATTTTGTGCTACTGGAGAACCATTTTGGGACACTGGGAGTGCAAGTGTGCCACTGATAATTACACAGAAAGCACAGAGGTGAAGGGAGCCACTCAGCAATGCTACTACTCTAGAAATCCAACTGTATGTAACATCTTGCAGCCAGCTAGAAGTGACAAGTCTGTTCACAAAGAAACCCCTCTATCCTAAAACTAAGACCTAACAAGGCTGAGGGGAACCTGGAGGGAGTGCCTGGAGCTGGCAAGCTGGGAGTTCCATACCAGTAAGTGAAGACACAGTCTGATCCAATACATCTCCACTGACATTTAGCTGTTTGCTTTTCGTAGAAAAATGCTCAACATTTCCAAGCAGCTGTTTCAAGGTGGGGGGTGTCAGTGTGCACAACAGCAGCATGGGGGGCACCCCAGCAGCGCTGCTCACCTGCCCTGCGCTGCCCACTCTCTGAGCACCCCTGCACCAGCGGAACCGGGTGACTCGGAAAGGAACAGTGCCTCCTGCCAGCCTGCTGCCTGCAGGAGACTTGCTATGGCATCATTCAGTCCTTGTAGCCACTTTCAGAAGCACAAAAACAGGCTAACTCACCTTTCCCTAAACTTTGCTTTAGTTGCTATATGAATTTATGGAGCAATGTGATGTCCTGACACACCAAGTGGCAAGACATCTTGAACAGCAATCGTGATCTTTACATGGCCCGTAAAGCTGTATCTGATGAGCTTTCGCTGGGAAGGGATCACAGAGCACGGGGAATATATGGCCTCTTGAAGTGCTAGCCAGCCAGGAGACTGCTTGGCACCTGCCTGACCTCACTTAGGGTGCTCTGTGCATGGCCAAACACACCCAAACCTAACCAGCATGGTAGAAAGATGATGAGTGGAGCAGGTCCTCAATGGATTTGTAATATGACTAAATCATTTCACTCCCTTTCTAGAGAGAGCTGACATTATCAGGGCCAAAGAAATTGAGTTTCTGGGGTAGGGAAAAAACCCACCAAACCCCTGAAATTATGCACAGCTCTTAGCTAAAATCTGGACCCTATCATTGCAGGTTCTCATTTCCATTTCTAATACAGCTATTGATGCCACAGCATCTTGTCACATGGCTCTTAGTCTGTAAAGCAAGATATAGTGTGTGTGTGTGTGTGTGTGTACACCTCTGTGTAAATACATACATATATGTATGTGGTATACAGTGTGCACATACTGACACAATCTTTTCATGGTTTGGTTTGGGGGTTTTTTTCAGTTAGGAAGCAGCATACTAACTATGAGAGGGGAAAAAACCTTTACCGGTAAATTGGAATATGCTAAAAAATCTCTTGCTTACCAAGTTTAAGGCACTTAGTGTTCCTTGCTGAACATGCAAACCCATTTAAGATCTTTATTGCAACACTTTCAACTTTGGGACTCAGTCACTTCACATTGCATTTTGCAAAACGAAGCAGTTATAGGCTACCTGAATGAGTTTTGTCTCCTCTGGTTTCCAAAAGACAGAACAATTTGTGCCATAACTGACGGGCACATTAGCAACTCGGTAGGGAGTGACATTTTTCACTTGTGGTCTAGATAGCTTAATGCATCTAAAATGCTAAAGCTTGGAGCTCTGCATTAACACCTTCTTTTCAGAAGTCCTCATGAACATCAGTTACTCTACCATCAGTAATAAACTTGTAAACACTGAGGCAGAAAAGCATTCCCTTTCTGTTTACATGCCACATTTGCACAAGCAGGAGAAATGAAGCCTCTCCTAACTCAGAGTTTGCTTCCTTTCATGGCAGGGTATTTTGAAATGGGTTTTTTAAAATACACATTTGATATATATTTCAAGGAAAGACCAAAAAGGTTGTTTCCAAACATGATAAGCATTTCTCACCATGCCTCTAACTGTGCTGTTTGAACCAGCAGTGGCATTACCAGCACCTGCCTAAGGGCAGGTCAGACTAATGTCTCCGAGGGGCTCTCTCAGGAGCATATGGCAACATTTGGGAAGTTCCTGGTGCTTTTGAAAGGCAAAAAACCTCTGCATGTCCCCCCCACTGTGCCAGATACATCCTTAGTGCATTTCATGGGCTCAGCCCCATGGCCATCCCAATCACCACAGCCACGACAGTGCCAATTCAGGAGCCTCTCTGTGAGCCTTGGACACTCCAGGAGACAATGCCCTAGAGGGAAGGGCTGCAGGCAGAGTATAACATCTGCCTTTCAGTGCAAATCAGAGGTTCTGGGTTTAGGCACAATAAGCAGGACTATGAATGCCTGGACATGATGAACAGTCACACTCTTGGTGTTAACGATTCAGACTGGAAGTCACCAGGAGCCTGAAACACTCACCCACCCGAGGCCCAAATGCAGAAAGTACCCCAAAGCAGCACGGCATGTACCAAACCAGCTTTACCTAAACAGCCTTTTTATCAGAAAAAAAGAGAGAGAGCACATATGCATATAAAGAAAAAGAGCAATCAGGACACACGGCTATATCACAGAACCTTTCCAAGCAGTGCTCTCCTTCCCACTGAAAGGCCTGGCTGGGTGGTGCTGCCAAAAACTCATCCCCTCTCTGTGCCTGTAGTGGCTGGGGCTGGTGTAGAGAAGGTGGTGTGATTGAGTCTATACAGAAAGCACCACAGTTGTTCCACTAATACTGACTGCAAAACTAAACTGGATGAGACTGGTGCCAGGGTTAGGCTAGGAAGTATAAAAAGTTCCAGAGCTGACATTCTAGTGGCACTATCAAACTTTTGGGGGGGCATTGAGCATCACTTGCAGAGAGCCAGTGGCTTATCCCTGCCTCTAACAGCTCAGAACAAGCAGAACGAGGGGTCTGAAAAGCATCATCCAGCTCCTGAGGAGGTAAAGCAAGCACAATATATAGGAGTAGCCAGTGGCTGTCTCCTTAAGTAACCTTCCCAGATAGGAATAATGAGGCTATGGTTAGGATTTATACTTCTGTTGTATCAACATGAGCATTAAGCCAAGGGAGTTGAGTGAACAGTCGAAAAAACATAAATAACAGATCCCACAGTTTACCCATAAACCTCAAGGTATCACACACTACTTTATCAACATAAATCAGAATTTAAGAATTTAAAAGAGCAAAAAAAGAAGTTTTTACTTACAGTACCTTTAAGCCCATTTCAGCAGTGAGGGAAACAAAGCAGTGTCTGCAAAAGAAAAGAAGGAAGTTAGATTGTGAGTTATAAGGAAAGAAAAGAAGGGATTAGATTATCACTACATCATGAATTCAAAGTGCATAAAGTTTTATGAATGGCAGAATACAATTTTTATACCACTTACATAAAAAGATACACAGAGAACAAGATATACAAGTATAGGATTAGCACTTCCAAGTGCAAACAAGCAGCTGAACTATTTGGAATGGTTAAAACATTTACACGCTCTCTCAGAAGCTGTGAGGGGCAGAGGAGGGGCAGGCACTGAGCTCTTCTCCGGCGTGACCAGTGACAGGACCCGAGGGAATGGCCTGAAGCTGTGTCAGGGGAGGTTTAGGTTGGATATTAGAAAAAGGTTCTTCACCCAGAGGGTGGCTGGGCACTGAACGGGCTCCCCAGGGAAGTGGTCACAGCACCAACCTTGACAGAGTTCAAGAAGCATTTGGATGATACTCTCGCTCACTCCTGTGAAGGGTCAGGAGTTGGACTCAATGATCCTTGTGGGTCCCTTCCAACTCACCATATTCTGTGATCCTGTGATTAAAGGGAAAGTGAAATATTTGTCAATCAATCTACTTGCAAACGTATAGTCTTATACTTTCAACAACATGTTTCAAATTCTAGTTTAGATGCACCTTAAAAGTCAGAAACGAGGATAGATATCTGTGAATGGACCGTTCCTGAAGGCCACAGCAGTGTACAGAAAGGAATCCACATGTGCACATATACAGGCTTGAAATGTCTGTACTGGAACATCACCTCTTAGAGAAATGACATCCCACTAGATGGCACTGGAAGCCAACAAAGACAGCTGTGTGTGGGTAGAAACAAAACAAAACAACAACAACAAAACCAAAACAACAAACCAAAACAAACAAAAAAACCCAAAC
>VZRE01016152.1:243501-264893 GCA_013396775.1 Cephalopterus ornatus | reverse complement strand
GGCCGCCATGGCCGGCTACGTGCCGGGGCTGCTCCCGGCCAACCGCACCCAGGAGAAGGAGTTCGTCCAGGCCTACGAGGACGTGCTGGAGCGCTACAAAGGTAAACCCGCTCGCCGGCCGGGCCTGCAGGGCGGCGGGGAAGGCCCCCGCGGGGATGAGCCGGCGCCCCTGCCGGTGCTGGGAACGGTGCCGTGCCCGTGCCCGTGCCCGTGCCCGTGCCCGTGCCCGTGCCCCCCGTGCGGGGGGCGGCCCGGGGTGCTCGGGGGGAGCATCCTCGGGGAGCGCGGCAGCCCCTGCGTGGGGTACCCAGGGTACCCCCGGGGTCCCGGGTGTCCCCCCGGTGTGGGGGTACCCCGGGGTCCCCGGGTGTCCCCCCGGTATGGGTGTACCCCTGGTCCGACTGTTGTCCCCCTCCCCCGGCTCAGGGTCTGAGTGTCCTCCCAAATGCGGGGGTACCCGGGCTCCGGGTCTCCCCCTGGCGTGGGGTGCTTGGGGTCCGGGTGTCCCACGGCATGGGGTACCCAAGTGCCCCCGGTGTCCTCTGTGTGCAAATGCCCGAGGGCTGAGAGTCCCCTGAGTGGGCTGCCCGGGGTTCTTGCGTGGGCTGTCTGTATCCTCAGTGACCCTGCGTGGGCCGCCTGGGTGCTCAGTGTCCCCCGCGTGGGGTTCCTGGGGTGCCGTGTCCCCTGCGTGGGCTCAGCATCCCTGCGTGGGGTGCCCCAGGGGTGAGTGGCACTCGTGTCCCCTGCGTGGGATGTCTGGGTGTTCCTGCGTGAGCTGCCAGAGGGGAGGGCTCAGCATCCCTGTGTGAGCTTCCCGTGTCCCCTCTGTGGGATTCCCGGAGTTTTTGGGGTCCCTGTGCCCCTTACCCAGCATCCCACCACCGTGCCTTGGTGCTCGGACATCCGTCATCCCTGTGCCCTCACTGGGGTGGCAGAAGGTATGTGGGGACCCACCAGTGTCCCCACGGGGCTGGGCTCCCTCCCTGAGCCGCAGCCGGGCAGGGATGAAGGGCTGAGGTGCTCCCCGGGCCGGTGTGGTGGCGGCCGTGCCGGTACCGGCAGTGAGTGTGCAGTTTTGATGTCAGCAGCTCGTTCCCCGGGAGTTGTGTGCGTTCCCATTCTTCTGCTTGTTGTTATTATTTTTTTTCTTTCCTCCTCTGCTGCAGCGCTAGACTTGTCCTGGAGCCCAGATTTCAGCCCCACAGGGCTCCCAGCGCTCCGTTTTATAAGTTTAGCAGCCAAGTCTCTTTAAAATGCGGATGGATGGCCGAGCCCAGAGGAGCCAGGCGCTCGCGGCGCCTGTTTCCTTTTCCTTTCTGCCTGCAGAGAAAGGGGAATAATGGATTCCCTGGCTCCCCGATTCAGGGGGTGCCACTCAAACCTCCCAGAGGTGGGAGAGACGCGCAGCCTCGCTCTGCTTCCACAGGGAGCAGGGGATAAAGCCTCTTTCGGGCGCCCTGGAAAGGCGCTGGAGAACGTGACTCGGGCTCATCCCAAGTACTTGACAAACTTTTATTAATAAAAAGCTGCTTTGATGTAGTTGGGTTCAGTGTGGAGACGCAGGAAGCAGTGCAGCGGGTGCCAGCGCTGGCACGGGAAGAGCTGCTGTTTGCATCGGGTTTGCTTTGTTCCAGAAGAGAAATGGAAATTCCTGTGCCTGTATGTGCCGGCCCAGCTGGAGCACCCCTGGCACCTGGGCTCCCTTTGCCCGCCCTGTGCTCTGGCTGTTGGTGCTTTCACTGAGCAGTTGGGTTCCTCTGGGGGGGAGTTCTTTTTAGGTAATACCTAATTTTTGTGCTGGGATATGGTAGAAAGCTGGTAGTAGCTTGGAAATACCCTGCTGGGTGTTGTTGGAGCGTGTTTGTGGTGTGGGGAGAATGAGTGTTTATACTCCATGAAAGCTCTCCTTTGCTTTTGACCCCTTCCCAGCTCCCCACCTGTGCTGGGAGGGCTGGGTGGGAGCCCCAGTTTGGGTCGCTGGGCTCCGAGTTGGTGGATGTGTCGTCTCTCCCCCATCGCAGCTCCTGTAAACGGTTTGGTTTTTCCTGTCCAGAACAAGTTTTCCGCTGGCTCATCCCCTCCCCCTCTTAATCCTGCAAAAACGCAGAGTTTTCAGCGAAATGGGACTGCTGAGGGCCGAGACCTGTGGCGTTGGTGTCCAGCTCGTGGTGGCCACTCCGTACCTGTCACATCCAGGACCTGGCGCTGCCGGCACTGGCTCACACCGTCGGAGGGCAAGGAGGACACTTGGCCCTGCTGGAACCGGGATGACAGATGCATTTCTCTTAGACACCACCACCCTATTCCTAAAAAAAATAGCCTAAAACCCCCAGTCTGAGCAGCGGGGGCCTCTGCTGTCGAGCAAGCCAGGACAGGTCAGGAGGCAAGCGGAGCGATGGCACGGGAAGGGGTCTCGGAGCGGCACGTGGAGCTATAAATCCTGCCTTCCCCTGATGAGCAGGAGTGAACCAGCTGGCAGATCCCCGTGATTTCTTTCTTTGTAAGAACACCCACCTTCGGCAGCGGGGTGCTGGGGGGGTGTGCCGCAGCGCTGCGGCGCCGGGGCTCCCGGCCGTGCCGGGGGAGGAGGTTTGCATCAGCGCTGCGGGGGCACCCACCTGGTCCCCGGGGGGTGGGTTGAGCAAGCGGATGGGGCTCAGGCTGGGGAGTTTTGGCGATGGAGGCTCTGGTGCTGCCTGCCTGAGTGTGGCTTCCTTCGGCCACCGGCATCCTCATGGGTGGGCACAGCACCCTCCGGGTTGTCCTGTCTGGAATAGAGCCCCCACACCTGCAGCTGGAAGGTCCCTGGCGCCACGACCTTCACCAGTCTGGCCCAGTTTCCTGCAGCTGCACACAGGGCAGAGTCCAGCCCTGCTTGCCTCATCGCTGGATGGTGGTGCCGCGGCACATGCCGGGACGTGCAGCGCGGATGCCGGCGGGAGTGACGGCATCAGCGCCAGGAGTGATGGTGGTGGATCCCTTGTGGATGCTGCCACCACGGCAGAGCCACCGGGCAGAGGGTCTGGGCGGGAAGAAAGGCCTGACTCTGCCCTCCCATGGGCACAGGGCTCAGCAGCTGAAGCCACTTTCCATTCCCATGGCATGGACTTCCCCTCGTGTTTCGGGGAGTGCTGGCAGTCACTGTCCCCTCTGGAAAGCAGGATCCAGCCCATGGCCCTGTTCCAGGCAGCCCCTGGGACGCTCGGCAGCTCAAGGGTGCCGGTGGTGCTGCTGAGAGCTCAGGTCACGCTTTCCCTGCTCTGTAAACATTAACTAATCAATCCTGGTGAAATCCTTCCTTTTTCATAATTAACTCTTCTTTGGGGATTGGGGGTAGGAACCTGTAGCTGTGGTGCCTGAGAAGCTTTTTCCCACCCCCGGCGCTGTCTCTGCCTGCTCCCTAGTGCTCCACACGTGGCCTGGCTTGTTTGGACTGGGACAGCACAGGGTGGCTTGTCACCTTGTGTGAGTAACCTGGCTCCTGTTAGGGAGGGAACAACCTCCCAGGGACTGGAGGAGACCTTGGGGTGAGCAGCAGAGGCGGGGGACCCTTGTATAAATCAATCAGGGTTCATTCCCAGTTGGGACTGGAGCCTTCCTGGTGGTGGGTGGCAGTCCCGGCCTTGCCCATCTCTGAAGAACATCCTTTTTTTTTTTTCCACTTGTGTCTTGTCTTCTGCTGTAACAAATGCAACTAGAGGTGTCTGGACCCCAGCGCTGGGTCTTGGGGGTGCCCTGAGCTGAGCAGCTCTCCCAGCATGCAGCTGCCTCCTGATGCAAGGCCGTTGCTGGGATTTCATCCCACAAGGATAAACATCGTTCCTGGGTGGTGCTGAGCGGGCTGCACGAGGTCACTGTGGTCTGTGAGAGCGCTGGTGGGACTGGTGGTGTGACAGTGACTCCTCACTGGGGGAGAGGAAGCCCTTCTTCCTCTTCACTGCCCGGGAGGAGGGTTGGCCAAGTGCCACTTTTGGAGTGGAGAGTCCCTGGCTTGAGCAAGCACGGGGGGAAGCTGGGCTGGAAGCCATCTGACTTCCCATCATTGAGTGGGATAATGCTGATTTTTTGGGGGGAGGTGCATGGGAGTCATTGGCTTCCCTGGTCCGGGGGGGGCGCGGAACAAGAGGCAAAGGAGGCTCGAGGAGGTGACAGGAGCCTTGGGCAGCCCTGGGTATCTGAGGTGGGGCCCGAGCACTTGGTGGAAGATGTTTTGCTCGTGTTTGTTTTGGCCAATGGGGAAACGAGTTGTTGGTCTTTCAGGTGGCAGGACCCACCCCACCTCGCCCGGCCGGCTCTCCGCTGCCTTCGCAGTGGAGTCATCATCATCCCAAGGCACGGCGGTGCCTCCCGGGCTGGGATTGCCTGGCGGAGAGGCACGTGCCTCCCCCCAATCCTGCCGGCATCCCCGCCACGACTCAACGGAAGCGACTGCCGTCGTTGTCCTGGTGCCCTGCTAATGAACCAGAACCGTGGCTGAGCCCAGCTCACGGGTCCCGGGGCTGTTGGCTGCTTCCCCTCCTTTCCATGTGCTTCTGGGCCAGAGAGAAAATGCCCTGGGGAGGTAGGGTTGTGGGTGCCCGTCCGAGGTGGCCGCATACACGGTACCTTGCCGGCACAGGCGCTGGTGACCCGCCGGTGTGTGGGGCCGTGGCGGAAGGCTTTGATCTCATTTCAGCAGCCAGCTCGCCGCCGAGCCTCTGGAAAGGGCTGTTCTCTCCCTGCTCTTCTCAGCACAGCCTGCACGCATTCCCGTCGGAGCCTTTTCCTTCCCGGCTCATGCTTCGGGGTGAGACCGGAGTCTTTGACCTCCGTCTGCTGGTTTCCAGCCAACCCCCTCTCCAGGCTCGTCTCACTTGTGTCAGCTAAGTTTAGACTGCTCTGGACATACCGTGGCTGATGCCAGTGGCAAGAAACCTCCCAGAGGGAAGTAAAACAAGAGGTTTTATTTAAATTTGAAGTGTCTTAACGCCATTGTTTGAATACCCTGGGTGATAAGTGCTCTTTTTATGCATCTAAAATGGATAAATTCAGCTGTGGAAGCGGCGCTGCAGTTTCCAGTTGCTGGAAGGGTGGCGTAGGGAGAAGCTGTGCTGGAGCTTGGGGTGGGTATGGTGGGATCTCTGGAGAAAGCCCCATCCTCCTGCACGGAGGGGCTGTGAGTCCTTCCTGGTCCCACGGACTCGGCCTGGGTGGTTCCTGCACAGGGCAGTGTTTCGCTGCCGGCTGGAGCAGGAGGGCCTGGACAGGTGTGGGGCAGCGGGAAGATGCTTGGAGAAGCTGGGAAGCAGAGCAGCCCCTCCTGGGGCTCTGCTCAGACAGGGAAGCCCTGGAAGGGACCCCACTCCCTGAGCTCAAATAATCCAGCCCTTCCCAGCGCTCTCTGTGGCTCGGCCGTCCCCAGGGCGTTGCTGCTGTGGAAGCTCCGTGTGCTGTGGACGGATCCTAGCAACGCCAGCTGAGTTTTCCAGGCAGATGAGGCAATCGCTGCCCCTGGGGCGAGGCAGTGCAGTGGTTGGTGTGCTGGCACACCTGGGAGGGGGCCAGGAGCAGGGACACGGTGGGAGCCCTGATTTGTGGGGCTGGTGGTGGCCGTCACCCGTGATGTGCCCCCCGGCACGGCGGCTCAGAGGGAACCTTCCCAGGGCCGTGGGCAGGACCTACAAACCGGCTCCTCTCCGCACCCCAACTGATTGCTCACACCTTTCCCATCCCATCCGAGTCTGCGGGTGGGGTGGGAACCAGCAGAGCCGGTGCTGGGAGGTGGTGGAGGCAGGGTGATGTTTTCCCCAGCACAGGGAGCAGAGCAGCTTCCCGGTAGTGGGATCCCCTACCCTGGACATCTCCATCCTGCATCCTGGGCAGCCAGGCCTGCAGCATCCCTGCTGGATGCTGGCCTCGAGCTCCCCCTTCTCCTTCCAGACACTCTTTCTCAAGGCTTGCTGGAAGCTCCAGACTTAACCTCTCAGCACTGCCCTATCTGGGGGGGGGCTGAGCTGACTTCTGGGTTTGGGGGTGTTCAAACAGCCTCCAGCTTGGAGAGGGAAACTGCCAAGGAAGTTCCCTGCTCGGCAGCGTTTGCAAAGCACAGAGGATGCTTGTGTTAATAAGCTGGGAAGTTTCATTTCCAAGCTCATGTCTGGATGGATCCCACCCGGCTTGGGGGCCGGGGAGAGGGATCCTCCAGCATCAGCTTCCCACTGAAATGTGTGGTGGGGCGGGAGGCCGAGTGATCAGATTTGGTGTGTGTTTGGCTGTGGACATGGTAAAGTGAGTCCTGGGATGCGATCTGAGATGTATGTCCTGCCTCTAGGTCAGATAAGCCCAGAAATTCCTGGAAGGTGGGGAGTGGGGAGGGCTGTTGGTTGAGGTGGTTTGGGAGATTTTGGCTGATAAGTGGGACGCTGATCCCAGCAGGATGAGCTGAGGCTCGTTCTTGCCCCATTGGAGCAGAGCCATGAGCAGGCTCTGACGGTGCAGATGGGATCCTGGGTCTGTGGATACCAGCAGAGATGAGACAGGTCTGGCTGCAGGTCTTGTGCCTGTGCCTGGTCCCTGCAGCCACATCCTTGCAGTGTCCCTTTGTCACCCCCCTGTTTATCAGCGATCTGGGCCAGCGAGCTCTGGGCGCTGTGAGGCCACAATCATATTTATTTAGTTGTTTTCCTGTGCGTGACATGCTGCATTTCCATTTTTCATTTCCTGTTGAGCCCTGTTTCCCTCCAGTGAGTCCGAGCGTGCCGGCAGCCGCCTGCCCTCCCTGCCCTCCTCTGTTTGCATCCAGCATTTTTTAATGATGCTGGGGAAGCTTTTCCAGCCTCCCGCAGGTGATGAGTGCTGTGTTTTGCATCCTTACAGCTCCTGCATGGGTTGTATTCTCTCCCAGCCTCTGTTTTTGCCCACCTTGAGCTCTGCTGGGACCCCTGCCCAGGTCAAGGGCATAGTCCTGGCATGGTTGGGATTGAAACCAGCTCTGCCCCATCCTGCTCCTAAGCCCTTGCTCTGCCCTTGCTGCCTCCCAACCCACTGCCCAAGTCCTGCACAGCCACGGAGCAGTGCCTTGATCCCGGTGGGATGTTTGTACTGATTTCTGGTTGTGTCAGATCAGGGTGCAACTTGTCTTGGGTTTTATTAATCGTTTTTTGGGTCCGTTGTGGCCTTTGAGAAATGCTTTTGCCAGCAGCTTATTTTTCCCTGCAGGAAACTGTATACAAGGGCTCCCGTGGCAGAGAGATTCGTGTTGACCTTGGGCAGTTTTGCTACAAGAGTAAAACTATCCTGTGGGAACGACTCCTTTCCACGTGGAGCAGGGCCGGGCCATCTCCCCAGCCCAGCCGTCCCCTGCCAGCTAATGAGCATTAATTAATGCCCCTGCACCACCTCCCTGCTTCGGGAATGTTCAGTTGACACTAGGATTGCTGCAGTGATGTTGGGGACAGCTGGTGTGTCCGTGGCCATCACCGTGACCCTGCTGGGGGCTCGCTGGGGCGGTGGTGGTGCAGCCGTGCTGGGGAGGCTGCCCCCAAATAAATGCATCCTGCGTCCCAGGCGTGCCCTGGATCAAACCTCCCTTCCCTGGCTCTGCCAACATCCTTGGAATGGCTGCTGGTGGCGGTGGGGAAGGGCAGTGGAGCCCCCCAGCTGCGACTCTGGGTGGGGGGCAGTGCCCTGGGATGAGGCTGGAGGGGACAGCCATGACTTCATTGCAGGCGGCTCCAGACACTGCCTGTGGAGATATTTCATCCTCTCTCCGGCTGTTTGGGATGCTTCTCGTTCCTGCTGTGGAGGGCAGTTGCCAGGCTGGGAGATGCTGGGATTCCTCAGCAGGCTGGCTGCGTGGTGGCCATGGAGGGAGCTGGGGGCTGCCCTCATTCCCCCCCAGTCTCACAGTGTTGATTGAGCCAGCTGGAAGATTCTCCCTCCTCCAGGAATTCCTGGCGTTCCCGGCAGGGAGAGGGGGAGAGGGATCCAGGATGCTTGTGGATGGAGGGAGCTGGGATGCCTGTGGGTAGGCTTTGGTGGCATCAGACCTGCTTCCCATTAACCCCCTCGGGATGGGAGGAGGGAAGTGCCTTTCTCCCCATCACCACGGGGTTTGGGGGGGACTGGTGGGTTCCAGCTGCCTTCCCACTCTGCTGACTTGCTTCCGTGTTGGATCCATTAGGGAGCAAAGCAGGAGGGAGGCGCTGACCCCCCGTACAAGTGTGGGGTTACCCTGTTCACCCTGGGAGTGCAAAGCCACGGTGGGTGCTGGGGGAGAGCTGTGGTGCTGGAGGGACCAATTCTGGGCAGCTGCATCTCCCTCCCGCCGTTGTAATTTTGGAGCAGCTGCCTGCTCGCCGTGCCCATCCTGGTGGTGTCTGGTCTCTCTCCTTTGCTGGGAAGGGGAGGATGGGGATAATTCGGACGGGATGTTGGTGGTGCCGCTGTTCCCCTCATGATGGGCTCAGCTCTCCCTCTGTTCCCGTTTGGGGGTGTGGGAGGGGAAGGAAATAATGTCCCCCTGCACCCCCGCTGTGGGGCTGTTCCTCCCTTCCTTCTCACAGCCCCTTTGTCAGCAAGAAGCAAGGTTTCTTTCTTTTTTTTTTTTTCCTTTTTTTTTTTGTTCTTAGAGGAAAATTCCATTGTGCTATTTTTAGTGGTGACAACTTGGCTTCTCGCAACAACTTTATTCTGCTCCCGGCGCTGCCGACGGGTGCAGGGGGATGTCTGTGGGAGCGGCCCCACGATGCTGGGGATGCAGCGGGACTGCCAGCCCGGCACCTCCAGCTCCAGCCCTGAATCCGGGCTGCTCGTGTGGCCACTCACTGGCTATCCGATCAGCTCCTTCTTGCTGGGATGGTGAGCCCACAGGGCTCGGACAGCCCCCCTTTGAAGGCTGTGCCGTCTCCAGGTGTCACCTCCATCCCACCGGAGCCCGGCGATGGATACGGGTGGTGCAGAGGTTTCTGGTGTAATCAGAGTGTGGGGGAGGCACCTCAGCACCTGCCCCCCTTTCCCCCTCAGAGCTCCCAGAGGGATTTTGGTTCCCTGGTTCCCAGGCAGACAGCTGTCAGGGGCACAAGCGGCAACTGGCCTTCTGGGTTTGCTCTGCTCACAACGGAAAGCGACACCCCCAGTGTGAGTCAGTCCCTGGAGGGGTGTCCGTCTGTCCGCGGAGCTGTGGAGGAGCACATCCTTGCTCTGGTTTCTCTCCCTTCTTCCTCTGGCAGAGCTCAAAGCTCGTGCAGGTGTGACAGGGTGGCTCTGCCGGGAGGTGCTGGAGCCCAGGGAGGCAGATCCTGCGCCGTGTGGTGGGTCTTGCTCAATCTGCTGGGATCTCTCTGGAGACGGGGAGAGCAGGATCTACCTCCGTGACAGCTCATTTCAACACCTCTGATGCTATTATTGTTATTATGAATGATTTGATTTGAGAGAAGTCCTGGCCCATGCCTGGTGGACAGCAGTGAAGGGCAGCAGTGAGCGGGGAAGGTGCTTGGATCCCCTCTGGGCTGGTTCCTGCTGCCAAAAATTCCTTTAAAACCAGTAAATCTCCTTTTCAGCTTTGTAAGCACCGTGCTGCCAGTGCAGGGTGAGCATGTGGCAAATGTCAGGGGGCAAAGACAGGAGGGATCTGCCTCCCATCTGCTCGTGGGTGTCACCTGGCTCGTTTTTCCAACACTTTATGGCACTTTTTCTGGTGGCTTCTCCCAGGCTGATGGGCTGGTGTCAGAGTCACCAGGGTGGCTTTTCCCACAGGATGGGGACACCGTGCTCTGCCCGCTGACTGTGTTTTCCCAGTCTTCTGCCTGCCCATCTTGAAACCTGGGGTTTTTTTTCCCCCTTCCCTTGCCTTCCCAGTTCCCTCAAACATGCTCCTTGCTGGAAATATATCCCCAGGACATACAATCCCTGAAATCTGGCGTGGAGGGGTGGGGTAAGGGATGCCGGGGGGCCCTGATGGTGCAGGGCACTTGCTGGGCTCATTTGCAAAAGGGGGGTGGCCTCGAGCCATGGGAGGTTTTCATGTGCTTCATCTAATAAGGAAACACTGCCAGTGGTCAAAGGGCGACGGGCGAGGACTCCAGCGGGAATGCCGAGCTGGAGGTGGCGGCTGGAGCTTGCGGGCCACCCTGATGCCACCCAGCTGAGGAGCGGGGTGGGTTCGGCTGGAAAATGAACTTGGAGAAGTACAAGAAGTTCCTGGGTGGACTCGGCACCCTGAGAGGTATTTCTCACCCTCCGTGGTGTGGATGTGCGGCGCGGAGAGAGGCTGAGCCGCTCCGGCGGCGTCGCGTCTTCCGAGGGCTCTGGCTGAGCCCGACCATCTGCCATTGATCGCTGGTCAAGGCGAATCGAGCACTCCTGGGGTGTCGAGGAGTTGCTGGCTCCCTGTGGAGCCAGCCGGGAGGTGTGGTGCCTTCCACGGCTCCGCTTCACTTCCCTCTTTTGTCTTTTATTTGGATTTGGAGCGCTGTGGTCCGGGCACAAAGCGAGCGCTGGGGCAGCGGCTGACCCAGCTCAGGGAGCAGCGCAGGGAGGCCGGGGAAGCTGCTTTGCAAATAACAACTGGAAAAGAAATTGAGCTCAAATTCCTGCTAAAGGGAGAGGAGCTGGCTGCTGTTCCCACGGGTTGGGGGCTGATCCTGCTTTGGTGAGGGTGTTTTCGCTGCATGGATCCCACTGGCTGTGTGTGCACAGTGGCACCCGGGTGCCGATGGCTGTTTTCCCCCTTCCCTTCTTTCTAAAACTCTTTTCCAGGGCTTTGTCCTCTCCTGCCTCGCAGGCTGTCCCTGGAGAGCTGGCTGGGACACCAGATCCTGCCGGGCTGGCCCCTGGCAGGTGGCTGGAGGCAGGCGGCCGTTGTCCCACTGCTGCAGGCAGCGAGCCTGGCCTGCGGGAGAGCAGCTCAGTTTACCTGGTGCTCTGGGAATGCTTCCCTCGCTTTTTCTCCCCCTTTCTTCCTTTATTTTTATCCCTCCCTGCTGTTAGAGGAGCTTTTTTCCTCCGGAATTCCCAGCCAACCTCACCCTGCTGCAGACAGCTCTGGGGATTCTCCTGGCTTAGAAGGAAGGCAGAGCGGAAAACAGAAGGCACCTGGAATGCCATCGCCTGTCATCCAACAACACTCTCATTGACTCGCTCCTTTTTACAGTGTGGCCTCAGCCCGGCTGGGCTTTACCAGCTGATCCCATTGTATAACAAAGGTGAATCAATTCCATGTTTAATTTAGCAGGGAGCCAAGGGAGTTGTCACCGGCGGGCTGGCAGCCTCCCCACCCTCCCGCGAAGGGTTAATCCCGCAGCTCGGTGGCTGACAGCTGCCCTGAGTTATCGCGTCTGGGAGGAATATAATTCACTTTCTTATGCTGCTGTGGTGTCCATCATAAATTTTTCCTGAGCCTCGCTGCAGCTGGCACTGGGAATCAATGTAAAAGGAGCCCCGAGTCGCCATGTGCCAGGGGTGCTGACCGGCTCCATCCTCCCCATCTGCAGCCCCTTGGCAGCCAGAGCACGGATGGGTGCTGGGTTTGGGTGCCAGTGACCCCCTCTCTCTGTTTTGGGGCTGCTGCTGAACCTCTCACACGGGGCTTTCCAGCCCTGTTTCCAGCTGCAGCTCAGCAAATTCCCGTCCTGCCTGCGAGAACGAGGTGCGGGGAGCCAACATGACATTATTAATCGTGTTTACAAGGTGACTGGTTGCAAGAGCTGATCTGGCAGCATTCCCTTCTCCAGGTGCTGCCCAGAGCCCTGCCGGGAGCGCTGGCTCCCGCGCTGGCTCCCACATCCCATTGCTTGTGGCACTTTCCACTCCTGCGAGCCTGTAAAGGGAACATGAAAACCTGGGTGGCAAGTCCCCAGGAAGCCCAGTCTTCAGGTGTTGGTCTGTTTTTCTGCCTGTAGACTGAGTGATGCCGACTTTGTCTGTCACCAGCTGTGTTTACCACAGCCCTGTGCGGCTTTAATTCAGGAAGTGGAGCAGGCAGGGAGATGGAGGAAAGCACATTGTGGGCAGGGAAGGGGCAGGGGCTGGAAGTGTTCAAAGCCAGGTTGGATGGGGCTTGGAGCAACCTGGTGTAGCGGAAAGTGGCCCTGCCCATGGCAGGGGGTGGGACTGAATGGGCTTTAAGGTCCCTTTCAACCAAACCAATCTGGGATTCTGTGCTTGGAGGGGAGGCCAAGCAGCTCCTTGAGCGGGCACAACCACCTCTTTCATGCTGCTGGGGGGCTTCCCCCCACATCCAAGCACGGAAGGGATGCCCACCTTTGCAGGCAGTGATGGTTGGCTCTGTGGTGCCCACTGGCATGGAAACACTGTGCCCTGCATCTCGCTGTTGCCGTTTGGCATTTGCCATGGATCTAAGTGTGCTCTTAGTGCTGAAAACAGTTGGCCCAGCCTGCCCTTGAGCTGCTGGGCTGGCCAGAGCTGGAGGAAAACAAGGTTTTATTGCTGGAGAGGTTTCTTTTCCCTTCTCCCCCCTCATCTCTATTCATCTCCCCAGGGAGGTGGAGGCAGCAGCGGATATTGGAGCTGGGAGTGTTTCATATGTAAATGCTCGTGTGTGTAAGTCCAGGCCCCTGACCCCCGGCGCTGTGCCAGCATCCATCTCATCCCAAAGGCTTGGAGAGCATCCCAGTGCCCCCAGCCCGCCCAGCTGGGATGGGGCTGGGGGGCCCTGCCAGATCCCTGCCTCTGTGCTGGGGACAAAAGATGCTGCTCCATGAGGGACCCTGCCCCAGTGGGGTGCGGGGTCACCTGGACTTTCCACACAGTTTCCATCTTGAGTTTCCCGGGGCAGCGCCTGTCATGGCCCCGGGGTGACCAGATCCTTTGGGCTCGGCTCAGGAAACCCATTTGATTACAAATTTATTGGTGGGTTAATTTTACCAGGAGCACGAGGACGGCTGGTTTCACTTTCTGAGGAGTTTGTTGTTTACTTGGCAGCTGGCTCAAACCCGGCATCTCCTCGGCCCCCTCGGTGCATGCCAGCTAATCTGGCTCCATCTGACCTTGTCGCTGCCACGTGCTTTCCCCAGGGGAATCGGGTTCAGATTTTCCTTGTGCCCAGGCAGCCATCAGTGGGTCTGTGCTCGTTCCTGCTGCCTCACCGTCATGCACGCGCCCGGAGTGATGAGTTTCTTGGCCCCGCTGAGTTTCTGCTGTTAAAAAAGAGGGGTTTAGGTGTTATGTGCTGGCCCTGCTGCCGGAGGGATGTGGGATTATTGGAGCAGGAGTGAGGAGCAGCCTCCTGCCCCGGTGTGTGCCATGGTGCCGGTGCTGGAGCGGCACCACAGCTCATCCCAGCATGCCGCCGTCGCTGTTTGCTTTCGTCCCATCATGTGGTGGCTTCCCTGAGGAGCAGCCCAGGCTGGGGCCACCCAAGGTGGCCGGGTGCGATAAGAGATCCAGGGCCACCATCTGCCCCGGCCACCGCGGGTGGAGGCCCTGGTGAGTTTTGGTTCCTCTGGCACATGGCTCTCCCTGTCTCCCTCTGTATGGGGAGGATGGGGCTGGTTGCTCCTGGGAATGGGACGATGGTGCTCCTCTGGCACAGCCACCTGGTGAGGTGTCCCCTGGGGACCACTGCCAGCTGTGGGGACTCGCAGGCTGTGCCCTAACTGAGGATCCCTGTTGGTTTACAGCTTTCCCACCAGAGCCTTGTGGTTTTAGCTCCGGAAAGGTCCAGCTCAGCCCTGATGAGGGAATCTGCTGGGCTTGGGCCAGGCCGCTGGGGTCCAGCAGATCTGGGACTTGAACGAAGCGGGCCGGAGCAGTGTTAGCAACTGGATTATTTCATTTGCTTTTTAACGGGGATTAAGGCTCTCCGTGGGAGAGCAGGTCTCTAGGGAACAGAAGTTTCAGGCTCCTGCCTCCCTCCTTTTTTTTTTAATCCTACATTTCTCTCTCTCCTACTGCACGCCAAGGCCGGCCGGCCAGGAGCTGGCGGCAGCAGCTAGGATGAAGCATCACTTCAGGGCACGGCACAGCCATGAGCCATGACCCTGGTTGAGCCCATGGAAGGACCAGGATGAGATCCTGGGTGCTGTGGGTGCCCTGCTCCCCAGGCCACTCCTCTCCCCTGGAAGGGTGCTGGTGCTGGCTGGCAGAGCGAGCTGCCGTGCCTTCGCCCACCTCCCGCCCGGCGCTAATCAGGTTTCACACTGCTTAGTTTGGGACATCTAATGAGATCAGGGCTCAAGGTTGCTGCCTGCCCTCCATCTGCAGAGGAAGAGGAGGGAATCGGCTGCTTCCTTCTCTTTGACCTCCATTTCTCAGAGGAGGCTTTGCACATCTCCTGTTCTAGGGTGGCAGCTCCACCACCTCGGTCCTTGTGTTCCTTATGACCCTGAGCTGCTTTTTGGGGCACACCTAGAGGGCTGAAGGCAGAAAATGGGGAGGACACACAGCTTCCTAACAGCACTTTGGGCTGACCTCCTCTTGCCTCTATGCTTTATTTGTGAGGAGCAGGGTGAGGGCACCAGAGCTGGGGGCTGCCAGCCCGGCCATACCCGGGCAGCCCAGTCGAGGGGGGCCCAGCCCTGACCCCCCTGGCCCTGACACCCCTGTTGTGTGGAGCCTGTGCAAACACAGCACCCCCAAACAAAGCCCAGCCAGTTCCCACTAGCCTAACGTTTTCCTATTTCTCCCGCTGCCAAGCAGCCTTTGGTTGGCGTTGGAATAACAAGCCTCTTTGCGGAGACACCGGGTCTTTTGTTAGCTGGTAGAAAAGGAGTTTTGATGCCTACCATCCCTCCACCCCCCGGCTTTCCTACTCCCTAAGCCGCTGCTGTGCGAAGTGCAAAGCTTGGACTTGAGCGGCCGGGGATGATCCAACCGCTGTGGCTCCGACCCGGCTCCCTGCGGTTCTCCCGAGGGCTCAGCTGTGCCTGGGGTGCAGCTCTGCACCCCAACCAGCTGCACCGCTGTGGGATCTGGCTCCTCCAAGAGAGACTGGAGCCTGGGACTTTATTTTGGGTTTTTTTCCAGGATTTGGGGCATTTCTGGTGCTCAGCTCCTGTGCAGGCAGCGGGAGCAGGTGCTGGATTCAGCCAGGGCTTGGGCTGCTCTCCGGCACAGGGCTCTGCCGGGGCTTCCATGAAATCTTGTGGTGGGGTTTTGTTTCTGGTGTTTTTTATGTTTTGGGTGTTTTTTTCACGGCTTTTTCTCTGCGCTGTCGGGGTGTGCTGGGAATTCCGGAGCGGGTGTTTACCCAGCCCCGGAGACGGCGGCTCTGTGAAGGTGTGTGGCGTTGTCCCCGTGGCCGGAGGGGCAGGGAGGGAGCCGGAGATGGCATCGCCTTCCTCCTCCTCCCCCGGCCTGGGAAAGATGCCACCTCTCCGTGTCAGCACAGGCCCCTGGGAAGGCGTGCAGACGTGTGTGTCCTCTTGCACGTGGGCGTGCGAGCGAGCCTTCCTCTGCCTAGAGCTGGTGTTGCTCGCTCCCAGAAAGACACGGTGTTTTCTGCCACGAAACCTTTGCTGTTCCTCTCCCCGTGCATCCCCGTCCTCCGGCATCACCTCATCCCTCTCACCCAGCAGCTCCACGTGCATCCAAGGCAGCTCCAAGCTGCCCTCGCTGCTTGGCCGCCTGCCTCTGGATGTGCAGCTTTTATCTGTGCCCCGGTGCCGCTGCCTGTCCCTGTTCCCTGCTCCCCCTGCCCTCTCCTCGCAGGACGATGGCACTGAGTTCACACCACCTTGTGGGGGGAGGGTTCGGTGCTTTCCCAGAGCCGGGGTTACGTGGCCCTGAGTTTCATGGCATCATTCAATGAGCAAGCGCCGTACGGCTCCCTGCCAGCGTCCTCGCAGGGGTGATGAGCCAGGGGAGGCTTCCGAGAAGTGGAAAGGGATGAAATAATGCCTGAACTGCTGCGTCAGCAAAATCCCAGCAGCCTCGGAGAGGGTGGATGGAAGGAGGTTTGTAATGCTGGGAAAGAAGCGGTGAGATCACCCTCACCCCTTCTCCAGCGTCACTCGCTCACTTTCGGGCCTAAGGGATGGATCAAAAGCCTGGACAGTGTTGGAGAGGGTTGGAATGAGGCGTGTCCAGGATGGCACTGTACGCACGTGACTCGTGTGTGTGGATCTGCTGGGATCCATGTTGTGGGAGACAGGGAGCTTCAGTCACTTTGGGGGATGCATGGAGGGGTGGGCGCCCTACCTGCGCTGGGAGCAGCAGGGCTGGAAGTGCTGATGCCTACGGATTTCCCTGGGAAAGGTGCTGAATCTGGAGCACCAAAAAGTGAGCCCAACCAATGAAAGGAAGCTGGAGCTCCCTGCTGGTGCCTTGGAGATGCTGACTGTTCTTGCTGCAGGAGCTGGGGGGGCCAGGTGAGCCTCCCTGCTCCTGCTGTGAAGGGAACAGGCTCCTTTTAGGTGATTTTGGAGATTCTTGAGGCCCTGTGTTCTCCTGTTGGCTCCATCCATCTCACTGGAGTTGCCCCCCTTGGGTGGCCCCTGTTGGGATGTCAGATTCCTGTAGACCCCATAACTGCTGGTGTGCTGGGGGATTTGCCCTCCAGCCTGGGAGCAGGAGTTCATGCCTAGCTCTGCTGCTGGGGAATGATTAAGCTGTAAGCAGGTGGCTGTCCAGCTCAGCTGTTTGCCTTTGCAGAATGAAAGCCGGCAGGAATGATGTTTGCTTCCAGACTTGTCTCTTATCCCTGCCCTCCACCTCCATATCCCACAGCAAGGTGGTCCTGGGGTCGTGTCCCCCCCCCAACCTTCCACAGCCAGGGCAGCGGCTCTGCTGTGGGAAGGGAAGTCTTGTCTTTTTTTAAAGATATTGCTCTAATTTTGGTGCCCAGACGTCTGCAGGAAAGGGGAACATCTCTGTTCTTATTATCAGAGCTTCCTTTTGCTGTTTCCTCGGAGTTCTGATTCTGGCAGTGGGTGGGGTCCAAGGTTTCTCCCTGCAGCCCCTTCCCTCTCCCCTCTCTTTACTGCGTCCAGCCGACCTTTGGCAGCGTGGGCAGCTCCTGTGTGAGTGATTTGCAGGCAAATATTGATCTGTGCTGCCCTCACAGTGCTGATCCAGGGGGGGTTAATGCAGAACAGCCTCCCAAGCCCTAGGCTGAACAAGGCCGCTCTGGTTAATAGGAGTGAAGCCCAGCTCAGGCTCCCACTATTCCCTGTGCAAATGGGGAGCCTTTGCACAAAACCCCACACTGGGGAGGTTGTTTTGCCAGGGCCACGAGAGCGTTGCTCTCTGAGAGCTTCCACAGTCCCAATTTTTTCCCTGGAGTGGGGTGATGATGCCAAAGGGGCCCGCATGGGACCCGGCAGATTTTATCCCGTCCCTCCCAGCGGGACTGCGGCCGCTTCGCGGTGACAAAAGCCAGAGGGAAATGTTTAACGTGGGGAATGTGCCCGCCGTGCCAGGAGCCGGCGGCACGCGGGCAGGACTGGGCATCGGGGCCCGCGTGGCGAGGGACCAGCGGCTCTGCCCGCACACGCTCAGGTGATTCACCGGCAGCAGGAGAGGACTTTGAGTCGAGGCAGCGGAGCCCGTCCCGCGGGGGATGCGCTGGGCAGCGTCAGGAGCTGTGACCTGCCTTCATTCCACCTTGTTTTTTAATAGCCCAGATCAGAAGAAACGTCATCTTTGTTCTGGCTTTCCTTTCCCATGGCTCCTGGCGCCGCGGGCAGGGTGGAGCGGGGCTCCGCGCCCCGGCAGGGCCCTGCCCGTGCTTGCCAGGGGTGCGCCGGCACAAAGGGGTGCGCTGGCACGTGCGGGTGCGCTCGGCAGCCAGGGATGTGTCTTGCTGGGCTGTCTGTCTGTCGGGCTGTCTGTCTGTCTGCAGCTGCCTCTGCTGCGGTTTGCAAGCAGGGTGTGATGCCGCAGGTTTAGCCAAGGGGGGAAAGTCCAGGGGGGAATGAGCGTGACTGAAAGTCAGTGTGGGGAATGTGCTCCATGCCCCGGCTCAGGATTAGGGCTGCAGTGGGTTTGCTCCCCTGTCTGATCCAGCCGGGCTCCTTGTCCCATCCAGAGCAGGACTTGCCCCTGGGAGCAGAGGATGGTGCTGTCTGTGATTTGCCTGGGCATCTCTGATCCAAAACATGGAGTCTCCTTCCCCTCCTCGGCGATTCTCAGCCGCTGCCATAAGTGACTGAGATTTGCCCTTAAAGCTCCCAGAAAGGAGAAAAAAACAACAAAAAGGGGAAAAGCATCGCTGAGGAAGCATAGCAGGAAACCTGGCTCCTGTCCTGCAGTCACGAGTTTGTGCGTGCTCAGCACTGCTGTTGGATGGGACCTTTACTCGGCTGTGGGGCCAGGGTGGGGTGACCCTGATGCCCATTTAGGGCAGAGAAGCCCCCCAGAATCCCCCAGTGCGCTCACAGCTGCTTCTGTGTCCAAGCAGGAACCAAGTGGTTCCTGCTGCAGGTGATGGGGGACGTGAGTGGGCTTGGCTGAGGGGCAGTGACAGCACCCTTGGGCACAGGGAGTCCAGGCAGAGCCCTGGAGTGATGCTTCCTGCCGGTTCAGTGCTGCCGGGTGCCAGCTCTGGCTCTGGCCACTGTCCCCAGTGCCATCCGGTGATGCCCACTCCAGCGTTTCCACAGTGCCACCTGGCTGCCACCTCCCAGGGCTGGGACACACGGCCTTGGCCGGAGTTCATGGGGCCTCGGGTGCCTCTTGGAGGCCACAGCACCCAGGGGATGAAGGAGCGCCCCAGTGGCATCACCCACCCCATGCCAGAGTGCCTCCACCCCCTGGAGGGTGCCGAGGAAGCGAGGGCTGTGCCCGGCTCCCGTGTGCCGCTGCCTGGCAGCTTCCCCGGTCATATAAGGAGATGCCGGAGCCGGGAGCCGCAGAGGCCGTGTCGTCTGAGCATTACTCACTGGGGAGGCACATGGAGGGGGAGGAATGGCCCTGGACACCCAACGCTTGGCTGGAGCCAGCGGTGACTCAGCTCCGGGCAGGAGCACAGCTGGAACAAGGCAGGGTCTGGGGTCTGCATCCCCAGAGCTGCTCTGTGGGGTACCCTAAAACCCAAGCAAGGTGCTGGGGGGGTGTCACACCGTTCTGGGTGATGCACAGGGGTGTAAAATGCTGCCCAGGGCAGCCTGTGAAAAAGGGGGGTGCGCTGTAAGGTGGGGACCCCCCTGTGGGAAGGCACGGCCTCTCCGCTCCCCAAATTCCTGCGCGGGCGGGAGATTCGTGTCCTCTCCCCACCCCTTTCCTTTCTGGGCTGAGGTGACGGTTGAAGCCGCCTTGCAAGGAACTAAAACGGGCTGTTTTTGTTTTGGGTGCTCGGGGTGGTTTCCATGGCAGAGGAGGGGGGGGCGGTCTCCTGCTGCGTGGGAGTCGGGGGCTGCATCCGGGGATGGGTGGTCCCCAGAACCCTGACGAGTCACCCCGAAACCCGCCGTTGGCTCTCCAGACACCCCAGATCAGCCTCCTGAAGCCTTATCGCCTTCCTTGTGCTGAGTGGGGAAAGGAAAGTGGGGTGATGGTGTTGAACTGAGCAGGATGAAGTGGGGGATCACGGGAATTCCCAGGGTGTCCTGGTGCAGCCAAAGGATGTATTTATGTATGAAAATATACATTTATATAAATATATGCAGGAGTTGGCCTCGATCGTTGTGAGTCCCTTTCAACTCAGGATATTCTATGGTTCTATGACATTTTTATATCTAAAGTCTGTTTGTATCTAGAAGTAAAATATATATTTATAGATGACTGTGTATATATTTAAAGTTTCTTTTACCCGAAGCTTTGTCCAGCTGGAGCAGCTGGCAGTGCTCAGTGCATTTTATCAGGTGTTCAGTGTGTTTTGTCAGCCTCTCCATGTGGGAAGCACCCAGGAAGCCCAGGAGCAGCTCGGCCCTCGTGGGTGCAGCTGGAATGAGGGGATATGGGGAAGCAGCTCCTGCTTCCCCGACCCTTTTCCACTGGCACATCCCAGCTCCATCACATCACCAGCAGCCATCTGCCTTGCAGGGTGTTATTTGCCCCTCTCGGGATGGACCACGGGCCCATTTATGGTGGCCTCGTGCCTGCTGGTGGGTCATTCCTCCTGCAGCTTTAACACAAAGCAGACGGCTTTGGATGAAAACTATGCTGGGATATTTTTCATCTCGGCAGGGATGAAGCTCTGGAAAAATATATTGCAACAGCGCCGAGCCCCGGGGTAACTCTGTATTTTCTATTGCCCATCTCATTATCCCACTCATCTTATTCCTGCCTCCTGCCTCCATGCCCTGTCCCACCTGACCTTGCAGGGATGGGCCATCCACAACTTCTCTGGGCAACCTGTGCCAGGTTTTGGAATATTTCAGGCTGTGTTTGGGTCTCTCAGGTTTTGCGCGATGTAGTTTTCTTGGTGAGCCTGACCAACTTTGTGGCTGCAGGGTTTGGGGAGCTGCTCAGGGTTCTAAATATATAAATCTCTCTTTGCACCTGGGTGACGCTCTGGACCTCGTGGGGTTTTCCAGCTGTGGGGTGGGTGCCGCTGGATGGCATCTGGTGTGGTGCTGTCTCTGTGTGAGCTGGGGCTCCTGGCTGGTCAGTAAATCCTAAGCTGGGATTCCTGGCTCTCCCATCAGTAAATCCTGAGACAGGCTGATGTTCTGCAGGTCTGCACTGTACCACCCTCACCTTAACAGCTTCCCCTTCGCCGCCAAGCGTCGGCAGAACAACCCTCTCTTGTCTGAGACCTCTGGGGAAGGTAACGGCAAAAAACGAGCCTTTAATTCCATACAACTTTCTATCCAAGAGCAAGTTTCTTCCCTCGGGAGCTGGTGGGGGGACATGGTATGTGATGGGCTCTGAAATCAATCCAGGCTTTGTGGGAGCCTCCCCGCCCTGTTTGCTTGTGGTTACAACGGCAAAGGGGCTGGGGAGGCACCGGCTCCTCTCGGTTTCCCTGTGACGTCCCTGTCCCGCTGCTGCCGAAAGCGGTCCCGAAAAGAACTGAAACTCTGACTAAACGCCCAACATGGTGCAAACCGTTAGTAAATAGGGTTGGGCTGCAAAGTCTCACCGTGCACGGTGTGATGCTGGGGGCAAGTGGGACAGCCGGCTGTGGCAAAGGCTGGGAGGTGGACAAACCTCTGGTGTTAGAGCATCTTCTGGGGGTATTTCCCCATAGGGCGTGTCCTGGCAGTTAATCATTTAACCTGGGCATCCAGGGAGGGTGACGGGAATGTCCTTTGGGTTCTTGACTCCCAGAAGCCCAAATTTTGTTGCTGTTGCTTTTGCCCCCTTGCTGAGCAGAGGGTTTCCTGTGAACGCGATGGGTTCTGGGTCCAGCCCGGGGTACCGAGCCCCGTGGGAGAGCCCCTCGAGGCGCTGCCTGCATCTCCCAGCGGCTCCCCTTCGATCCCAGCTTCCCTCGGTGTGCTGGCATCGCCGGGCTCTGTGCTGGCAGGGGAGGCTGCCGCCTGTCACCCCCCGCGGGGGGGGGGGCG
>VZRE01016152.1:171355-235660 GCA_013396775.1 Cephalopterus ornatus | reverse complement strand
CCCGCCCCGAGCCCCCTCTGTCCTCCCCTGCTCCCCTCCAGCCATCATCCTGTCATTTCTTATGCCATAGTTTTGTTTTCAAATGTCTGTCATTGTTTTCTTTTTATTATTATTGCTATTATTATTTATTATTATAGTCATTATTACTGTTATTTTTATTATTTATTTTCACTCAAAGCCCTGTCCCCCAGGCTGGTCTCTCGGATACCACCAAAGCACCTGGTTATGGTGCCCTGGGTAAAGCCGTCTTTTTGCTAAGTCTTACGCACCTTCATCTTCCAGTCTTGGCTCCAAATTTAAAATCCATGGATAATAGCAAATCTGACTGAAAACTGCTTCTGTGGCAGCGGGCCCAGCAGTTTAACTCAGATTTGACACTCCTGCCCTGTGCTCAGCTCCTGCACGAGCTGGGTTGGTAGCAGTCAGTGGTGCAAACCTCTTCTCGTGGAATCCCCCCTCCTCCTTCTTCCTCCTCCTCCTTCTCAGACTGACACATTCCCTCAGCTCCAGGAAGAATCCCGATTGCTGTAACAGGGTAGCACAGCAGGAATTATTTTAGTTTTCCCCAAAAATAGGATCTGGGCAAAGATCTGCTACCTCCCTCCGTTACCCTCCAGAGAGACGCCGAATCAGTTTTTGTGGGGGCTGAAAAATTGGATCACGCTACTCATGATCCACACAGCTCCCTGCTCTTCAGCTTCCAAAATCAGGAGGAAATTCCTTGTGCTGGAGCTCGGAGCGTTGCCAGAGACCCAGCCGCCTTCGTCCCTTGCTCTTTTATTTCTCCTTGCCACCCGGGTGTTGCATTTTGGTTTCCATTCTGTCTCCCTGTTGTGTCACCCTCCCGTCGCCGTCCCTCCCGTCCTCGTTAAGCCCGTAGAGCCGCCAGCTGAGCGGAGCCTTCGCCTGGTGAGAGCACCGGCCTGGTGCCGTGCAAGCAGCGAGGAGCGTGAGGAGGAAGATGATGATGATGAAGAAGTAGGTTGAGCCTGTCCCGGATGCAGCGTATCCCTGGCAGACGCTGGAGTGCCGTCAGATAGTCCAGCGCAGCCCAGCCTCCCCCTCTCTCCGGTTTTAGCCGTGGTTTTGGATAAAACCCACTCGGGGTGGTCGCCCTGAGTGAGGGTTTGTGGAGGGGAAGCTGCGAGAGCAGAGACGCTCCCTCATTCCAGGGCTGCGTTCCCGTGAGCTGGATTATCTGCGCGTGCACCGCAGCCTCCGCCTGCGGCCAGGGCACTCAGCCACCCGGTGTGACAGCATGTGTCCCCTCCACGGGGTGGGAGGGGACAGGGAGGGGTCCCACACATTGCTCAGCCCTTGGGGCTGCTGTGATGGCTTTTCACTTGGCACTGCATGGACAGGCTCCGGGCACAGGCACTTCCTGGGATACGGGGCACGACCGGCAACCCCCGTGCACGTGAGTTGGAGGTGGGAGCGAGTGCAGCCTTAGTCCCAGGCAAGGGTCAGCCCGAAGGGGACAGACCCCAAAACTTGCTCAGGTGTAAGATAAGGTGTGTTTTCCAGCACCTGTGCTCTGGGTGATGATGCCCTTGTGCAGGGTCACCTCCCTGGAGCGGTGCAGGAGGAGCTGGGGCTGTAGCACCTTCCCGATGGTTCCCTGCAAGGCCTGGAGATGTTCCCTTTGCAGGGACGACTCCTCTCCTTGCAGGGACAGCTCCTCTCCTTGCAGGGACAGGTCTTCCCTTCAGGCTGAAGAAGGAAGGTGATTCAGAGGACTTGGGGCGTCCCAACAGTTCAGAACACAGTGTCCCTGCCCATGGCAAGGGGTTGGAATGAGATGGTCTTTAAGGTCCTTTCCAACCCAAACTTTCTGTGATTTTATGAACATCCTGGTGAATCCTCATATTGAGGCCGGGATCAGGATTCGTGCATTGTGCATCACTCCTACTGATTCAAAGCAGACCCAACATCCCCATACCCTTTCCCTGGCCACAGCTCAGCCAACGGGTAGCTCTGGAAATCCCTGACCTGCAGCAGCAACAGGCACAGTCCAGAGTGTCTCATCTTCCCCTTCCTGAGGGATTCAGGCATGGCACCTGGAACAGCAGCCCCTGCCCATGTGCAGGAAGAGCCAGGCTAGGTCTGGAGGGGCTGGTGCTGGGGTTGAGGGTCCTCTGCCATCCGTGGGGACCCACAGCTGGTCCCTGTCTGGGTCTCCATGTCCTACCTCTGCTTCCACCTGGATCGATCGGACCCTGTATCTGAGTCCATCTGTTTGCTGAGCCCTGTTCCCAAATTCTCTGGCTGTCCATGGGATGGGTGAGATCATGCCCTGGGATCTTGGAGGGTGAGCCAGTCCTGCCTGCTGCCAGGCCTGGATACCAACCCTCAGGGTCTCAGCAGAGGTCTAGATCTCAGGTTTTCCCACCTCCGTCTCCCTCTGGGGCCTTTTTGCCACCTTCCAGCAGGATTGTGCATAGCCATGGCTTTATTTGCTCCAGAATGATACAGAGCAGGGTGTGTGGCTGCACAGGGGGTCACACCAGCACGCTGACAGCACCCGGGGGACCTGGGGGGCCACTGTGCATGTGGGGTGCTGCCAGCCCAGCCCTGTGAGCCTGACCTGAAGCTGCTGCCTCTCTCTTGCAGCCACGTGAGAAGGGGCGGATGCGCTTCCACCGGCTGCAGAACGTGCAGATTGCCCTGGATTTCCTGAAGCAGCGACAGGTAAGGGCTGATAGAGGCTCATCCAGCAGAGCTGGGTGGTTTGTGGTTCTTTCTCCTGGCTGGGGCTTGGGAAGGGTGTCGAGAAGCAGCATCAGCCCATGCTGGGGTGTGCCCGTCTCCGTGGTGCTGGTGCTGGTTGAGGATGACTTTTGGGGGGCTTTGCCCCATGGGTGTTGTGCCTCTGAAATCCAGCCATGCACATAAAAACTACTATGAAAATGAAGGACCAAGTCCAGTTCCGGGCAGGGATTTGCAAATGTCACCAACAGTCATGGCTGTGCCCTGAAAGCCTCACCTGGGGCTCCTCACCAGATCCCGGTGGTGGCGCTGGGCAGCTGTGGCACATCCCGTGCCTTCCCACCAGCTCTAGGGGGGGATGTGGCTGCTGGTTCTGCCCAGCCCACACAGCCCTGGCCTCTCTGCTGTCACAGCCGGGTGCCTCTGTGGCATCACCCCTCCGGATGTCAGCATGGACTTATTATCCTGCAGTTTTTGGAGGACAGGCTCCCTCCCCTGGGCTTTTGGGAGCTGCTGGCCCCACCGTGCCGGTGCAGCTGGCAGAGACCAGTCATGCTCCGCGCCCCTGGGCAGATCCCGCCCGGAGCAATGGGATGCATCCCGAGACTTGTTGGCTCTGAAGGTGAAACCCCCGCAGCCCCGGGGCCGGGTGTCCTGTTCTGCCTGTTGGGTCAGGTCTCCCCACCGTGATGCTCCCGGCTATGCCAAAGTGATGATGATGATGATGATGATAAATTGTATCCGTTCATGCTGAAGCAGAGACTTTTCTTGCTTGCTGCTGGCCTGAGGGCACTGAATAAATTAGAGCACATTCTCCACTCCAGGGAGGTGAGCCGCTTCCAGCCCCCCGCCTCTTCCTCCTCCCCAGCTCCTTGATAGAGACATTTTGCCAAGGGCTCTGGGGAACTTGTTTCTCCACTTGGATGAAACAGCTTTTTCCTTTGAAGTGTGATAGATGGCCTGGTGGCCTTGCTGGGATGTCTTACCCCAGACACTGCTGCCAGAGACTGATTGTGGGGTCCTGTTGAGTGGTGGGGAGGGGAACGGGGACTCCCCCAAGGGAGAAGAGCGAGGGCAATGCCTTCATTAGGGCTGATTGATGAGAGCTTGTTTTTGAGCCCGGGATGGAGTTAAACCTTGGTCATCCCCTTTTACCCGTGCTCTGTGGGCTGGAGCTGTTCAATTATGCACCAGTGCTCGGGGCTCCGGGGACGCTGCTCTGTGAGCTGAAGTAAAGCCATTAAGTGCTGGGAAAGCACTTCTGGATGGAGAGTGCTGGAAACATGGAAAAATCCTTCCCAAGCCAGCAGATGAGGTGGCCTTGCTGCCTCCTTGGGAAGCGCTGGGGTGTTGTTTGCCCACTCCCCAAGGAGTGCTTGGGGTGGGACATGTCCCCCTGCTCTCAGGGTGGGGCTGACGGGCAGCTCTGACCCTCTTGTGTCTTTTTCAGGTGAAACTGGTGAATATTCGCAACGATGACATCACCGACGGCAACCCCAAGCTCACCCTGGGGCTCATATGGACGATCATCCTCCACTTCCAGGTAGGTCCTGGAAGTTTCTTGCTGACGGGCGACGGGAGCGCGCTGTCTCTCCGGGGTGCCAGCATCCATGTTCCTGCACGTTCCGTGGTGGTGCCGGCACACGGATGGGTCCGGAGGGTCGACACACACTGCAGTGTCATGGAGACTGTGTGGGAGAATAGCAACAGCCTTTGCTCATCGTCTGCATAATGAAAGCGTTAATGATGGGCTGTGTGCGGTGGCCTCCCGGTTGGCACCGGGGTTGTTGGCAGTAGCTGTTTGCTCAGCTGGAGGCTCTGGAGAAGAGCAAATTCGGAAGGGGCCACGGGGCTGTCATCCCGAGTCATTCCCGACCCTTTGGGTGGTCGGTGCAGCCACAGGATTTGTCACTGGGATGGAACGTGTCAGCTGTGTGACAGTGGTTCAGGGCAGAGGCGAGAGAAGCTCCCTGACCCAGGACAGTCTCCAGCAATTGTGTGCTAGGGATGCTCTTGGAAAAGAGGGTTTTGGGTTTTTAACAGCCTCAAATTATCCAGTTGTAGCTTCGATGCCCTCAGGGGGGATGAAGTGTGGCCCCCAGTGCCACCAGTGTGTTGGCATGTGGGGCTTGCTGAGTGGTGCTGCTGTCAGCAGCTCGTGGCCACGTGGCATTAGCTCTGGGGTCACCTCCGCTGTGAGACTGAGCCCGTGGGAGCTGCTGTGTCCCAGCTTCCTGCTGTATCCCTGCTGGCATCTTCTAGGCAGGACTAGTGCTGGCTTTGACACTTAAGAGGAAGATTATATTTTTTAGGAGGTTGGGCAGTGCCTCGGGAAGAGGCTTTTGGGAGAAGTGTGGGGATAAGCTGGGTGTGAGGCTGCTGACGAGGCGCTCTTCCCGAGCTTTGGCCCTGGGAAGCGGCCGGGGTCGCGCAGGCTCTGGATGCTGATGAGTCACCGTCATCTCCAGTGGAGCCCTGGCTGTGGCATCTTGTCCCCGCTGTCCTTGCGGTCACTCTGCCCTGGGGCATCCTCTGCTGCAGTGGACCACGGAGGGGACATCAAGAGGTCCTGTGTCCCCTCCAGGCCTGGCTGCGAGGGGATGTTGCCATTCTGCCATGGGGGACAAGGTGGGTGACACAGAGAGCGAGGCTGGTGCCACCGAGCCTGCGCGTCCTGTCCCCGCCTGTGCTAACGGGATTTTTTCTGGGGTTGTAGCTCCATTGTGATCCTCTTAATCTCCCGTGTCCCAGTGCTGCTGCCTGGGGGCAGGTGGCTGGGAGAACCCGGGAGAGGTTTGTGGTGGGATGGTGCTGGTGCATAGCCTGGGCATCACCAGCTCTGCAGGGAGCTGGAGCGGTGAAGATGAGAGGAGGGGTTGCCCCTCCGTGCCCTGGGGGCTTCCCTGTGCCCTGGGAGCTCTTGCAGTCACTGGTTTCCCTTAGTCATCTCCTGGGTTTGCTCCTCATTGAGTGTCTCCTCATTCAGTGTTTTTTCCCTGCTTGCTGGAACTGGGCTCAGTCCCCCCATCTTTATGCCTCCTGTTCCCCGGTTTTTGTGACACCCTCAGCTTGGGTGCTGCCCCGCTTTGGTTACCCTGCTCTGAGCTGGTGAGCAGAGTTGGGGTGCTCCATGCTCCTCAAACCCCTGCCCTTTGGGGCAGCATGTGGGGCAGAAGCTGCAGGAGAGAGGCAGGACTGGTGCTGGAGTGGGATTGGGAACATGGCACTGGCATTCCTGTTGGGACCCTCCAACTGCAGCTCCCTGAAGTGATGCCGTGTCCCCAGGGCACCTTGGGCTGTCCATCTGTGCCCCAAACTGGGTGAGCCTGGTAGAGGAGTGTGGGCACGTGAGCTGGTCTTCTGGGGCTCTTGGAATTAAGAATTAAGGAGCAAACCTCCCGAACTGGAGAGAAACACCCCTGCGGAGCCGGTTGGCGAGCATGCAGAGTCACTCTGACTCCTCCCTGCTTTCTTTTTTTTTTTCTCCCATTTCTCTCCCACTCCTTCCTTTATCCTACCTTTGCCAACCTTCCTCGGGTTTTGTGTTTTATCCCCCCTTTCCCCACCCTCTCCCACTCCCCTCCTCGCTCCGCTGCCTGATTCCTGCTCCCCTGTTTGTGTTGGCGAGGGCCGTGCTCCAATTACCTCATATTTGGAGAGAAGGACGGCGCAGCCAATCCCCGCTCCCTCTGCTTTTAGGTCAAGTGATTTCTGAACTGCAGTGAGATGCTTTGAATTTGTCTCCTCGCAGCGCCCAGGCTGTAAGATGGCTGTCTGGAGCGGCGGCGGTGGCGGCAGGGCTGGCGGGAGGGACGGCGGCGAGGGGCAGTCCGTGGAACGCTGCGCGCCGGGCGCTTGATCCCATGAAGCCCGGTTTGGGATTTATTCGGGAGCCGGCGACTCGCTTAGCTGCGTTACTGCCGGCACCGAGCAGGAGGAGGAGGAGATGGGGAATTCGCTGGGCTGCGTTAAAGAGCAGAAGGAAAAAGCCGTGGGAAAGGCACCGCTGTCTCCCAAAAAAAGGGTCCGCTTCAAACGGAGGCGGAGAGGGAAGAGGAGAGCGATGCCGGAGGCAGCCCCGCAGGAGGACCCCCACGCGCTGGAGATGGCTGAGGATGAGGAGGCGCCGAAGTCGAAGGCAGCCCCCCGGCAGGAGGGAGGAGAGGAGCCCCGCGGCGGGGACCCCGACCCGTCGGTGCTGCACCCCGGGATCATCGTGCAGGTGAAGGAGCGCTTCCAGGGGGAGGTGCAGAAAGCTCGCCTGGTGCTGGAGCCGCAGCGGCCGGGTGTGGCAGGAGCTGCACCCCAGGAGGAAGGCACCACCGTCATCGCCCGCCTGCTGGAGAACCCGGCCGAGAAGGACTGCGAGAAGGCGGTGAGCCGGCTGGTCGAGCTGCAGAGGAGCGGCACCGGGAGCTGCCGGGCTGTGCTGCTGCCGCTGCGCGGGGGGACCGATGGCCACGCCGAGGGGCTCCTGTCCCCGGCCAGCGCCGTGTCCGGCGAGGAGCCAGCGAAAAGACGGGAGCCGGGGGCCGGGAGTGCCCTGGATGCCTGGGGGAAAGGAGGCAGTGATGATCCCAGCTCCAGCGCCGCATGGACCTGCTCCTCGGCAGCAGAACCGGGCACCGTTTCGGAGCTGTCTACGCCGTCCCCCATGGTGGATCAGCTGGAAAACCCCAGCGTGGGGAGAACCTCAGGGTTGCCATCGTCTCGGTCTGGGGAGGGAGATGGGCATGGACTGCCAGCTTCCCGCAGCCCGTCCTCCTTCAGCGCAGCCCGGAGCTCCTCAGGGTACGGCAGCGACCCGGCACACCGGCCAGCCAAGGGCACAGGAGCTGGTGGGACCACGGTGTCACCCTCTGATGGTGGCCACAGGCTCGCCGCGGAGGGCTGGGATTGGAGGGGGAGCTCGGGGACAGCCGGAGCAATGGTCAGTGTCTGCGTGTGCCCTCACCCCCTTTTTGGAGCGGGGTGGGGGGACCTGGTTCAGTGTACCCCAGATCCTGGTGTCCCCTGGGGATGGTCATCCCAGCAAGGGGCAACCTCGTGCTGAGCGTGGGCGGGAGGACGCTGGTGCAGAAAGCTCCCAAAGTCTTTTCTCCTCCGGCATCTCCTCTGGGAAAGCATCCGTGTCCTGTCTTCTGCTTCTGGCACGGGCAGACTGCGAGCGGCTGTTACAGGAGCTGCTGGGTGCGGCTGGTGGTCACACAGGGACTCGGTGCCACTGCTGTCACCAGTGACACACGTGCTGGGTCACTCAGGGCTGCTGTGTCAGGTGTGAGTTTGGGGTGTCCCCTTCCTGCTGCCTGTGCTCAGCTCCCAGGCGGGTGGCAGTGGGTGAACGTGGAGATGTGGGGGCTCTGTCTACTCCAAGGGGTCTCCAAGAGGAAGAGGAGGGGATGATGCTGTGTTTTGGAGCTTGTTGCTATCTGGAGGTCACTCTTTGGGGGTGACAGGGCAGGTGATGGTGCCCTTGGATTTTGTCCAAGCTTTGCACAGCCCAGGACAAGATTCGAGGGGCTGTGGCCCCCGATACCTTTGCTGGGTTGGGACCAGTGTCACAGGCACAATTTGGCCTTCAGCATCCTGCCACCAGTTGCTTGATGCATGAGGCTGATGTTGGAAGGCTTTGGCCCCAGGTCCTGCGAGCTTCCGCTCTCTTTTCTCGCTGGTGCCTCCCTAAATCTTTGTCCTGTCACAGAGATGTGAAGAAAGGAGGGTGGAGCTGGTGCCGCATCCTGCACCTCTGTAGGCGCGTCTCTAGGAGGGTCTCCTGCAAGGATGCTCTCAGGGAAAAGGCCCAGTGGTTGGAGAACCCCGGTGCTATGTCAGTGGTTAAAAATAAAGGATTTATCAGAACTGGGTGCTGTGAGGTGCTCCCTGATGGGCAGCAATGCCTGGGTGAGGCACAGCCCATGGGTGGGTTCACAGAAGGGCTCATTCTGCTCTTAATTAAGAGCTGTCAGGTAATTAATAAGGGGGTGCTGAGCAGATGGAGGTTTGTGGGTCTCTTCCTGCTCCCTGCAGACGTGGAGGGTCCCATCCTGCATTCTGCTGCTCACCGAGCTCATTGCCCTATCCATCCTGGCTCTGCTGCCAGGTGCCAGCTCCCGACATCCCTAAGGAAACCCAGCCCTGGGGCTGGAGGAGTTAAAGGCAGTGCCGGCGGTGTGGCAGCAGCTGACAAAGAGCAGTTTTATGTGTGATGAGCGTATCAGGCTCGGGAGAGGGAGGTGAGCTGCAGCATACCAATTACACCAGCAGCATCCGCCCCGCCGGCGGGAGAGACGGATAATCCTGCAGGTCCCCGTCTCCTGCCTGCAAAGGGATGTCTGACAGCTGGGACCTGTGCAATGCCAGCACCTAACTGGGTGTGTTTTGAGGAGGAATCCAGCAGCTGGGTGTTTTCAGGGCGGCGGGTGGGGCCGAGTCCTGGCACACCTTCTCCCTGCAGTGCCGGGAGGAGGAATCCAGGGAGCAGCCAGCCTGCCGTTGCCTTTCCACAGGCACCCTGGAAAATCTGAGCGGCTCACATCCTCCCCTTTGTCTGCCCCTTAATTAAGGGGAGGTAATTGTACTAATTGGGGAGCTGGAGGTGGCGGGGGGGGCGAGGAGGAAGCCGTGCCAATCAGAAATATGCTGGCATGTGGAGACACGTGCATGGTGTCACGTGCCAGTCTGGGATTCGCAGCCAGTCCTGTGCGTCTGTCTGAGGGGTCCGTGACTGTCGGTCTCTTTTGTTGGGGAAGTGGGTCATGGCACCCCTGCCACCAGCACCCCCTGGCACCCGCCTCTCCGGGCACAGCAAGGCAGAGGGGGGACATGACAGCCTTCTCCCCATCCTTCCCTTTCCCACCGGGATGGAGTTGGTGGCCCTACTCCATAGCTGGAGGTCGGGGAGAGGTGTCCTTTCCAAGTGCTTCTAAAGTTGGTATTTTTTACAACAGGATGATCCATGTGTGCCCTGGAGCTCCAGGTGGAGCATCCCCTGCCACACCTGCAGCCCTGGCAAGGGATGGTGTCGGTGGTCCTTCCTTGGGTGCTCCCTTGCTGCCCACCGTGGGTGCTGTTGGGTGGGAGCCCCAGGTGTCTGAGGGTGCTGGGGCTCCTCGTGGTGGGTGCTGGGCAGGAGGAGCAGATGTCCAAGAGCATTGCTGTTGGCACAGTGTGTTTGGGGCAGGAAGGGACCTGTTTGGGGCCTCCTCTCTCCAGAACATTACGTTCCCAGTGATGTGTGTCCCAAACCTTGGCTGGTGGGGATGGTGCAGAGGAGTGGCTCCAGTGGCTGTAGGAAGCTGGGGTCTGGTGGTGGCAGCTCGTGTCCTGACTGGGTTGGGCTGCACGGCCAAGCAACACCTTGTGCTCCTGTGAAATGAGGTTGGCAAATGTCTGGCTTTGCTTCCCTCCCTGGATCTCCAGCCTGCCCAAACCACGCTAGACCCCAGCACCCTCCTGCAGGTCCGGTGGTCCGTTCCCAAATTTGCCACCCTTCCACCCCACGGTGACCAGCAGTTTCCTCCTGCCCTTCCTGGCAGCTGCCAGGTCTGGGGCAAGTTCACAGAAACTGGATGTGCCTGGTGGAGCCTTTCCTGCTCCTGCATCATCCCACGGCTGTGCCGTTTCCTTACAGATCTCCGACATCTACATCAGCGGGGAGCTGGGGGATATGTCAGCCAAGGAGAAGCTGCTTCTGTGGACACAAAAGGTGACAGCAGGTTACATTGGGGTGAAGTGCACCAACTTCTCCTCGTGCTGGAGCGATGGGAAGATGTTCAACGCGCTCATCCACAGATACAGGTAGGCAGGAAGGAGCAGTGGGGAGCGTCGCGCGGGTGGGAGGAGGGATGAGGATCTCCTGGGGGTCCCTGCCCACCACAGTGGTCAGTGATGGTCTGGAGAACTTGAGGATGTGGGTGGGACTTGCAGGGAGCAATGTGATTTTACCTGGAATTACCTCTTCTGCCAGGTTAACTGGGGGGGTGGATGCTTGGAATGAGCAACAGATACATCAGTTTGCAAGGAAAAAAACAACGTCTTAATGAGGCTGGGGAGAGAGGCAAAAAAAAAAAAAAAGCTTTTAAACTCTTGAGTGCTGCAGTGGTTACATGTCGGTGCTGCCCTTTTGTTTTCCATGAATAGCAGCACTTCCATCCGTGCTTTTATCCGAGGATCTCAGAGCTTTCCTGAGAGCTTTCCTTGAGGGTCAGCAGAGCCCTTCACACCTTCTGCCTCACTCAGCGTGGGCAGTGAGTCAGAGCCGGGGCCAGCAGGGCTGGTTTCTGCCCTGGCTGCTTGGTCAATGGGACCAAGAGGTTCTCCTTCACAGCCTGAACCTCCCCCTTCCCAAAGGGAATGAGCTGGGGAGGTGCTGCAGCCCAGGTCCCCTCAGAGACCCACCAGCCTGGGACAAACCCTCGGAGCCGCCCCTGGCAGCGATGCCTGTCCAGGATGCTCTGCCCTGAGCACCTCGTGCTGTCTGCCAATGTTGTGACTCTGGTGCGTGTCTTGCAGGCCAGATCTGGTGGACATGGAGAGGGTGCAGATCCAGAGTAACCGGGAGAACCTGGAGCAGGCCTTCGAGATCGCCGAGCGCCTGGGGGTCACGCGGCTGCTGGACGCTGAAGGTGGGAGGCTGGGGGATGTGGCTGGTGCAGGCAAATGCTGACCTTTCCACCCACTCCTGTTCCTCACTGCCTTTTCTGCTTCCCTCTTGTCAGATGTGGATGTCCCCTCTCCGGATGAGAAATCCGTGATAACTTACGTGTCTTCAATCTACGATGCCTTTCCCAAAGTCCCTGAGGGAGGAGAAGGGATCAGCGCTATTGTAAGTGTTGCTGTGGTTTGGGAGGCTGGGAAAGCGATTCGGGAGGCAACTGGTTGGTGTGGGAAAGGTTTGGAGGTTCCCTGTAGCAAATGGCTCATGAGTGGAAGAGGCTTGGGGGGAGGAAGGAGCTTCCCCATTAGTGTCTGCCCTGTGACCTGCTGGTGTGCCTGTAGGGCTGTGGTGTTCTCCAAGCTCTGCAGGCTCTTCCATGGGTTTTGAGCTCATGGGAAAGCTGAGCTGGCTTCCAGTGAGCAGCTTGCAAGGAAGATCCTCCTCCTCCTCCTTGTACCTGGGATGGCATCATAGATGATCCACCCAGTGTCTTGACCATGGCACCTCAGTTCCCTCTGTGCTCTGCCGGACTCTCCCTTTTCCCCACGGAGACTTGCCCACCAGCAGTGCTCTGCAAAGACACTCTCACCCCACAGGAGGTGGATTCGAGGTGGCTGGAATACCAGACCCGTGTGGAGTCCCTCGTCTCATGGATCAAGCAGCACACGATACTCATGTCAGACAAATCCTTCCCCCAGAATCCTGTAGAGCTTAAGGTAGGTCCTGGGCAAGGTCCATCCTCAGTGTCCTGTGTGCTCAGTGCCGAGGGAGGGGTGGTGGCATTCCCCAGGGTGGTTCCTAATGAGCCTTTCTCATCCCAGGCACTTTATAACCAGTACATACACTTCAAAGAAACTGAAATCCCAGCAAAAGAGCAGGAAAAAGGAAGGATAGAGGAGCTCTACAAACTATTAGAGGTAAGGATCATCATGTCTACCTGGATGCTTGTAAGTGGGAGTGTTGTGCTTTTAGCAAGACTTAAGTGTGCTCAGTTCAGGTTTGTTTTGGAATGGAGAAGTGGGAATAACCCTCAGGGTAAATGATGTAGTGAGCAGCAAACTGCCGGAGCAGAGGCAGAGCTGGTGCCTTACAATCCCCTTTCCTTGCTGTCATCCCTAACCAGCTCAAGGAAGAGGGTGGGGAATGCCAATCTGTTGATGTTTTCCCCAGGTATGGATTGAATTTGGACGCATCAAGTTGCCCCAGGGCTACCACCCCAACGATGTGGAGGAGGAGTGGGGCAAGCTCATCATAGAGATGCTGGAGCGCGAGAAGCTGCTGCGGCCGGCGGTGGAGAGGTTGGTGCTGTGGCTGTGGAAGGGATGTCTCCTGCTGCCCTGGCCAGAGGGACATCCCAAGCCTCTCTTTCATCTCCCTCTCTCATTCCAGGCTGGAATTGCTGCTACAAATCGCTAACAAAATCCAGAATGGTGCTCTGAGCTGTGAAGAAAAACTCACTCTGGCGAAGAACACGCTACAGGCCGTGAGTGGGGGGTGGTATTGCCCCCTCCTAATTTTATTTACTTCTTTGTTTTCCTACGCTTCTTTTATACCCATCTCTTCCCCTCTCTTCTGCCTGGGGTGGTGGATTCCCCTAGACAATGTTCCTTTCTCTTCTGCCCTTGAGCCTATGACAGACGGGCTAAAGTCGGGTTGGTGGGTATCTGGTGAGCTGTGGTTGTTGTGGAAGATCTTGGGGACAGGGTGGCCAGGGAATGGTCTTGCCTTCTGGGGATGGAACTGTTGAGGTTGGACATCTGCAGAGGTGCTGGTGTGGAGGAAAACAGCACTTCTGGGAAAGCTTGTTGTATAATGAGGCTTAAAACCCCCAAAATGCGTTTTATTTGCATAAAAGACTGGCAGAAAGGACTTGGTGGCAGACCCTGTGTAGGGAGGAGGTTTCTGAAGAGGTCTTTTTTGTTCTGGGAGAAAGAGATGTTGGTTGAAAGGGTTGGGAGCTAAAAATGGTGATCCCATCTATCCCTAGAAGTTTTCAGTTCATCTGCAGCAGTTTTTCTGAGGGGTTATGTCCTGGGTAGGGTGTGAGGGATGAATTAATGTTCCGCTTGAGTTAAGCCCGTGGATCAGAAGGTTTTTTCAGTCTCAAAGCTGATGCTGGGCTGGTGTTGTGTTCTGCCTGCCTCTCCTGGGCTGAGGGGACCCAGCCCTCAGTGTCCTCTCTCCTGGTGCAGGATGCTGCTCACCTGGAGTCGGGCCAGCCGGTGCAGTACGAATCCGACGTGGTCGTGTACCTGCAGGAGTGCGAGGGGCTCATCCGCCAGCTCCAGGTGGATGTGCAGATCCTTCGGGATGAGAACTACTACCAGCTGGAGGAGCTGGTGTTCAGGTGAGAGGGACTATGTCTGAGATGGAGAAAAGTAGTCAGGGGCTGCACGGGGCTCCTGTGCTCTGTTCTGGGGAGGGAGGGAGAGCGTGTGTGTATCTCCTTACCCATTCCTTGCCTGCTCCCCCAGGATCATGCGGCTGCAAGACGAGCTGGTGACGCTGAGGTTGGAATGCACCAACCTGTACAGGAAAGGCCACTTCTCCACCCTGGAGCTGGTGCCCACATCCACGCTGAGCATGACACACTTGAAGGGCGAGTCCCTGACGAAGGGGCTCCACACCTCCTCGGCCTCCTGGTTCAGGAAGCCCATGAGCAGGACAGAGCTGGTGGCCATCTCCTCGTCTGAAGATGAAGGCAGCCTCCGGTTCGTGTACGAGCTGCTGGCCTGGGTGGAGGAGATGCAGGTGAGTGCTGGGCCAAATCTCCTGCCTCTGCTCATGCTGATGTGGGAAGGCAGGAAGCTGCTCTGGGCTTCTTTCCTGCCTTTTTCTATGGATGATTGCTTCGGTGGTTCAGCGTTTCTGGAGAGCTCTTTCATCTCGAGATGGGTTTTCTCTTGTGGTCCTGCTGATCAGTGGGTACCAGGGGAGCCTTTCAAAGCTGGAAGCAAATCTGTACTGATGCAGTCAGTTGGTCTTACGTGGGCGGGTGGTCTTGTGTAGGCTGTCCCAGAAATCATTGAGTGTTGGAGCACTGGCTTGGGATCTTCTACCAGGACTGGCTGGTGTTTGTTCCCTCTGAAGTGACCTGGGAGGTTTCCTTGCCCTCGTGTCCTTTTGGGATGAGCTCCTGCAGATGGGGAATGCTGACTTGAGCCTCTTGGCCTGTTTCAGATGAGACTGGAGCGGGCAGAGTGGGGGACCGACCTTCCAAGTGTGGAATCCCAGCTGGAGACCCAGCGGCACATCCACACCAGCGTGGAGGACCTGGGCTCCAGCGTAAAGGAGGCCAGGATGTACGAGGTATGGCAGGGGCTGGGTGACACAGTGCATGGCGTGACGTGTACAGGGGGGTGAGGGCATTGGGGTCAGCTCTGGTGGGTGAAGGTGCCTGGGACAGAGGTGTTTTTTAAGAGTGGAGCTTCTGAATTGATGCAGCGCGAGGGGCTGCAGCCCTGAGCCATCCTCTGCACCTCCTCTTCCTCACACAGAGCTGGGGGAGAAAGATGAGGGGATGGGGTTTTCAAGTGATGCCATCCTGTGTCAGGTAACAGGAGCATTTTTTGTCCTTCAGGGTAAAATGTCTCCGAATTTCCGCGCGAGCTACACGGAGACACTTGGCAAGCTGGAGACGCAGTACTGCAAGCTGATGGTGAGTGGGCTTCTAGAACTACCCCAACTGGGGTCCATCCCTCCTGTCCTGCTCCTGAGCATCCCTGTTCCAAGGCTGGGGAGGGGGGAAGAGTAATGATCCTTCCTTGTATCCAGGAAACCTCGAGCTTCCGGCTGCGGCACCTCCAGAGCTTACACGGGTTTGTGTCTCGGGCCACGGCCGAGCTGATCTGGCTGAATGAGAAGGAGGAGGAGGAACTGGCCTATGACTGGAGCGACAACAACCCCAACATTGCAGCCAAGAAGAACTACTTCTCGGTGAGTGGAATGTTGGGATGGGTGGGAGCTCTCCCGGTTGTGCTGCTGCTGCTTTTGATCCGCTGTGGGACCTTCAGCTCCCAACAGACCTGAATTCCCAGAGGCTGGATGCTCCCTCCCAAGTCACTGAGCTTGTAGCTCCTGAGTGGAGCTGATGAAAGTTCTCCCCAGAGCAGGAAGTGCAAAAAAAGCATGTGTTCAATTGAATTTCAATCAAAAAGGCCTCAAAAGATGTATTTTTAGCACTGTTTGGAACTGAAGGCACATTTAACTAGTGGAGGGGAAGTAAAGTCTGAGCTAAAGAGGAAAACTGATTCCTCTTTAAAGCAGTATAAATAAATTCCCACAAGCTTTCCACAATCACACTGACTGGAGCTGAAGAGGTCCCCAGGCAGGTTTCCAGTGTCTGTGTTACATGTGCCCTGTGTGTTTGGCACACGGGAGGCATCCTGATGGGAATGGTGCTCCCACAAGCTGTGCTGGATTCCCTGGGATACACTGGTATTCCCTGCAGCTCTTCCGTGCTGTGTTGCTTTGGACACGTGCTCTGAGTGAGGTCGACCCCCACGGGTGAGATTTGGACTTTGCTCGTTGTGTCCTTCATGCAGGAGCTGATGGCGGAGCTGGAGGAGAAGCAGGACATCTTCCGCTCCCTCCAAGACACGGCCGAGCTGCTGTCCCTGGAGAACCACCCAGCCAAGCAAACCGTGGAGGTGAGCGGGCGCCTGGAGGAGATGGGAGATTCCTGAGAACCAGCTGGCAGCAAATCTTCTCATGCTGGGACTGGGAGACTTGCTGTCCCAACCACACAGTGCCCGATTTAAGTGTTTTGTGGTGGCAGAGCGTCAGTGCAGTGATAGAGCTGTTTTATTTTGGGAAGTGCAATGAGAAGCTCGAGGCCATTCCCAAATAATCCCCACCTCAAATTAAGACACAAATACACTTGCACAGAGCGTGAGCCTTTCCTGCAACAAGGCAATATAGGGAATGGCCTTGGCTGCCTTGGAGTCATTCAGGCTTCCAGGGATGCTGTGGTGGTGAAGCAAAGGGCCGCAGGGACCTGTTTCTCCCTGGGGTTTCTCTCTGGATTGGGAGAAAGCAAACCTGTGCATCCCACAACCCCTGGAATCATGTACCCGTGGGTGTGTGGGACACAGAGATGTTGGTGGTTCAGGGTCTGCCATCTCCTGCTCTTCCTGCCTGTGTCCAAACCCTCCTGGTTGCAGCCAGATCTTACTCATTTATGTCCCTCCTGCCGTGTCCTTCTCGTGACCCTCCTGGCTGTCAATGCTCCTTATCCACTGCCATTTTCCCTGTGTTTCCCAGGCGTACAGCGCTGCCGTGCAGACTCAGTGGCAGTGGATTAAGCAGCTCTGCCTGTGCGTGGAGCAGCATGTGAAGGAGAACGCTGCCTATTTTCAGGTATTTGGGAGGGGCAGCCCAGATTCCCATGGTCACTATCCGCTGAATCCCACTGCATGAGCTTCCTACACTGCTCTTCTCTCTGGGGGAGAGGGAAGGAGGGTTTGGGGTGCTCAGGGTTTCTCCCAAACATCTCTTAGCTGCTCTCTGGGAGCGTCTTGCTGGGGAAAAAAAGGATCAGCTTCCTTGTAGTGCAGGTTTCTGTGACCCTTTTGCCTTTGCAGTTCTTCAGCGACGCCCGGGAGTCGGAGACGTACCTGCGGAACCTGCAGGACTCCATCAAAAGGAAGTATTCTTGCGACCATAACACGAGCCTGACGCGGCTGGAGGACCTGCTGCAGGATTCTATGGTGGGTTCTCCGGCATCCCACCACCCTGGGATGACTTCTGGTCCAGCAGCACTGCTTGGGGCACCTCTTGCTTCCCAGGGACAACCGGGCTTTTTGTTCCCACAGTTTGATGTAACGTGGTTTGTTTTCCACCTCCGTCAATGTTCTGCTTTTCCTTGGGGCTGCAGCGTGTGTTTGTGGGTGGCCGTGGGGTGCAGCTGTCGGTGACCCCAACTGTGTGGTGGCTGGATCTGGGTCACTGTCATGTAGAGGCACCGTCCAGCCTCTCCGTGTCCTCAGCGTGCAGAGCAGGTTCCCTGTGCTGCCTGTGCAAGCTCACAGCCTGACCTGTGAGCTGGTTCTGCCCACTCCGTGCCCATCGTGCCACGCTGGTTGAGATCTGCTGACAAAGCCTGCAGGATGCTCCTGGTTCTGCTTTTGAGCTGGTGGGATGTGGAGAAACGCCTGCTCTTTATCCAGCCCAAATCCCATGTTAATCCATTGCGCTGGATGGGGGGAGAGCCAGGGCAGCCCGGCTGTGCCAGGGGTTGATCTCTGAACACATGGCCTGGCTTAGCTGTGGCACAGCAGAGGGCAGAGGCCAGGCCATTGCTCTGTCATCTTCTTGTCTGAATTGGCCTGAAAAAAACCAACCTAAAAACAAACCTCAAGGAGCAAAGCATCAGCTGGCGTTTGAAACCAGGGTCAGGGGAGGATTTGGGCTGTGGGTTAAATGCTGAGCTGCTGGTGGAAGGGCCAGAAGGTGACATGTGAGTGTGTGGAGGCAGGAATCACTTGGACTTTGCTCTTAATGCACAAAAGTGATCCCCAGTGTGTCCCCAGTGACACTGGGATGCTGTTACTGGGTGTTTGTCATGGGGTCATGAGCACTTCTCTCCTGGAGGCCTGGGGGCTCCCCCATCCTCTCTGTCATGGTCTCAGGGTTGTCCTGGTCTGTTCTCTGGCACTGCCAGAACATGGAGCAGCCAGCCTGGCTCCTGGGTCTGTGACTGGGAGCCCTGAAACACCAGGAGTCTGGGCAGGTGCTGTCCTGGGGTGGGAGAGGCTGTTCTGGGCAGCTGGAGAACGGCCGTGATCTCAGGACTGGGGCAGCTGCCCTGAGCTCAGCTTTATTACTCTCTCTTACCTAATAAGTTAAAGTTGTATTTCTTCCAATCATGCTCCCTGGGACAGGCACAGGTAGTTTATTTAATCATTTATTCTTTTCTTTTTCCTGTTTTTTTTTTTCCTTTCTTTTTTTTAACCATTAAATTATCCTCCACTGTCGTCAGCACACTAACCAACCCCAGAGTACCGAGCATGAGGGAGGACATTTTCTGGGATCCTTTCTAAACCTTCGCAGCCAGAACGGGCTGAGCTGTCACTAATCACACGAGCTGCCAGTGCCGTGATCCGCACACGTCTCCGCCGCCGCCGGAGGCTGTTCCAGGGGAGCTTTGCTACCAATCCCCTGGGTTTTCCCGTCACCAAACCCAGCAGGGATTTGTAGGAATCAATTACGCAGGGTTTTCCTCCGACCGGCAAATTTCTCCCCAACCCCAGAGGCCTGTGCGGTCACTCCACCACAAGCCCCTTCTCCTGAGATGTTTTATCCGCATAATTCATCGTATCCCATTCCAGCCGTTGGTTTCAACATGCCTTCATCCTTTGCTTTAGAGAAGGGAGCATGCTTCCGTGGTCTCTCCTCCAGACAACTGAATGTCCCTGGCTTTGGGCTGGAGCTTGTCCTGCTCTTGGCCCCTCACACCTCCTGGGACTTTGATTTTGGTGTATGCTGTGTTCTCTATTTTTGCCCTTTTGAAAGAAAACATTTTCTTTGTCCAAGCAGCCAAAGAGCCAGAGGTGTGCATGTGGCTTTGCAGGGCAGTGGGAGTAGTAGTGGAGAGGTCCCACCCCGTTCTTCCTTCCATCCCATCTGACCCCTCTTCCCATCCCGTCAGTGCAGCAGGATCCTCCTGATGTTTGTTCAGCCCTTTCAGGCCAGCGTTGGGGTGGGGGGTCCCGAAATGCCCGGGAGAGACCTCCCCTCCTCAGCCTCAAACGACCCGTCCATCGTCCTTCTTTCTGCCAGGATGAGAAGGAGCAGCTCATTCAGTCCAAGAGCTCCGTCGCCAGCCTGGTGGGACGATCCAAAAGCATCGTCCAGCTCCGGCCCAGGAACCCGGAGCATGTGGTGAAGAGCACGATCCCCATCAAGGCTGTCTGTGACTACCGGCAGATCGAGGTGAGGGCTCGGAGGGTGTCGGCAGAACTTGCAGAGGGAAGGCAGGGACGAGGCAGGGGAGTGACACCCGTGACGGTTCAGAACGAGCTCCGTGGTGTCTGTCAATGGGAAGCAGGAACAGAGTGGGAAGACGGAAGGAGGGAAACAGCACGGCTGTTTTTCCTGGAGCAGATTTCCGTGTCTCAGGTTTATTCTGGGCAGGAGCTGAAGTCCTTTCCCCCCAGGGAGGATGGGCTTCATCAGCCTCAGCCAAACAAGCACATGGGTGGCAGCCAGCTCCGTTTAACTTCCTTGTCCCTTCCTCTCCAGACACGAGCGTGCTGCACTGCTTGGCGCTATTCCAGGCTTTTGCTCGATTAAAATATATCAATCTGTATATTTCTGGGAGCTGGCTCACCCCCAGGAGGGAGGGCGGCAGCGGGGGCAGGCATGTGTGGCTCTGCTGCTGGTTTCTGATGGGCTGGTGGTGTTGGTGCTGCTGCAGATCACGATCTGCAGGAACGACGAGTGTGTCCTGGAGGACAATTCCCAGAGGACCAAGTGGAAGGTGATCAGCCCCACCGGGAACGAGGCCATGGTGCCTTCTGTCTGCTTCTTGATCCCCCCACCCAACAAAGAGGCCATCGAGATGGCCAACAGGTACTTTGATGGTCTCCACCATGGCAGAGTCACAGAGATGGGATTGGTGGCGTGGGAGGGGACAGATTTGGGGTGGGAATGGGAAAGAAGCTGGGGTGGAGGAACAGAAGCGAGTGGCGCAGCTGATTTGTGGCAAGGAACAGAATCCCTTGTTCTAGAGCTGCAGACTCCCCAGCACTGCTGTAGCAACTTGGAAAAGAGAAAATGGCAATTCGGGAGGAGGGATCCCCGCAGGGATCTCTGGCACTGACCAGCAGGAGCATCACTCCCGGTGTGCTGCCATACTGGGATCACTGGATTGATGGACTGCTGGCTGGCAGCGAGGGCTGGAGGATTAACGGGGTCAGGGAGGATCCAGGGCTGACGGATCTGCTCCTTCCCCTTGCAGGGTAGAACAGCTGTACCAGAAAGTGATGGCTCTCTGGCACCAGCTCCACATGAACACAAAGAGCCTCATCTCCTGGAACTACCTGCGGAAGGACATAGCCCTAGTGCAAAGCTTCAGTGTGGAAAAGGTACAGAGGAACTTCCATGCTCATCACTGGGGTTGTGTTGCTCCTGTCTGGGCTCCCTCGTGTGGCAGAGGAGAGGGGGAAGATCATAGTGCAAGAGTGGAGAAGTCAAGGATCTTTACTCCTTGAGCAGTGGGAAAACCTGAGCTTGGGGGTACTGTGCAAAAAGATTGCAGTTTTTACCAACACGAAGAGCATCATTTTTTTTTTCCTGAGCTGAATAAAAGATGAGATTGTGGATTGAGCGTTTCATTAGGGAGTGAGCGTGACACATGAGCGCAGCTGTGGGGAGGCACGAGGCTGATGCTGAGGGTTTGCCTTTTCTCCTCTGGAAATACTCACTTGGCAAATGAAGGTGGTTCAGGTGGGGAGGGTGGCTGCAGGTGATGTGCAGGAAGTTGTTCCCGACGTTTGGATGTGCTGCTTTTCCACTCACAGCTCAGATCCTTGGCTCAAGGGGAGTGCCAGCAAGCCCTGAAGAGCCTCCAGGCGCACTACGAGGATTTCCTGCAGGACAGCCGGGACTCGGAGCTCTTCTCGGTGTCGGACCGGCTGCGCCTGGAGGAGGAAGTGGAGTCTTCCAAGGAACACATCCGGCAGCTGCTGGAGTCCATGGAGAACGGTGAGCTTCAAAGGGCTGATGGTTTAACCAGGAGCTGTGGGAACTCATAAACAAAGGATTTATGGGATGGCTTCATGTTCTTCTTTTCCCGAGCTAGCTGGTTGATGGCGTGAGCAGCTGCTCTCCTTATTTCTCCATCCATCCATCCAAGTGTTCGGCCCTTGTCCAGCAGTATTCCTGCAGAGAGGTCTTGGCTTTGCAGCTTCAGCTGAACTGCTGAGTCCTCTTACCCTAATATTGTTGGTGATGGGTTCAGTCATTAGGATGCATTCTGAGCAAGGACTTCTTCCTGGGTTTAGTCTTTAGGGACTATACGTGGTGGTGGCGCTTGTGACACTGTGAGTCGCATTAGGACTGAAGACTCCAGCTTTGTCACCTGAGTTTCCCTGTTGCTGGACTCATTCTCAGATATATTTGAATGAGATGATTTAATTAACTTGTTTTCCGTCTGAGCAGAGATCCCGGTGTCAGTGCGATGCTGTGCTCAGCTCCGATGCTTCCGGCAGACCCCATTTGGGACAGATCCTGGCTGGGGGTGTTTGAGCTGCTGTTTTGTTTGTCTCTGACTTGCAGAAGACAAGGATGAGACCGTTGCCAGGACGTATCTCTCTGAGCTCAAGAATATCCGCCTGCGCCTGGAGGAGTGTGAGCAGAGGCTTGTGAGCCGAATCCAGTCCCCGAGCAGCGCCCGAGCAGATGGTGACACTATCCAGGAAAACACCATCCGCATTGCAGAGCAGGAGGTCAGGCCTGCAGCTGGGAGATGGGCAGGGGAGGGAGATGGTGGACGCTGTTCCAAAAATAGCTGTAGCTTCTCTGGAGTGAACGTGTGGGTGATGGGTGCATGAATGTGCGTGGTTTGAGGGGATCTTGCTGCACAGAAGGCAGCAGGAAACCTCAGCAGGTGGGCTCCCTGCTTCATTTCCTACCATCTCCTTTGCCAAGGGCAATCCTGCTTTTCCTCTGCCTGTTTGGGCTCTCCTTTCACGTCCTCTCCCTCCCTCCCTCAGCGAATGCAGGAGGATCTGCAGCGGCTGCAGTCGGACCTGCGGTTTGTGTCCGAGAGATGCTACAGCTTCCTCGACAGGGCGCCCGCGGGGTCCAGCACACCCCACCTGCGTGCAGAGCTGGACTTGGTGGTGAACAAGATGGACCAGACGCATGGGCTGTCTTCCATCTACCTGGAAAAGTGAGTCAGGATGTTCTTCTGTTCCCAAATACCTTTCTGAACGTGCCCAATTCACTAAAGACCCTTCTTCTGTCCCTCCAACACACCTTGTGCTGGACCGTAACCAAGCTCCATCCCTCCATGGCAGACATGGCCGAATTTTGGATGCCATTGTGCTGCCTCTGTTTGATTTGCCAGGTTGAAGACGGTTGACGTTATCATCCGGAACACCCAAGGAGCAGAATCCTTGGTGAAAGGGTACGAGGTGAAGCTGAGCCAGGAGGAGGCAGTTCCCGCTGACCTGGCGGCCATTCAGTCTCACAGGACAGCGTTACAGGTTGGGTGCTCTTGGTTTGTCAAGCAGGGTCCTTCCCTTTCTCTGCTGAATTTAGGCTGTGTGACGTTTTTCTTGCCTCGATATAGCTGGGAGGATTTTGTGCTGCTTATGTGATCCTTTATTGTTTTGTAAAGATAAAGAAACTGCTGTGGCTGTCTTGTAGGGCACATGCTGGCACACTTGAGCATCTTGGTAGCTACATGTCCTGTTGCTGTAGGACAGGGGCTGAACCAGTCTGACTTGGGAACATGGTCCCCTTCATTTTACACTTCCTGTAACCTCCAAGTTCTTTGCACGTTAAGGAGAGTGGGAAAACAAACCCATTAACCCCTTCTCAGGCTTCTCAGCCCCAGGCAGGAGGACATCTCTGACCTAATGTCCCTTCTGCTTTCGGTGGTCAACCGGGGCTGTCTCTTGCTGGTTTTGCAGCAATGGCTCAGGGAAGTGAAGGACAAGGGCTCTGTCTTCTCCACGTTGGAGGAGGAGATGGCGAAGGCGAAGGTGGTGGGAGAGCAGCTGTACCGGCTGAGGCAGGAGCGCAGCATCGACCTGGAGCGCTACCAGGAGAAGGGGAGCCAGCTGTGGGATCGCTGGCAGCGAGTCTGCGCCCAGATTGAGACCCGGTGAGGAACCTCCTGCCTCCTCCCTCGGATTTACTTTCATGCTTCAGCTGAGAGCTGGGGCCAGGCTTGTTAGCGGTGATATTTTTCCAGATGGGCTTGCCACCAGTGGCTGGGATATCCCTGGCATTTCACCTTCCTCTTACTTGTCGTGGTTCTTCTCTCAGCCACACGGAGCTGGAAAGCATCCAGGAGGTGCTGAGTGATTACCGGCAGTGCCACAGTGCCCTGATCCATTGGATCGAGGAGATCACGGTCCAGCAGGAGCTGATGAAGCCCGGGCAGGCGGAGGACAGCCGGGTGCTGTCAGAGCAGCTCAGCCAGCAAACGGTGAGGAAGGACCTCGTGATGTCTCAGCACGGTTGCTGCCCTGACAGTGTCACTTCTTTTCATCTGTGAGCTTGAAAATATGAAACACAGCAGGGAAGAGGCTGCAGGCGTGAGCTGGGTGTCTGGGAAGTAGAGAAGCTCAGCTCGGGGTGAAGATGAGGTCTTGCATGAAAAAATTGAAGAACACAAAGACTTCACCCAAAAGGGGAGGGATGAGAACCAGAATTCAGCTCACCCTGCCATGGCAGCTGTCATAGAATAATAGAATGGTTTGGGAAGGGATCTTAAAGATTATCTAGTTTCAACCACCTTCCATGGGCAGGGACACCTTCCACTAGACCGGGTTGCTCCAACCTGGCCTTGAACACTTCCAGGGATAGGGCAGCCACAGCTTCTCTGGGCAGCAACTCGGACAACTTGTCCTGACAACCCTTTTTGCTCTGAATTTCATTGAAGGCTTTGGCTGCAGAAATCGAGAAAAATCAAGCCAAGCTGGACCAGTGTCAGAAGTTCTCCCAGCAATACTCGGCCGCCGTCAAGGTACAGTTCCCCTCCTGCACCCGGGTAAGACTGGCTGGGCAGAAACGGCTGTGGCACAGTTTGTGTCTCTCATGCTTCACGTCTCCCCACCCCTGGTTGTGTTTTCAGGACTATGAGTTGCAGCTGATGACATACAGGGCCTTTGTGGAGTCGCAGCAGAAGTCTCCCATGAAGCGCCGGCGCATGCTCTCGTCCTCGGATGCCATCACACAGGAGGTAGGAGCACAGCCACCCACCCAACCTCAGAAGGGAGAAATTGCGTGTGTGTGGGGGGCGTCCTTCGACGCCGAGCAAACCTACGAGCAGTCCCTGTGAAATGAGCTCCTTCTGCTGAGCTCTCTTGTGTAAATAAAGTTTCCACCCTCGCTGTTTTTTCCAATAGCCACAGGGGATGGCTTAGTGCTCTAAGCACCAGGTATGACATACGTAGACTCCTGGGAACCCCTGGGAACCCCTGGGTCAAATCCAGCGGGGTCGGCTCAGCCCTTCAGCCTTGTGAGGTAAATAACCAGAGCACCATGCAGCGTTACTGTGTGTGGATCTTTGGGATGAGACCTTTAGGGCCCCGAGGTCCTGTCTGCTCTGTGTGGATATTAAAGATCCCGGTAGCCCTCTGTCAGAGTTGAGCATCCGCCCCAGTGTCCGTGACCGGAGTCTCCCCTTGCTCCAGTGTCGTGCAGCATGGCATGTGTGGCCACAACCCTCCCCATCAGACTTTGCTGCATTCCATCGATGCCATTCTGGGTCTGCCAGGTGCCTGGGGGGTTCCCAAGCGAGAGGTGCCGCATCCATGTCACGTACTGTAAAGTACATGGTTCCGGATCCGCTGGTGGGACTGATGCACCCCGTTTCCCTCTCTCTCCCTTGGCAGTTCATGGATTTACGGACTCGCTACACGGCCCTGGTGACACTGACCACGCAGCACGTGAAGTACATCAGCGATGCGCTCCGGCGGCTGGAGGAGGAGGAGGTGAGAGTGTGGAACGGAGCTGAGCTCTGGTCAGAGTGTGCAGCCTCATTCCCTCCACCCCTAAGGATGCTGCTCCCTGTTGAGGTTACGCCTCTCCCTCTTTGGAGATCCCCTTTGACGTGGTTGTCTTGCTCCCTCCTCGTTTTGCAGAAAGTAGTGGAGGAGGAAAAGCAGGAGCATGTGGACAAGGTGAAGGAACTCCTGGGCTGGGCCCTGGGCTTGAAGCAGAGTGTGCAAGGCAGGACGGCTGCTGCTGGGAGCAGAGAGCTGGGTGACATCGAGAAATCCATCTCAGAGCAGCAGGTAAAGCACAAGTGACCATCAGACGCTGAGGTTTAACTTCTGCTCTTTTTCCACAGCTGGATTAAACTTCTTTGTCTCTATTTTTTTTCCAGGCCCTGAACGAGGAGCTGACTGCAAAGAGAGAGCAGGTCTCTGAGGCCATCAAAACTTCCCAAATCTTCCTGGCAAAACACAGCCACAAGTGAGTGTGACCCAAGGAGGGGACAGGCACAGAGAGCAGAGGGGTGGGAGATGAGATTCCTTAGTGCTGGCACTGGTGGACTAGTTCTCCTGGGGTCTGGTGCCTGACTCCAGTTGAAAACAATGATGAACTGCATGCAACAAGTGACTTCTTTCTTATCTGCAATGAGAACTGTGAACTGCGCAACCCATCTATGCTGTGGAGCAATATTAATCCTCTTTAGTAGCTATCCAGCCCTGTATATTTTGGGATTTGATTGCTATAATTCAGGTCAACCTGTGCTCAGTTATCCTTGCAGGTTTTAGCTGAGCTGGGAAGGAGTAGGACAGTGGGAAGAGGGGACTCACAGTGGATTTGGCCTTTTCCTTCACCAGAAGAACGTGGTAATTCTTTGGAGCTGGTTTGTGCAGTATCCTGAGAGGTTTCCCCTTCTCCTTGCAGGCTTTCCCAACCGGAAAAGGAACAGATTTCTGCTCAGATTGGTGCCCTGAAGGAGACCTACCAGGGGCTCTGCAGCAATTCCTCGGAGCAGCTCCAGCAGCTCCAGAGCCAGCTGGCTCAGGAGACAGAGCACAAGGTACTGCTCCCTGCTCGGTGCCGTGGCTGCACGGAGACGGTTCACTCCTCAGGGGGTGCAAAAGGTTTCACTTTGTTGTGTGTCTCATGGCCACTGGCCATTCACAGCCCATCACCTCTCTTACTTGCACGTGGTTGCCCTCCCTTCTCTTCCATCCATGGTCACCTGAAGCATCCAGGCTGGTGGTCCCTGGAGGCCAAGCAGGAGCTGTTTTCCTGCTGCCTTCCAGGTCAGTGGGAGAGTTGTCCCTTGGTTTTCATCAGAGCTCTGCCCTTTGTGCAAGGGTTGGCTCGTTCATGCTTGGTGAGCAGGGATGTAGATGGAATTCTGTCCTGGAAACGGTCCCCTTGGGAAATCTGTGTCCTCAGAGGAATGTCCTCTCAGGGCTTTAACCTCAGAGGGCTCCATCTCACAGGCTGCCTGCGAGGAGCGGGGGAGGCAGGAAGGTGGGATTTGTGTGGCCTCCTGGATCTCAGGCTCTGGCAAAGGGTTTGTCTCAGTGGTGGCTGAACCAAGTTGCTCTTCCCACTGCATTCAGGCCACTGCATTGTCCAGCCCCTCATCTGATCCGGGAGACCTTCCCAACCCATTCCCTGTTCACACCCACCAGCGCTCCCGTCAGTCCCCGTCCTTGTTCCGCTAGGTAGGGAGGGCTGGAAGCGCATCCTTATTGCCTCTGTTACGAGCTGTCATTCACAGATATGCGTGTGCGTGCTCTCTAAGTGTATATACATGTGTCGATGGATATATTTGTGTGTTTGCTTGCTGGCTCCCTGTACCCTGAAGCAATGGCCCGCTCAGATCAGGCCGCGTGACGCAGGTTTTGGCCACCGGGTCCGTGAGTGAAGCCCTGTTCAAGCTGCCCACGGGGAGAGGACATCAGGGCTGCCTGTTTGAGATCTGCCTGTCCAGCTTTCACCTAAATATGTTGTGTTTTGCTCCAAACTGGACTTTGCAGCACACCCCAGGTGTCTCAGGGCAGTAAGTGATTTTATTGCAAGCCCTTTAGCCCTCGTGCTGGCAGCAGAAGGGTGGGCAAGTCGGCTCATTAGTCGCTGCTGAGCCATCATGGATTTGGTGCAGCCTGCCTGTGGAAAGGATGCTTTTTCCTTTCCCTTTTCCAGCCTCTTGGGCAGGAAAATGATTTTAGAGCAAAAGCCTTCTCCAGGGCTTGTCGGGCTGTTTTGGTACAGCATGAGGCTGGTTTGGGGCTGGAACAGTTTTCACTCACGCTCTCGACAAAGCCCAGGAAAGAAAACAAGAGATGGCAGTGGGGCTTCACCTTAGTTCCCCGTCTACAAAATGATCCCTGCGGCTCTCGTGCGGAGCCGTTGCTTCACTGTAGAGGGAGCATGAGGAACTCTTTAACATTTGCTTGCTGGAAACATCCAACTGTCAGAAAGAAGTTATGAAAGACCAAAAAATGCAAAGCAGAACGCGCTAAATTGAGCATGATGTGTCCCTGTACGGTTTGTGTTTCATGTCAACTGTTTTTTAAGATTAACTGACATCCTTGCTTACAAGTTTAACTAACCCTCCGGGATTTAAACAAACAAAACACACAAAGGGAAAGAGGAAGACCTGTGTGTGGGGTTCTTTTTGCAAACAAAACAGTCGCATGCTGGACGCTAACACCAAGCTTTACACTGTGTGTGATACGGCTGAACTGCTCCATAAGGCTCTGTCTTTAACTGCTCAAGGCACACCCTGCAACTCGGTAAGTAAAAGCCTTTTACTCCCCTCCCTCCCATCCATCTCCTTTTTTGCCTTTCTCTTTTTTTCCCCTCCTTCCTTCTTCTCTGTCTTTCCACGGCTTGTTCATCTCTGAATATGCATGTCAGGGTCTGGCGATGGTGGTGGAGAGCTTAGGTTGTCCCAGAAGGTTCCCTCTCTCCCTACAGCAGGGTGTTGGGATGCAAAGGAATTCATTTCATAATCCTGACTCCCTCCTCACTATCCCCACAAAAATCTTTTAGTGCTTGGGCCGACCTTGTGCCCAAGCAGTGGGACTGGGAGAAACCCAAACGTCCAAAGAGCATTTGGACAAAGATATTCTTCATCATCTAAATTATCACCTTCCTTGTGGGGACAGCAGCAAGAAAAGCCCCTCCAAAACACCACAGTAGATGGTGTGTTCCCAGTCTGTCACTGTTTCCATGCTGGGACCTTCAGCTTTTTCCATTTTTCCTTTGGCCCTGTCTGAGGAACATGTTTGAGGTGCTGGAGTGGGCAGAGCGGGTGCCGTGGTTGTGCTCAGGGAGCTGCCCTGCCACATGGCTGGGAGCTGCTCCGTGGTGTGTGGTGTTCCCTGGCCATCCTGGCACTTGAGATTTGCTTGGGAAGTGCAGGATTGAGAGCATGGCAGGGATCAGCATGTAGGCTGTGCTGGGAGAGGTTCTTACTTACCCCAAAGTGGACAACTTTGGGGGGTTTTCTTCTCTGTGAGTCAATGGTGGCATTGGTGTTGTCTTTACTTTTTCAAAACTGGAGTTGTCGAAGGGCTTTGTTGTGCTTGTTGGTCTCCTTCCCTCTTTTTCCATGGAGCTTTGGGAGCACTTGTTGGTTTTGGTGCTTGCTGCTTTGCTGCGCTACTGGTGGTGGATATTGGAAGCATCTTGGTGCTGCCCTGGTGATGGACTAGATGAGCATTAAAAGTTGCTGGCAACGTGCAAGCTGGCAAATGCACCAATTTTTGTGCTATGATGGCTTTGGAGTTGCATTTCAAACACTTTGGGACTCACTTTCTAGCCTGTTTAGGGATTTTAAGCTTTATTTATTTTTTTTTTGGAAGCTGAGGCCTCCCTAGAACTCATGCAATGAGTTCTGGAAATGCTCAATTTTGATTTAATTCGTTTCCTTCTCTTTCTGTTCTAGGGCAGCGAAGCAGTGGCAGGAGTGATCGATCTTGGCACAGTAGAAATATTCCCTGTCTTTGGTGCTATGCAGCAAGGTCTTATAGATCAAGACACGGGCTTCGTCCTCTTGGAGGCCCAGGTTATCACATCTGACTTAGTTGTTCCAGAGACCAACGAGAAACTCTCCTTGGAGGAAGGTCTGGCAAGAAACATCATTGATGTCAGGACATTCCAGGTGCTGCAGGAACTGAAGGATGCTCTCCACCAGGTGGAAGAACTCAGATGTGAAGGGAGGCAGCTCCTACCTGTTGTCGCTGCGATGGAAGAGGGGAGGATCAGTGAGAGCACTGGGCTAAAGATTCTTGAGGCTGAGCTCGTCACTGGGGGCTTTAAATTCCAACAGGGCAGAATCAGCATGGAGACAGCGGTGCAGGAAAGGCTCCTTACCCCCCACCTTTATTCCAGACTTCTGTCTCACCTGGAAGGTGTCAAGGATTTGATTGACCCCAACACTGCTGAGAAAATCAGTCTGGCAGAGCTCATGGACCGGTGCGTCGTCCACCAGGAGACTGGGCTGAGGCTGCTCCCAGTGAAGCAGCTGGCAGGTGGGATGGTGAGCTTGAAATCAGGCAGAGAGGTCAGCATCTTCCGGGCAGTCCAGGAAGGGCTGATAGACCAGCAGGTGACAGTCAGGTTGCTGGAAACCCACCTCTTTGCTGGTGGCATCGTTGACCCCAGGACAGGGCACAGGCTGACTGTGGATGAGGCTGTGAGACATAATCTGATTGACCAGGATTTGGCTTGCACTCTTCTCATCCGGCAGCTTCAGACGGGTGGGATCATCGACACCGTCACGGGAGAGAGACTGAGCATTGATGAAGCTGTGAGGAAGGGCTTGGTAGCACCGAGGATTGCACTGGTGGTCCTGGAATCCCTGCGGTCCTTCAAGGGGCTCCTGTGGCCAGAGATGGGGGAGATCATCTCGGTTGCAGATGCTTTGGAGCAAGGAATCCTGTCCACAGAGCTGGTTCACAAGATTCTCAGCAACAGGCAATTCATTAAGGCTATTTTTATACCAGAAACCACTGAGGTGTTGTCCTGGCAGAGAGCAGTTGAACAAGGCGTCTTGGAGAGAGATGTGGTGAAGAAACTGAAGTCAACAGTCATACCTGATGTCATGGACAGTGTGCAGCTCGCTGGCTCTCCGAGCAGGAGCAGGCATGGCCAGAGCTCTCCTGGAAGGAGTCCCACAGGTCGTGATGATCCCAGTGACCCCCTGCTAAGGAGTGATGATGAAAGGCTGATGTTCCACTTGATGACCCACAGCTACATCAACATCCACGATGGCCAGAAGCTCCTCTTGGTGGATGGAGAGCTGAACAATCTCACTAAAGCTCTTATCCAAACCCAAGAAAATGGATCCTGTGCACAGAGTTTGGAAGACAGTGGAAGTTTTGAGGAGACAGAGGCAAATGCAGCTCTTGAAAGTGAGCCTGGCAATGGTTTGGCTTTGCAGCACCTTGAGCTTCGATTTGCTCCTTCAAAAGAAGAAAGTGAAAAAATCCAACCACCCAGAACTCCTTTGGAGAATGGGGAGGTGGTGGTGGGACCTGAAAGTCTCCTCCTCATGCAGGATGCAGAAGGTGTTCTGCACGTGGAAGAGCAAGAGCAAATTTATACTGAACAGGTGACCATCAAGAGTGAACCTGATGCTGAATTTGGAAGAGAGCAGGTCATTTCTACAAGCAAGGACAAACATCAGGTAAAATTACTGATACCAGAACCTCCCAGTGACCTTGACAGTGGTTTCAGAGAAACAGAGGAAATGATGATGGAAGCAGAGTCCAAGCCTACTGCAGTAGATGGAGTGCAAGGTACTGAAGATCAGAAGAGGTCCTTGGAAAGTGGGTCAGTGGTTGTGAAAAGTGAGATCTGCTTAAGAATGGGTGTTTCAGAAAGTAGAGACAGACTGAAAACAGTGGCAGAGAGGCCTCAGAGTGTGGAGGAACCTGAACTAGAGGCAGAAGATGTAAGAGAGGTTTATTTACTGAATGAAAAGACAGTTGAAAATGGTGTGCTGGGGGGAGAGGAGGTCGTGCTCCCTGAAACTGGAGAGACAGCGCGAACAGAGAGGCACAGCACAGACATGGAAAGTGTGATGGAAGTGGCAGAGGGAGAGGGGGAAGAAGTATTAGGTGATGAAGGTGTTGATGAAACATCCCTGCCAGCCCCTGAGGAGCAGGAAGCAGGGGACACTTTGGAAATGCTCTTAGCCCAGCTCCAAAGCGGTGGCATAATCCATGAGCAGACGGGCAAGACGCTGCTTCTGAACGAGGCGGTGGCCTGCGGGGTGGTGTCCAGCCACACGGCCGTGAAGCTGATGGAGAGAATGAAGATGTTCAGTGGCTTCTTTGACCCTCAAACGTGCGAGTCCTTAACCACTGAGGACGTCATTGAGGAAGGTCTGATGGATGAGAAGCTTCTCCAGAAGGTTCTCGCGTCTGACAAAGCCATAAGTGGTGTTCTTGACCCGGGCAATAACTTTGTCTACTCCATCAAGGACGCCGCTGCCGTTGGCCTTCTGGACAAGGAAACAGCAATGAGGATCTTGGAAGGGCAGGTGGTTACTGGAGGGATTGTTGACTTGAAACGTGGCAAAAAAGTGTCGGTCACTTTGGCTTCAAATCTGGGCCTCATAGAGCCAACAAGTCAGAAAGAGCTGGTCAAGCTGGAGAAGGCTTCCAAGGGGAAAGGCACCGATGAGGCAACCAGACAGAAGCTCGTTAGTTTACAGGCTGAGACCAGTGGAATTGTGGATCCTAAAACTAAGCAGCCTTTGACTGTTGCAGAGTCTGTTGAAAAAGGGCTCCTGGAAAAGGAAAAAGCTCTTCAGCTCTTGACCAAGCAGGTTGCTGATGGAGGAATCATCCACCATGTGTCTGGAATGAGGCTTTCAGTGAACAGTGCGATGGAACATGGTTTGATTGATCAAGATTTATGTAACGAGCTCAGGAAGGCTGAAGGTGTGTGCCTGCAGGACTATGTCCATCCAGTTACGAAGGAGAAGCTGCCCTTGCCCCAGGCAGTGTCGTTAGGGCTCATTAGTCCGGAATTCCAGAGGAAAGTGCAAGAAATCCAGGCTGGGAGTGGAAGCATTTTCGATCCAGCTTCTGGCCAGAGATTGGCACTGTGTCAAGCAGTGCAGGAGGGCTTGCTGCCCCAGCAGGCGATGGAGAAAGTCCTGTCATCTTCAGAAATGAAAGAAGGAATTGTAGATCCCGAGACCTGCATGATCGTTCCCTACTCGGAGTTCATAAAGAAGTGTAAAATTGACATCGAATCTGGCCAGAAGTACCTGGAGGTCCATCCCTTCCGAGCCATCAAGGATGAGGTGACGGGGACCAAGCTGACGTGCGCCGAGGCCGTGAGGCTGGGGAAGGTGGACCCTCTGCCCACCCTGCGGCTGCTGCAGGCACAGGCAGACACTGGGGGGGTGGTGGAGGGCACCGTCAGCAAGAGGCTGTCCCTGAGAGCTGCCGTGGAGCGAGGGCTGCTGGATGAGGGCATGGCCAAAGTCATCGCCACCAACCAGCTGAGGACTGGGGGAATTGTTGATGCCAGCGGTGGGAAAAGATTGACTGTAAAGGAAGCTGTTGAAAAGGGACTGATTAGCCCAAAGTTAGCTGCCGGTCTTCAGGATGCACAGGTACCCAAAGACAAATACGGTTCTGAGGTCTGCAAGGTGGAGAAACCCCAGGAAAAAAAGGAAAAAAGACCTCCAAAAGAGGAAGACATCATCCTCTCTACCAGATCTGCCAAGAGGTTTGATGTTGCTGAGCACAAAGCTCAGCCTGAAGCCCCGAGCTATGACACAGCTGGAGGTGCAGCCGCTGCCACCGAGACATCCCCTGTAACACAGGCAGAAGGGAAGTTAAAACCTCAGGAAGCTTCCAAGGATGGTGTTCATCCCCAAGCAAAGGCTGAAGTGACACCAGGACACCCCTCAGTGTTAGGTGCAGCATCTTTCCCTGAAGAGGTGGTGGTGGTAGGGGCTGTGGAAAAAGGGATCACAAGAAGAAGCTCCCAGGTGAGAGCAGCCTGGGGGAAAGAATGGAGGAGAGAAGAAGTGGATGGAGAGACAGGGGAAGTAGAGGCATTGGCCTTGGAGAAGGAGCAGTTGGACACAGAGGTGCTTCACAGTGTGGAGGATGAGGAGAGGAGGAGGAGAAGAAACTCTGTAAGCGCAGAGGGAGCTGTGGCAGGTGCAGAAGGTGCAGTGGTGACTTCTGGGCAAGGAGAGAGAGTGACCAGCATGGTCCAGGTGACACCAGCAGCCCTGAGGAAATCTGTTAGTGTGGGTCCAGGGAAGGAAGAGGTGGGTCCTACAGAGTCTGGAGCACCCACTGAGGTTGGTGTCCCTGTGGAGCCTGCGGGAGATGACCTTGCAGGGAAAAGAGCTGTCAAACACACTGAAGGACGCACTGAAGGAGAAATGCTGAGACTGGGTGCAGGAGGTCCAGTTGATCAGGAAAAAACAAGTGAAACTGAGCTCAAAGCTACCCAAAAACAGAAAAGCAAGAAAAAGAAAGCAAAGCAGGGCAGTGTTCCAGGAGACAGTGCTCAGCCAGAGAAACCTTCTGCAGAAAAGCAGCCCCTTCCTTTTCTGGTTTCCAAAGAAATTCCAGGGAAAAAGGAGGAGGAGGACTTTGTCTCAAGGGTCCCAGAGCCAAAACATGAAACCACCATCAAGATTACTGCTGGGTTGGCAAGAGACACAGCCAGGCCTGGGGGGAGCAGCAGGGATGGGGGAGGAAAGAAAACAGTTTCTGAGAAAGATACGGAAGATCTCAGGGAGGGTCAGGTGTTCCCTGTGCCCCCCAAACGCGGGGAAACTGGAGAGGTGATGAAAGGTGGGATCAGGAATGGTCACGAGTCCTTGGTAACATTGAGCCTGGAGGAGAGGATGACTCGGGAAGACACGAAGGTGGAAACCATGCTGTATGTGTCCAGTGCAGCCCCCGCGGCAGAGGAACTGCCTGAGGAGTTGATTATCAGAGAAGAACCCAGAGAAGTTCAGGAAACCTCTGCAGTCCTTGAGCCTGGAGAAAAGAAACAGCAAGAACAAGCAGCCAAGCTCACCACAGACCAAGGAGGTGCCCTTGTCCCCCAAAAATCCCAAGGAGAAACCCCCCAGGAGAGGACCAAGCAGCCGGGTCCTGGCGATCGGAGCTTGTTGTTACCTGTGATAGTGGAGGGGGAGCTGCTGGAAACCTCGAGGGAATCCGTGAGACCAGCCCAGGTAAATGAATACTTTTTGCTGTTTTGACCTTTTTTTATGAGCTGTTTGGGTATGTTTGATGCTAAATCTGTGCAAGGTCTTCAGCACAGAGGGCAGCCAGAGCATGAGGAGAGGATGTTGCAGTATTGGCTGCAGTGGATTTGGCAAAGGAACTGGTGATGTACAACTGAAAACACTCAGAGCTTAGTTGCAGCTCCTTTTGCTGTAACATTACTTCTAAATGAGTAATGAGCAGGACTCTTTTTTTTTGGCACTCTTGCTGTAACACCAGAGATCTCTTGCCATTTATAAGCTTATGTTGGAAACAACCAGCATGTTTTGTTTTTCCTGTAGTAAATCTTGTAGATAAGGCCAGCGAGTGGCAAGTCCGTGAGCTGGAATGTTATTAACAGATTTCTCCTGTGAGGGGGAAAAAAACCAAAAAAGAATGATATACACCCCTTTGTTTTCTTTTCTGCCTAAATTTGAGGGTTTGTTTTCCTGTTTGATTCTGTAGATCAAGTTCAGCAAGAAGATGTGTCTGGAGCACGATGAGAAGCTGATATCTTATCTCTCCATGCTCCGAGATATCGAGATGAGAATCAAGCGGGTGCAGCCAGCGGAGCAGAATTTGGCAGCCCTGCATGACCTGCTGCAGCAAGCAGAGGTGAGCAGGGCTGGGCCAGGCTTGGCTGGTGTTAGGCAGGACAGAGTTTGCCCCCCTTCTCCCCGCTCCTGGAGAAAGGCAGGCGAGTGCTGGCAGCAGGGCTGGAGTGGGGGTGATGAAACTTTCTAGACGCAGTGTTTGGAGCTGCGTCTCCAAAACCTTTGCTCGGTTTTGGCAGCAGGAAGGTGAAGTCACCCAGTCTTAGATATAACGATGCTGTCTTGCCTCAGGCGCTGGGCGCTGAGCTGCGAGAGCTGAGCTTCCCAGTGAATCAGGAGTTGGACGCCGTGAGGTGGATTGTGGCCAACCCCCCTGAAGAAGTCCCTGAGCAATTACTGAAGGCTTTGGAGAAGGATGCCAAGAACCTCCAGAAGTCTCTGAGCTCTGCGAGTGACGTCCTGGAGTCCCGGCTGCAAAACCTTCGTGGGGCAGCAGAAAACGAAAAGGTAGAGCTGGCAACTGTCCCTGCTGCCTGCTGCCCGCCGAGCACCCCGAAACTCCTTCTCTAAGTGACGCATTTCTGTTTTTAAGGCTAAAATCCTGGCACATCACGAGACTCTTCAGGGCAAACTCCAGGAGCTGCTGAGCTGGGTCTCCGGCACCGCAGAGTCGCTGGATGACAGCGATTATCACCAGGCGACCGATTCGAACAGCTTGAGTCGCTGCCTGCACCACTACAAGGTAACCATGGCAATGCCCCTAATCCTTAAGGCTGATGAACTTGCTGCCCTTTGCATGGAGGAGAAGCTTTTAATCCTGCTTGCCTCCTGGAGCCTGCCAAGGGTTTGCCCTTATCCTGTGCTGCAGTAGGAGCGACCATACTGTATTTGCTCCAAGGTCACTTGTTTCCACAATACACAAAGGATCTGCTTTGGCTGTTTAGGGAACATGCTCCACTGCAGGTGTGTGGTGGGGGCTGAGTGACCAGGAATGATTCCCATCAGGCTGTTGAGGAAAGAGCTGCTTCCTCTGGAAGGGCTCTAAGAGCCCCCTCCATCACACCTGCCCTGGTCTCCATCACCTGTACAAGGAGCCCAGTCTCCCCTCCACATTTATCCATCTTTTAGCGATAATTTTAAAGGTTATTTACAAGTTCAGCTCCTGCTTGCTGGTAGCAGCTTGGCAGTGAAGTCAGGGAATCAAAGGCTTTGAGAAGTGGTGGTGGCACATGAACCTGGTGACCTGGACAGGGCTGGTGGCAGTTCCAGTCCTAGGTCATTTTCAGACCCAAAAGCAGCCCTGCATTTGTGCTCCAAGCAACCCCTTGGTGAGGTGCCTCCAGCGCCTGGTGCAGAGGAGCATTGGAAAATCACTGCGGTGAGATGCTCTCACCTCCATGCTGAGTGTGATTTTTGGGAGCGTATGGTGTTTCTGGAATACATTTCTCGTGGCAAAGCACTTTTTTCGGGTGCTGCCCGTCCACATGTCCCACCTGAAGATGGGAAGCAGTGCAGGCCACCACTGGCTGCAGGGTAGTTTTGCCTGACGGATCTTTTCTCTCCCGCTCAGGAGCTGAAAGAGCCCCTCACTGACACCAAGTCCCAGCTGGACGCCACCGCCTTCGACATCCAGTTCTTCATCTCAGAGCACGCCCAGGACTTAACGCCCCAGCAGAGCAGGCAGCTGCTGAGGCTGCTCAATGAGCTGCAGAAGGCTTTCCGGGACCTGTCGGAGCGCGTGACGGCGCGGGTGGAGGTGCTGCAGGTCTGTCTCCAGCAAGCGGAGCAGACGGATCAGGTGAAGGTTGTGAGACATCTGCTCTCCCTGGCTGCCCTTTGCTCGCTGAGGCGCTTTCCCGGCCGCAGGAACAAACACGCGCCGAGACACCTCCTGTTTTGGGATTTCGCGTGCATGCCACTCACAGTTTGTGACTTCTCGTTGCACGTCATGAGCTTCCTCTAAAAGCCTTCCTTCTTCCCACCACGTAGCTCCCAGGCGGAAAGTCGCTTTGCTCCCAAAACACCTGGAGCCCTCATGAGGCCTGGGTGGCACAGCCCGGCAGCCCTGGTGGAGCTGCTTTGGACTGGATGGAATAAACCCCTGCAACCCCACCAGAAATCCCTGTGCAGAGGGGCCACCACAGATACCCAGCAGTGTTAATGTCTTATTTCCAGTGCACACATCAGGCACTGCTGTCCCAGGGAAAGAGCTGACGATGTATCAAGGACCAAAGCAAGTCCTCAGGTCTCTGCTGCATTGCTGCAGCACCCATCACTGCATGGATCCTCTTATTCAAGACAGGATTAATGTGTTTTTTATTAACAATTGCTATCTGTAACTCTTGCCTGTCCTCTCTGGAGTGTGTGTGTGTGTATATTAACCAGTTTGCTTTGCCTTTTCAGATTGAGTGTGCGCCCATCCTAACCCAGGAAGAACTCGCTTTGCAGCTGAAGAGCTCTTAAGAAGGCTCTTTCAATTTGCTTCTGTTGTTTTATCTTGTGACTGGGAGAAACAAGCACAGTGTTTTGCACAAGTTTGTACATCACCTTGCTGAAATGCTCAGTGAAAAACTCAGAAACCTTTTATCTCCCCTGGGAAAGGGGAACAGGGGTGTTGCAGGGACTCACTCTCAGGTCACATCATGCTCAATTGCTCAAACAGGCGCTTCTGTGTTGTGCTCTGGCAGCAAGAGGAGGAGCTGGATCAGCTACAGAAATGCTTTCCCTCTCCGGGGCTCCTTCTCCAACCCCAGGATCATAAAAAAGCAGCCTGTTTGGGTTGTCTGGGGCTCCACAGTGGTGCTGCCTAACTCAGGTTGTTGTTACCTCTCATTTGATGAGTTTCTGCTGCTGTTTTAATGTCTGTAATGTGGAATGGAAAAGGCACAGAAACTTGTGATTGAGTTTTCCTGGGAGAGGAGTGCAGCTCCACACTGGAGCTCAACAGGCTCCTCAGAGAGAAACCTGCTCGAGTGGTGACAAATGTGCCACCAGCTCGACAGGGACGGGGCACCTGCGGCTGGAGAGGGACAAGGAGCACCTGGAGAGCCACAAAAGGCATTTTCTGTGCTGCATCCTCATCTTCAGGAGCTGCTCCAGCTGTAACCTCTCACCTTGCCTTTCAGCAGTGTGAGTGGAGGTGCAGCACTGGTACTGACTGTCCCCTGTCCCCTTTCCTCTGCCCGCAGACGCTGCAGGAGCAGCAGGCAGCCCGGGCACAGAGCCTGGCAGAGCTGAGCCGCTGGCTGGACCAGGCAGAGGACACGCTGTCAGAGCAGCAGAGAGCAGAAGGGGACCTGTCTGCCCTGCAGCAGAGGCAGAGTGATGTTAAGGTCAGTGCTGTAATTTAAGAAACGGGGGGCAGAAGGTGGAGGGGCTCGGTGCTGCCTCGGGAGCGCTCGGAGCCTCACGGCATCGTCTGCCCAGGAGCTGCAGAGGAACATCCACACCCGAGCCGCCTCCTTCGCCAGCGTCCTGAAAAGCACTGAGGAGTTTTTGGAGGAGAACAAGGCCAAGATGGAGCCTGGGGAGCTGGCAGCACTGCAGGAGAACCTCCAGCGTGCCAAGGAGCAGTACCGGTCCCTGCAGGAGAGGACAGAGGTGGCCCAGAAGGAGCTGGAGAGTGCTGTGAGTGCTGCAGTGCAGCAGGAGACTGAGAAGGTAATGTGCAAAGAGCTGTAGCCTCTGGGCTCTGCTTGAGGTGGACAGTGAGGTCCAGTTGGAGTCATTCAGGGTCCTGGCAATCATCTGGGTGATGCAGCTTAAAGCAATTTGTGGTTCCTTCCTGGGTGTCCTCCGAGGTGAGGTGTCCCCCAGACATTTCTGTCATGAAATGCCTTGAGAGCTGCAGCCATGGATGAGCTGATTGTAGAGGAAATGGGGGAGAGAAAGGCCTCTTGCTCTGTCTTTAGGGTGACCTTCAGTGGGAGCGAGAATGTCAGTCACCTCCCTGTGCTGGTGGTGCAGGTGATGCTCCCACCTGGGTGTGTGGAGTTGCAGCCCTTCAGGGAGGGGACCCTGGGTTGTGTCAGGGTGAGAAACGCAGTGGGGCAGAGAGGCTAAGTTTATTCACGGCTTCTTTGCATCTTCTAGAGAGCCACGAAAGGTTTTTGAGATCTGTGAGTGTGCCTGAGAGGCACTTTGCTGAGGCTGGAAAACTTGGGTTTTTCCTTGTGTTGATCTGTGTCTCCCTCCCCTGTGCAGCACTTTGCTGAACGTGCAAAAAACGGTTCATTTTATCTGGGGGGTTTGTGCTTTCAGGTGAAAGCTGCCAAAGAGCTGGAGGAGAGCAGCAATAGGATCGATTCCCTTTTGAACTGGGTGGCGTCGCTGGAGCAGAAGGGACGGCTCCCGGAGTACAGACCTCACCCTTCCAAGCAAGAGACAGGGACAGGAGCAGGCACAGGCTCTCGGGATGTCCCCGACGGCCACGTGGTTGGAGCAGACAGCGCTGCCGGGAGCCTGGACGAGCAGTACGAGAGGCTGAAGGTCAGGACTGACACCTCGTCCCTCTCAAAGCTTTCTGCCCCACGCACTGACCCTGCCTCCACTGCTGGTGCAGCTGGGAATAGGACGGGCTGTTGCGTGCATCTGGCCTCTGGGACATGTGATCTTCCATACGGGAGGATTGGAAAGTCCCTGCCTGACTTCCTGGTGGAGATGCAGTCGGTGTGGTGGGTGGGTGCCAGGCAGGGTATAATCAGGGTAACGAGAGAAGGTGCCCATCGTGGTCAGAGAAGGCAGAGCCCCTCTACCCCAGCCTGGGGGGTTCCCCACCTTGCTGGCGCTGTGTCACAGAATCCCAGACAAGTTTGTGTTGGAAGGGACCTTAAATCTCACCTAGTTCCAACCTCCTCACATGGGCCAGGACACTTTCCACTAGCCCAGGTTGCTCAGGGCCCCATCCAACCTGGCCTTGAACACCGCCAGGGATGGGGCAGCCCCAGCTGCTAGAGGGTGTGGAGGCTCTGTCACACTCGCTGTGGGCAGAGACCCTCTGTCACAAGCATCACCTTTGCTCGCTGGATCTTTCAGGCCCAGCACCAGGAGCTGCTGTCCCAGCAGCAGGACGTCATCCTGGCCACACAGTCGGCGCAGGCTTTCCTGGACAAGCACGGCCACAGCCTGGCTGGGGAGGAGCGGGAGCGGCTCCAGGGCCAGCTGGCCGAGCTGAAGGACCAGTACTCGGCGTCCCTCTCGCAGTCAGAAGCGCGGCTGAAGCAAGTGCAGGTCCTGCGGGATGAGCTGCACAAGTTCCTGCGGGACCACGGGGAGTTCGAGACGTGGCTGACGCAGGCGGAGCGGGACCTGGAGGGGATGTCCAAGGGGGACAGCGACCCCGTGGCCCTGAGGCAGCTGCTCATGCGCCAGGGCAGCTTCTCCGAGGACGTGATCTCCCACAAGGGCGACCTGCGCTTTGTCACCATGTCGGGGCAGAAGGTTCTGGATGTGGAGGGAGCTGCTGGGGACGCCGAGTCCCAGCTGCTGATGTCCAAGAGCGTGGTCAAGAGCAAGCTGGAGGATGCGACGCAGAGATACACCACGCTGCACTCCAAGGTACGGGAAGGGCTTTGCAGGGCTGGGAGTGGAACCCTGGGTGCTGTTTTCCTCCTGCGCAGGGATGGCAGAAGGACATTCTCTTGAGCGTTTGGCTGGACTTCCAGGACATGTGTAGCTTGTAGGGCAAGGATTGTCTTCATAGAATCACAGAATCGTAGACCATGGCACTGATGCCACATCCAGTCTCATCTTAAAAACCTCTAGAGATGGTGAATGCACCCCCGCCCTGGGTAGCCCATTCCAGTGTCTGATCACTCTCTCTGTAAAAAAGTCTTTCCTAATTATTCAACCTAAACCTACCCTGGCACAGCTTAAGACTGAGCTCTCTTGTCTTCTTCAAGGCTTGGGCAAGGCAGCACCTTTTGTCTTGGTGTTGGTCTGCATGCTGCCTCCTGTAACTACTGTAACATATGGCAAGATTCATTTTTTAACTATTTTTTTTCTTTCTTGATGATTTCTGTGCCTTTTCCATGGGTTGCCCATGTCCTCTCGTCACGTCTCATCGCTCCTTTGCAGTGCTCCAAGCTCGGCTCCCACCTGAACACCTTGCTGGATCACTACCAGCATTTCCAGGAGGTGGCAGAGTCTCTCAGGACGTGGCTGCAGGAGAGTGAAGCTGCCGTTGGGAAGCTGCTCTCGGAGACGGTTTCTTCGGATCCGGGTGTCCTGCAGAAGCAGCTCACCAGCACGAAGGTACAGGATCCTTTGGTGACCTCCTGGGAGATGTTTGAGCCTGGATGGGAATTTGGCTGCACTGAGCAGTCAACAGCAGGAAAGAGACTCTTCCCCACTGGCTTTTTTTTGCTGTTTGAGTGCAAAGATGCACCTGCAGATGCAGCAGGTCCTGCTGCTGCAGATCAGGTGGGGTCAGATTCTTGGGAAAGGTGCTCAGCCAGGACCAGGGGCTGCAGTCACAGACACCCCAGCAGGACATAGAGGGGGACATTCCTCCCCCGTGAGGCTGAGTGGGTGCTGGGACAGCCCAAACCCTCTGATCCAGCTCTGCCTGCAGCATAGGATTGGACTTCCCAAGCTGCATTATTATTTTTCTTAACGATTAAGTGAAGAGGATCCCTCAGAGGGTTTAAATGAAGCCCTGAGCTCCCCGTGAGTGGGGATCTCCTGCCTATGACCCATCACTGATTGTGGCTTCTTTCTTGTCAAAGCAGCAGCTGCAGGGAGACCTGGCCGAGCACCAGGTGCCTGTGGAGAAGCTCCAGAAAGCAGCTCGGTCCCTGCTGGAGATACAAGGAGAGCCAGCCCCTGACCACAGGCATATTCGGGAAACAACAGGTACAGAGCAAAGCAGCTGCCATTGTTAGCAGGGCTGGCTGGGGAGAGTGAAAACAAACCAGGGAGGGAGCAGAGATGAAGTCTCCTGCTTTTGGGAGAGGTAAACACACAGCAGAGCATCCTTGGGGCCTGTGTTTGCACTTGGGAAGGGCTGTGACCGCGTGAGTTGAGTCCCTTTTCTCACTGCTGCGTTTGGGAGTAGGGATTTGTTGTCAGTGAAAGTTTTGGAGGAGCCGAGGGTGGCCCTTGCTGCTCTCTGAGCACTTTGAGCTCTTTGCCACTGATTCTCCTTCGTGCTGAACTCTGCAGATGCCATCGTGAGCCGGTTCCAGAGCCTCTCCCAGCAGATGTCCGAGCGCTCAGACCTGCTGCAGAAATCCATTGCCCAGTCCCAGAGCGTCCAGGAGAGCCTGGAGAGCCTCCTCCAGTCAGTGGCTGAGATTGAGAAGAACCTGGAGAGAGACCAGCTGGCTGAGCTCTCCTCCACCTCCATCCAGAACTCGCTTGCCACGAGCGTGGTAAGGCTGGGCCCAACTCCCTAACCTCAAACACACCCGTGCGGAGCCTGCACCGTGCAGGGGGTTGCTGGGGTTCAGCTACAGTGTTTTGAAACCACCAGAAAAATCCTAAAAAGGGATATGAGCAGAACCTCTGCTTAATATCATAGAATCACAGAATGATTTGGGTTGGAGGGCACCTGAAAGACCATCTCGTTCGAGCCGCTTACCATGAACAGGGACACCTTCCACTAGACCAGGTTGCTCCTGTCCAACCAGGCATTGAACACTGGGGCATTCACAGCTTCTCTGGGCAACCTGTGCCAGGTCACAGACTTGTTGGAAGTCTCCTTTTTTCTTTGCTAACAAGTAGGGGTTGGATTTCAGGCACCGGGGGGATGCAGAACAGGTTGGGGAGATCAGAAAAGGAAGGAGAAGCGGGGTAGAAAACTATTCTTTCCCTCCCCTGCTTGTCTCAAAGCACATGCCGCTGCTCCCAAGGGCCAATTCACACCAGTTTTGCTCCAGACCCTCCCTAAAATGCCCTCCCTCTCCATGTGTGCCCACCACAGAAGCTGAAGCAGGACATCGCCCGGCAGAAGAGCTGCCTGGAGGCCACCCGGGAGATGGTGACACAGTTCATGGAGGCAGCAGACAGCCCCACGGCCTCCGCCCTGCAGGGCAAGCTGGCCGAGGTCACGGAGCAGTTTGGGAGGCTGTGCCAGCGGCAGCAGGAGCGGGAGGATGCACTGAAGGGCCTCCTCCCCAAAGTGGAGCAGTACGAGCAGCTCTCGGAGAAGCTGCAGCAGTTCACGGAGAGCAGAACACGGATGTTGGCGTCTGGGAACCAGCCGGACCGGGACATCGCTCACTTCTCCCAGCACATCCAGGTGAGGAGCAGGGGGAGAAGGCTCTGCCTGCGCTGGGTTTCTGAGGCAGGACCCAGGCTGGCAGGATGTGCAAGATCCGTGTGGGCTCTTTGCCTGCAGAACAGAGTGTGGCTGGAGCGGATGAGGCTGTTTCCAGCAACTAGAGAAGGAAATGGCATTTCTCAAGAGTCGGACTGGTTTTTAGATGGGACCTCTAGCCAGGCTTTTAGGGACCAGTCCAAATATAGCAAGGTTTTACCATTTAAAGCCTCCATGGGGTTGATACAGCAAAATTCCCATGTGCTGGCAGTGAGCTCAGTGCAGGATGGGACAGAGGCCTTGGAGATCTTAGAGCCAGGGAATCGTGGAATATTTTGGGTTGGAAGGAACCTCAAATATTATCTTCTTATTCTAAGCTCCCTGTCGTGGACAGGGACACCTTTCACCAGACCAGGTTGCTCAGGGCTTCCTTGAACACTTCCAGGGATGCCATGGGTTGTGGTGGCTGGTCATGGCTCTGCAAGATTCCTCCCTCTGGCTTCCTACAAGTGCTCTGCTACAGGGGGTGGTTCATCCACAGCCTCAGAAGTGCCCTAAGGTGGCTTAAAACCAGACACTTGTGCTGGTGGGGGGTGTGTGATTTGGCTTAGTCTAGGGCACCCCATCCCATCCCAGTCACAGTGTGGCCTTACACCAGCCCAGGGGAGATGAGACTTGCTCCTACAGCTCAGTATTTTCTGAGCTGGATTTGGAGGAGCAGGTGGGAGTGGGTCATACCTGGCACTGCTGCAGTCCACGGCACTGGAGCCATCCATGGCACTGCCCACAGAGGGTCTCTCCAGCTCACCAGAGGGGACGACTGTCCAGTTCATCCCCTCTGTCCTCTGTGCCTGCATCTGCTGGTGGGGAACATGATCAGCATCGCCCTCTGCTCTTGGCAGGAGCTGAATTCAGAGATGAGGCAGCAGCAGGAGGACCTGACCACCCTGGAGCACCTGGCTGCGGAGCTGAGCTCCTGCGGCTTCGCCCCTGGTGCCTTCCAGCAGCAGGAGAAGCTGCAAAGCCTGAAGAAAGACTTCCTGCAGCTACAGAAAGTGGCAAAGGAGAGGTGAGTCCCAGGGACCCAGCCACTTCCCGGGGAGGTGAGTTTGGGGGTGGCTTCATGGCCCGAGCAAGACCTTGTGGAGATCTCCTCTCCAAGGGGGGGCACAAGCGAACTCTTCCTGCCGCCCTCCTCCCACGCCAGGAGCCGGAGGCAGCTCGATCCAGCTGACGCTTTAAAAAAAGCCTTGGCTGGGGGCGTTGTGAAAAATTCCTGGTGCTACAGGAGCCGGTGTTATGCATTTCCCAGCATGTGGGCTGCCTCAGCTCCACCCCAGAGCATCTTGCAGGAGGGGAGCAGGGTGCTGGCAGAGGATCGGGAGCCTGCCCCAGGAGGGCACAGAGCGCAGCAGAGTCCCCTGAAGTTGGGATAAAGCAGAGCTTGAGCTGGGATTGGCCGTGGCAGGTTGAGCAGGGTCAGAGCGACAGCATCCCTGGGGGTCACACCTCTCTGGACGTATCCCTGGAGAACACGGGGAAGGTGATGGGGAAAAGCAGATGAAACTCGCAATAATCCGCAGTAATTCAGCGCTCTGCAGGCTGCTCGCAGCTGCGGTCAGCAAGGATGAGCCAGAGGGGCCCGTGGCTCCCATCCGGGGGCTGCCTTGTTCCTCCAGGCTGGGCTGAATAGATGGAGCTGTGGCCAGGGAGGAGGGGCAGCACAGCCTGGGCTCCCTGGGGATGCAGCTGCCTGGAGGGACACGACCTGAATGAGCCCTGTCGTCCCAAAAGCTTCATTTTTTCCGGGACAAAGAGCCCGGTGCAGGTTGCCAGTGGTGGTCCCACGGCTGTTGGCTAGCACCATACTGCCCAAAAGTGCCACCAGCCACGATTTGGGGGGTCAGCAGCAAAGAGAGGCTGGCACTGTGTGCACCCTGTTTTAGCTGGCACTGCCTGCGCTGTTCCCAGGCAACATCTAATAATAATAATAATTAAAAAAAGGGCTCCTAGAGACACAACTGTGCTACATTCAGGAGGGGGTAATTGCAAGGCAAAGCACGAGCTCTGACTCTCTGAAACCTTTTCACTCTCAGAGAAAAGGATGCGTCGTCCTGCCAGGAGCAACTGGATGAATTTCGGAATCTGGTTGGCGCCGTGAGGAAGTGGCTGAGGGAGAGCGAGGGCAAAATGCCGCCTGCTGAGACCTCCCTGGGCACCCAGGAGCTGCACCAGCGCAGGCAGCAGATCCAGGTGGGCAAAGGGAGCTGGAATCTGACTGTGAAAATTGGCAGCTGGTGTGGAAATGCTGGAATGTGGAATAAATCCCAGGAAGCAGAGTCCTGGGAGGTGCTTTGTGGTCTCAGGAATCCTCACTGTGCATCCAGTGGCTTGTGGAGAAGAGAGCAGGAGTGAGATTCCTCTCGGGCACTGCCTGGTTTCCCTTCCCTCCCCCTGCCTGCTCTGGGCGGGATTTGGGAGTGGGAGACACAAGCACACTCGTTTTCTCTGAGTGTTTTCCCGTGGCAGACGTGGAAGGTGGCCTCCTGTCACCCGAGCCCCCGCTCCCCTCCGGCACAGGGATGCTGTAAATCGGGATGTGCCAAGGGATTGACTCAGAGGCAAAGCAGCTCTGCTGAGTCACCCACATCCCTCGCACCCCACGGCACCCGCCGGGCTCCGGCTGGGCTCAGCCAGGCTGGGCTGTGCAGGGAGGAGGAGGAGGGACGTCCCCGAAATGGTGGGAGGGAGAAGCTTTCCTTCAACAGACCCATTAGTTAAGGAAGAGCTTTTCACTCTTTCATTCCCCGGGCAAAAATAGATGTTCCACGCACACTTTCCCAGCACAGCCTCTTTGCCACGTGCTGGTTCCTTGGGTGCTGTGTCCTGGTGCCACCGGTGTCACCTCAGAGGTGACTGGCGAGGAAGGGAGGGCTGTGGCCGGGCAAGCACGGCCTCCAGTCGCAGCCTTTGCTTTCGAGCAGGATCTCCTGGAGGAATGGAAGGGGAAGGGGGCCCAGGTGGAGGAGATTGGCCGCAGAGGGACCCTCCTGGAGAACCTGATCGTGGAGATTACGGCCCCCAACACCCCGCCCAAGGCAGGTGAGTTGTAGCCCGCTCTCCTGAGGACCGTCTGCACTGCATCTTCTGAGCCTACCTCAAGCAAAAAATGGGGCTATTTCCCCCTTTTAGCCAAATTCAGAGGGCCCATGGCAGTCTGAGTATCGTGGGGCTGGAAGTGGTTGAGTCGCTGGTGCTTGTTGCGTTAATGCATCAGCCTAACTTGCCTTAATTAGTTGTAGCCTAACGAGCTCTGAATTACCCAGTGTTTGCTGTGGGGACACATACCACTGCTTGGATGGAGCATGAGAGCTCCCTGAGATGGAGAGTGAGAGCTGGGGGTCTGGGCTATCAGGCCTGCAGGGAGCTCGTGGAGGTGGCTCTTTGCTTTCTCCTGGTGATGTGCTTCAGCCTCTTGAGGGCTGGAGTGTTTTAATCAAACTCCAGCATTTGGGTTTCATATCTGGATGACATTTAAGGCTGCGATATTCAGATGTGATTTGCTGGTCTCCTTTTTGGCTTCAAGTCTGTGAAGCAATGAGATTATGTCTGGTTTGTTTGGAAACCAACTCCAAGATGTCTTCCAGCTCGTGAAAACAAGTCCCTGGACTCTCATTGTTGTTGGGAATTGATGGGAATTCATGATCTGGATATATTTGTTAGGATTAAGTTCATGAGCAGTTCTTTGGGAAACCTCCAAGAGAAGTGAGGAGAGGCTTGTTGTGGGTTACTCCCATGGTAACCCATGTGGGGTGACCAAAGGTGCAGCCCCTTATATCCATGAAAATGTTAAAAAATGTGGTTAGAAAGAGAGACACTTACCTGACAATGTGAATCCCCCTTTGGTTGTGACTATGGCTGTGATATCTGGTGTCCAGGGAAAGGACACTGCTGCATCCTCCATGGAGCGTCCACAGACCAGGGCGGGCTTGAATAGTTTCATCCCATAAGAAAAGGAGCATATGGGGGAGTTAATCCCTTCAGGGAAGGCATTCACCCATCTCACAGGGTATAATTCACAAAATCATGCTCAAGGGTAGCAACTTTCCAGGCGTGGAGAGGTGGCCAGTGGTCCAGGCAGGAGCTACATCCACCCAGGTTTTTGGGTGATATTAGGGTGTTGGGAGACATGCCCAGCTCCCAACAGCTTCAGCTCTTCTGCTTCTGGTCCAGCAAGGCAGGAGGAGGTCCAGGAAAGCAAGGGGAGTGGGAGGAAGAGAGATAAAGGGACTCCGAATGGAATTAATGCCACGTCTGTGCTTGGTGGCCAGTGTGGTCCGTGCCGTGGACGGTGTTCATCGCTTGCTGTCTGCATTCCTAACACACCTGTCTTACCCCTCTTGTCCCTTGTCTCCGTCCCCCCTGCTCAGGTGCCGCGCTGCCCATGCCGGGAGGGTCGGTGGGCAGCGTGAACGGATACCACACGTGCAAAGGTGAGCTCGCGGTCCCCGCTGTGCCGGCACGCGCCCTCCCAGCCGTGTCCCTGCCCGTTCTTGTCTGTGCCGTTCCATCTGTGAGAACAGGAACCTCAGCCTGACGCTGTCAGCATCCCGGCGCAACGGGAATGAGCTTGGCAGTGGGCTGGGAATTCTCAGCCGGAGCCGCGGTGACGGAGGATGGAGGTCAAGGCTGAAGGACAGAGCGGGGCGGCTTTGGGGAGCGACAGCACCCTGACACCCCGTCAGGTGGTGTTAAGAGCTGATAAATGGGAGATCATTTTAAGGCCTGCAATTAAATTTATTGGTTCTATGGGATTATAACGGCATCCAACCCTCCAGTTTGAAGAGCAATTTTAATTATGGCCTGTTATCTGCTGTTAGCTCACCGGTTCAGCGAGATAATAGGGGCATAAAAATGGCTTTATATTTCGGTGTCAGATTGTTTAACCTTGTATTAGCAGTGGCATTATGAAAGGGGGACTCAGCTTGCATCAGGCTCACATCCATGGAGGCATTTGCTTTGTTTGCAAACTGTCAACGTTGTATGTGTGGTGCAAGTGGAAAAGCCCCTCTGGCAGGAGAGGTGAGGATGATGTGACATGGCTCCGCAGGCAGACGGATGGAGCGTGGCCTCTTGCTTCTCATGCTTGGCTGGCTGTGGCTGCCCAGGGCTAGATTAGAACCTGATAGTCCAGGTGAAGGTGGAGAACACGGGCAGTGGTCGTCATCTCAGGCTGCTTTTTGGAAACAGATCTGACCGAGATCCAGTGCGACGTGTCAGATGTGACCCAGCAGTACCAGACCCTGGGCACGGCGCTGAGGGAGCGGCAGCAGCAGCTCTCAGCTATGCTGGAGAAGATGCAAGAGGTGCAGGAGGAGGCCAGCTCGATGCTGAAGTGGCTAGAGTCGAAGGAACGGACGCTGTCAGAGCTGGACGCCTCCTCCTCGCCCACCAAGACAGAGACAGTGAGAGCCCAGGCTGAGCACAACAAGGTAACTCCTCTTCCTGAGTTAAAAATGAGAATTGTAGAATCACAGAATGGTTTGGGCTGGAAAGGACCTTAAAGATCACCTAGTTCCAACCCACTGCCATGCATCTCCCAAAGGATGTCAGAGGTGGGCTTTGTTGCAGCATGACCAGAAGGATTACTCATAAAGGTCTGCCCTGGGTTTTTAAGAAGGGCATTCCCAGATCAGAGGTCCCAGGCAAGTCCCTGGAGCAGGAGCCCAAAGTTCCCCTTTGCTTTTAGACGTGTTGCTTTCAGGCATCTGGCTCAGGGGATAAGAGGTTATCTGGAGCCCCTGTTGCTGGGTCACTCCAGCTTCTCCTGGAAAGCAATTCCCAGCCTTTCCCTGCTCTAGGAGCCAAGTTAGCTCACAATGTTGCTGACAAATTAATGTAATTAAAGAGAGCAAAGAACAGAAATTGTCCAACTGCAGCTTATAGGTGCTGCTTTGTTCCTACTCCGTGTTTTGATCCTTTTGCCCTATATCTGAGGAAGTTCAAATCATTATTTTCCAGGCGTTTCTGACTGAATTGGAACAGAATTCTGGGAAGATCCAGAAGGTAAAGGAAGCACTTTCTGGCTTGCTGGAGAAATATCCAGATTCCCCAGAAGCAGCGAACTGGAAGAAGATGCAGGAAGACCTGAGTAAGTGCCTGAAGCACTTCGTGAGGCTTCTGTCTCCAAACATCACATTAGAAGCGGTTCAGGAGTGTGGGACAGTCCCAAAGTCACGGCAGAGCAGAGTCACTTCTAATTAATATTCAGTAAATAGCAAACTTATCTCAGAGCTGTCTGGTGTACAAGGTGTTCTTGAGAGGAGCACTGTCGTGATTAACGAAATCTCTGTGATGGATGTGGATTTTAAAGATGTGCCTCCTTAAATTGCTGCTTTAAAAAAAAAAAAAAAAGACGTTGGTGACATGGGTTGATTATTGTGATTAAAAGCTTTACTGCTTGATATAAAATTCTAGCCATTAGTGAGGCTATCCCAGGTAATTAAATGTTGACTAAACAAGGCTGTGTGTTTAAAAAGAAGCCCAGAGATTCTCTTCTTTGAAATAGCAGGAGCGTGTTTATGGAGTTCTCCGTCCAGGAGATCTGAATGTGCTGTGTGAGGACTGATACACATGAGAGTATCCTCATTTATCGAGCCAGGGATGTGAGATGGCTCACCCAAGGTCAGACCAGCTCATGGCAGTAGTGACTAGAGCGCAGAAATCCTGCTTGCAAGGCTTTTTCTTGGGAGCTTCAAGACCCCCGTAGCCATTAGAACTGGGTCACGGCTTGTTAGATAGAGGGTGAATCTAGAGCCACGCTAGTTTTATTGGAAAACTGAGGAGGCTTCCCGTGGGGAAAACCATGGGAAAAGGGGAGAAAAACCTGCTTGATGGAGGGGTGGGCTGGCCAGGAGCTCGGCCATGGCCAACGCAGCCGGTGCTTCAGATTTCAGGTGGGAAAGAGCCAGCCAGGCGACGGCTGAGCGGCAGCAGAAGCTGGAGGAGTCGGCAAACCAGCTGGCCACCTTCCAGGCTGCTGAATCCCAGCTGCGCCCTTGGCTCATGGAGAAGGAGCTGATGATGAGTGTACTGGGACCCCTCTCCATCGATCCCAACATGCTGAACGCACAGAAGCAGCAGGTCCAGGTGAGACGGGTTTGCACCTCCACACTGGGTGTCCATGGAGGGAGGGGAGGGTGTCTCATCCAGATATGAGGTGGAAGATGGCAGTTGGAATTATTTGCCTTGCAAGCACTCTGGAGGCCTCATGGCTCCTCTCCCAAGTCCTCCCAGCTGAGCCCAAACTGCTGTGAACAACTTAGAACGGGTGCAGTGCCCAAGCTCCCTTCCCCGCACTGGATTGACTCATCCATGAATCACTTGGCCCCTCTTGGAGAGTGAAATTGCTTTAAACAAGACCTGTGCTGATGCTCTGCAGGACTTGCTAATGCTGCCCCTCCTCCTGCCAGCCTGCTCTTTCCATACCTCCTGCTTCCAAATCCTAACATGTCCGTAACAGGCCACATCATGAAGCAAAAAGCCGCAGTTAACATAATCAGATTTCCTTCTCATCCAACTGGTTTATGTTACATTACACAGCAGTAAGACAAACAAGAGAGAGAGCAAAGTCCTGGAGCTGCAGACCCCTCCCAACTTTTTAACTTCCAAGGTCACAATAAATCCTGGCCTACCCAGCCCAACGGCTGTCCCACCCCAAGGCTTGTTCCTGCTGATTCCATGGGCTGGATAAAGCCCCTGGAGGTCTGGTTTGTTTTGACTGTGTGTATTCAGAGCTGTCAGTTTTATGCAAACATTTTTATGTTATTTCTGTTCCAGTTTATGCTGAAGGAATTTGAAGCCCGCAGACAACAGCACGAGCAGCTCAACCAGGCAGCCCAGAGCATCTTGACTGGCCCTGGAGATGTTTCTCCATCCACTAACCAGGTGCGGGATGAGCTCCAGGGGGTTAACCAGAAATGGTCCGAGCTAACGGAACGCCTCAACTCCCGCTCCAGCCAAATTGATCAAGCCATAGTAAAGAGCACCCAGTACCAGGAGCTCCTTCAGGGCCTCTCAGAGAAGGTGAAGGCAGTTGGGCAGCGCTTGAGCAGCCAGTCTGCCATCAGCACACAGCCTGACGCCGTCAAACAGCAGCTGGAGGAAACCAGCGAGATCCGCTCGGACCTGGAGCAGCTGGAAGAGGAGATCGCAGAGGCTCAGACCCTCTGTGATGACCTCTCCATCCTGATTGGGGAGCAGTACCTCAAAGACGAGTTGAAGAAACGTCTGGAGACGGTGGCACTTCCTCTCAAAGGGCTGGAAGATTTGGCAGGTGAGACACTATTGGAATGTCGAGCTCCACCCCTGCTGTTCGCCAAAGGGCTCTCCCATCACTAGATTTCTAAGAATAGTTGGGGAAGCACCATTTATCATTTTTTGGGGTGCTTCGTGGGTGTTTTATCTGGGAGCAAGCATGGGAGAGTTCAAACTCCAGACATACCTGAGCCTGGAGAGGGAACAGAGGTGTTTAGTCCCACTTGATTTGAGTCTTCAACAAGCAGTGTGGCATGTGCTTGGAAAAAAAACAGGTTCCTAAATTCGGAGTGGGGCATGGAGGAGCCTCAGTGGCCACTCTCTAATCTGGGGACGCATCTTCTGGTTTCTAAGAGGTTGCATTTAGAGACCCGAGACAACCGCATTATCATTGCCTCTTACTACTTAAGAAATTTATGAATCAGTGAGCAAAAAGGCTGGTGATGCAATGGAAAACTCCTTCCTGTTAATCAAAACACAGTTGGTACATACGAGATGATTTTAAATAATTGCACTTTGCTTATTTGATTTGAGCTTAATTGTCGCCTTCTAATCTTATTCCCATTCCAGCCGACCGGATGAACCGACTCCAGACTGCGCTTGCGAGTTCCCAGCAGTTCCAGCATATGTTTGATGAACTCAGGACCTGGCTAGATGACAAACTGTGCCAGCAAGCTCAGAGCCTACCGATTTCTGCTAAACTGGAGAGGCTACAGAGCCAAATTCAGGAACAAGAAGAGTTCCAGAAGAGCCTCAACCAGCACAGTGGCTCTTATGAGATGATTGTAGCCGAGGGAGAATCTTTGCTGCTTTCAGTCCAGCCTGGGGAGGAGAAGACCACCCTGCAAAACCAGTTGGTTGGCCTGAAAACACACTGGGAAGAGCTCAGCAAACAGGCTGCTGATAGACACTCGAAGCTCAAGGACTGTTTGCAGAAAGCTCAGAAGTACCAACGGCACACGGAGGATCTCCTGCCATGGGTGGAGGACTGCAAGGCAAAGGTTGCAGAGCTGGAGGTAACTCTGGACCCAGTGCAGCTGGAGGCGACTCTTCTGAGGTCGAAGGCCATGCTGAGTGACGTGGAGAAGCGCCGGTCCTTGCTGGAGATGCTGAACAGCGCTGCCGACATCCTGATCGATGCTTCCCAAACGGATGAGGATGACATCCGGGATGAGAAGGCTGGCGTCAATCAGAAGATGGATGCCATCACAGAAGAGCTGCAAGCCAAGACTGGCTCCATTGAAGAAATGTCCCAGAGGCTCAAGGAGTTTCAAGAGAGCTTCAAGAACATTGAGAAGAAGCTGGAAGGGGCGAAGCATCAGCTGGAGATCTACGACGCCCTGGGGCCACAAGCCTGCAGCAACAAGAATTTGGAGAAGCTCAGGGCACAGCAGGAGGTGCTGCAGGCCCTGGAGCCACAAGTGGATTATCTGAAAAACCTCACTCAGGGTCTGGTAGAAGATGCTCCAGACGGATCCGACTGTTCCCAGCTCTTAAGCCAAGCTGAGGTGGCCCAGCAGGACTTCAGGGCTGTGAAGCAGAAAGTGAACGACTGCTGTGCGCTGATGGAAAACAAGCTGGAAGGGATCAGCCAGTTCAACAGCCGGGTCAGGGAGATGTTCTCTCAGCTGGCGGATCTGGACGATGAGCTGGACAGCATGGGCCCCATCGGCAGAGACTCCGACAGCCTCCAGTCCCAGGCAGAGGACGTCCGCGCCTTCCTGGGCAAACTCCAGAGCCTGAAGTCGGACATCGAAGCTTCCGAAAGCGAGTGCAAGAAGATGCTGGAGGAAGAAGGGAGCCCTGATTTGTTAGGACTGAAACGGGAGTTGGAGACGCTGAACAAACAGTGCAGCAAACTGACAGAGAGGGGCAAGAACCGGCAGGAGCAGGTGGAGACGACGCTGTCCCGCGTCGAGGACTTCTACAGCCGGCTGAAGGAGCTGACCCACATGACAACGGCGGCCGAGGAGAACGAGGCCTTGCAGTGGGTGGTGGGAACGGAGGTGGAAACCATCAACCAGCAGCTGGCAGACTTCAAGGTAAGTCTCGATGCTGTAATGTTGGGGTTTTCTTAAGTGCTGTTTGGTGTTCTGGAGGTCCGTCTGGTGTTGCGGGTTTTTTTTTTTGGTGTAGGACCTCTGGGCTCCGAGCCATCGCACCTTCGTTGTTTGTTGCTGTAATTCGAGTGGGTTTGGTGTGCTAAAATATTCCTTGCTCTGGAGAGTATAAAGTCAACTGGTGGACTTGATAACCTGCGGTGAAAAGGTGCAGAAGGGTTTTGCGATTGGGAGGAAAATCCCTGTTCTCCTGGTGATTTGTAATGCTGATGTGCCAACATCTCCATAGGCTGTTAAAGGTGGTTGACATTTAGGTTTTTGGGGGAGGGAGGGATGGTTTTGAGTCCATCTGAGCTGTGAATTGGCATCATTTGAGAGTCTAGTCCAGATCAGATCGTTCTGCAGCTCTTTCTGCCTGGCCTACCGTTCTTGCTTGTTGTTCACTTCACCTGGGTCACATTTTACATCCATTTTGGGGTCCTTGGGTACAAATAAAGCCACAGATAAACTGTGGGACAAGGGATACACACAGGAAGTAAAACCAAGGTGAAATTTTATGTGGGCTGTTCACGTTTCCAGCAAGGATTTGATGGAGACCATCAAGACTTGCCTGAAACGCTGAAAGAGGGAAGAGTTGGAGTGTGTTTGATATATTTTTATACAGTATTATGATGTTGGGCCATGCTGTTACACTACATTAATTATATTAATACAGCTTAGAAATTCTCTTGCTGTGAAACTTCTATTCCTGATGTGCTCAGGAGTCGATGATTGGGCTGATTTACATCTGGCTGCTCGTTTCCTGGTGTTAATGGGGGGTGGGAGGGGAAGGCAGTTTTACAGCCATTTACTTTTCATCTCATGGCTGATTGATCCCATTCCACCACTTTAATATGGCTGTGAAACCTTCGCCAGGACGAGGTGTTTCTGGTTTGGGGGGTTGCCTATCCAAAAAATAGCTGGAAGTGTTATTTATGGGACAAACTCAACCTCATCTGATGGTGTTGCTGTCCTGTGTTGGGCAGCGCTTTGCTTTGAGCTGCTATCGATGGGAAGGATTTAACTTCATCATTAAACACCACACAGTCACTTGGAACAAATGTATCCGAAAAGGAGTTTTTAGGACTTAAAATCAGTGAACCTTTCCTGCAGAGCAGGGGATTATTCCCGGCTGAGCAGCTCCCATTAGGAACGATGACGAAACCCAGATTGCTGGGCTGGCTGGGCCTGCAGGAGCAGCTTAACCCATCGTAGGGGTTTGCACATGGTCTGTAGCTCAGTGACCTTGAGGATGACCCTGTAAGACACAGGTGACCTGGGCTGCATGAGCCGAGGGTGCTCTGGGGGCGTGAGGTGTCCTTACCAGGAGTCATTTGCTGGCCATCGAGGCCACGCAGTGCACCTGGGGTCTGTGTTGGTGGGAGAGTGAAAGTTGCAGCGGGGAGGGGAGGGTTTTGCCTCGCAATGGCTGAGAATGAAGTGGGGGAGAAGCACGAGGGGTGGATGGAGCAATTGTGGTTACGCAGCAGCATTCCTCCATTCCTCCCGTGCACGGTTCGTCCAGGGAGCAAGGATTTCTGCATCCAGAGAGCCTGGATTTCTGCACAAATGCTGAATGTTGCAGAGCAGATCTTAGCAAAGCTTCACCTTCCAGTCCTCTCTGAGGAGGAACTGGAATCTCCCTGATTCTGATCTGCACATGGAAGGGCATTGGCAGGGACTGTCTGTCCTCTGTACGTGCAGGAGGGAGAGAGGTGGAGAAATCCAGCTTGGGCTCTGTGGGAAGTGGGGAGCGCGGGGGGGACTTCTCTTTGGCTGTACCAGGCTTTTATTTCTCAATGAATTGTCTCTCTAAGACAGTATCACAACTCTTTTTCCCTTCTTGGCTTGCAAACCAGATGCATGCCCGGAGTGTCCAGGGGGACCAGAGGAGCTCCTCAGCCAGGCAGTGCTCCCGGGGGTGGCGTGGTGGGGAGGATGGGGTGATGGATGGGGTGACTGAGGCTCTCCGGGAGCGGTCGCGGTCTGTCTGTCCAGGAGGCTCAAATGCAGGCAGATATTATGCCTTAAGGCATTAATTTTAATGAACATCTGTGTAAATGAGATGCAAATTAGGCATGGCCCCAGGGCTCCAGGCAAGTTGCCAATGGAGTCCTGACAAAGGTGGGCACTTCTGGACTCATTGTGTCCAGATTTTAATAAAGAAGATATATTGAAGGCTCTGACGGAGGCCGGGAACAGATGACTTTTGAAGCAACTTATATTTGGAGCATCCCATGTATTTTTCCTTTCCTGCGAACATCCCTTAAACTTGCCCCAAAAGGCCACAACCTCCAACAAACCCTCAACTTTTGGAAAACTGCCATCCATGCATTTCCTCTCTTCCCCCCCAGCCCCTTTCCCAGGTCACAGAGGGACTAATCCTGGCTTTGGGAGGGATGAGCCCTCTCCTGCTCTAAGTTTTTCTTCCTGGCCGGGTTTCTCAGCGGTGGGAGGCTGGGAAGCAGCTGCTCAGGGGGGAGGCTTTGTTTGCAGGAGGTGTTTCGGTTCAGCGAGCGGATGCGATTTTGGGGATGGGACCACCGAGGGGCCAAGTCCACACTGGCTCCCACGGCCATCAGGAGCCAGGACAGCAATGCAGGAAGGACCTGGAGTTCAGGGGGTGCGGGAAAACTAGGCAGGGACTAGTTTGGAGCACCACATTTTTAGAGGATCATAAGAAACCCATCTGGAGGAGACTCCAAGGGGTCATCTAATTTAGCCTCTCATTTTCTAATGAGATCAAGTGCAGCTGAGAGGCATTTCTGTGGTTTGGAGCCTGTGCTTATATGGACATCCTGATGGATCGCTTTGGATCCAGCTATGCCACAGAAGAAATAACATGGGGTTAGCTCATGTTAAGCTGTCAGAGCAAAGGAACCTCATTTTTAGCTCCTGATCTTCAGTGGGAGTTTAACCCGAGTGATTCCCTTTCCATTGCTGCCTCTCTGAGGGGCCCTTTTTTGTATCAAAAGGTACTGAAAGTTGGAAGAACCTTTGTGCTGAGCTTCACATGGCCAACTTGTGCTCTTCAGCACGAGGGACAAGCAGCAGCCACCAGCCAGAGCTCCTCGTAGGAGTTTTCAGGCTGGGGCACTTTTCCCCCTCCCTTCTCTCTGCTGTCAGCTCAGGTTTCTCAAAGCTTGCACTAATATTAAATTTTAATGACTGGAATCAAATGAGCTACAGTTGAGATGTTACTAAACATAACAGCTTTGTTGATTCAGTTTAGCAAACAGCAGAATTCCCCGGGGAAGTGATTCCCCAGGTATGGATGGGAAGGGGCGGGGAGGGTCACATGAAGACCCAGGGGGTGTCTCCATCATGTGCTCTGATGTCAGCAACCCCTGAGCTGGAAAACCCTGAGTTAGAACCCTTCCTCCCCAAAATTGTGAAACTAATGGGATAAAGCTTGGTCTGCTCAGTGCAATTGGCTCGTCCTCCTTTACACGCTGAAGAAGCAGAGGTCAGGTTTGCTGGTTTGGAGCCACGGTGCCAGAAAGCCCCAGGCATGGGCTTGTCCTGTCTGGCCAAAGAGCATCCATCAGCCTGGGCCCATGGAGCTGATGGAATCAAATGCTTGGGTGTTTTGGGGAAGACATCTGTGGTGGGCTAGCTTGGCCTCCTGGCTAAGCGAGCTCGAGCCTGGGCTTTGTTTATCTTTTACTCGGTGCATTTTGAACTTGGCTTTCAAAGCCTGGCTGGTGCTTGGCGTTGGCAACTCTGAGCTGGGACCTTCTTTGATTCACCATGTTGTTTTTGGACAAGATCTAACGTTGCCGCATTTCACCTACAAAGCAGAGAGTAACACTCAGCCCTGGGTCAAAGGCACCGGCAGAGATTTTGGGGCTCGCTGCGGTACAGAGCAATGCTTGGGAGTGAAGGATGCTGTTCCCTCTCCTTTCATAGAACCATGGAGTGGTTTGGGTGGGAAGAGGCCTTAAAGATCATCTAGTTCCTACCCCCCTGCTATGGGCAGGAATACCTTCCACTCGACCAGGTTGTTCCAAGCCCCGTCCAACCTGGCCTTGGACACTTCCAGGGATGAGGCAGCCACAGCTTCTCTGGGCAGTCGTGCCAGAGAAGAATCTCAGTTGTATCATGCCAGAATGGTTTGCTTTGCTGGGAACACTTTGTCCCCATGAGGAAGATGAGAGCAGGATCAGCTCAGCCTGCATTCCTTCCGAGTTGCACTCAACAGCCAGAAGGGATTTCTGCAAGGGCCCGGAGAACTTGACCCAAAACGTAACCCAAGGAAAGGCGTCAAACTTGATGTAGCCCACCGGTTGCCGTCACGTTCCGACGGGCGCAGGGGCATTTGGTGACGTGTCCGTGTGTGGCTGGACCTCCATGGGTTTGTTGTCCCCCTCCTGATGCCGCCCCGGCCCCGCAGCTGCGCTTGGCCCACGGCTGCTGCGGGCGTTGGGGCACGGCAGAGGAATGCGGCGAGCCGGGACCTGCCGCAGCTGGCACAGCCGGGACCTCTCCTCCCGGGGTTAATTAAACCCCACCCTGGCCCAGCCAGAGAGGAGGGGGGAAGAGCAAGGGGGTCTGTCGCATCCGACCTTCGACGGGAGATGGCTTTGCCAAGGGAGGTTGCGCGGAGCGGAGGGATGACGTGGGATTTCAGGGCCTCCTGCCTTTCCTCCTGGTGTGGGTTTTTGGGGAGGTTTATTTGAAACTGGAGTTGCTCAGTGCAGTGAACTCGGGCACTGCTCCGTCACGCCAGTAAAGGTTTAATGCTGCATGATGGAGGGAGGGAGGGAGAATCCCTAGACAGCAATAACTAAAGCTGCACTCCCTTTTTATTTTAAAGCAGGTCAGGTTGTCCAGGGCCCATGCAGCCCTTGTGCTTCCAGCACCCTCTTTGTCTGCTTGATTAAAAAAAATTCAGGAAAGGAATCCCGGGGTGGGGTGATGCAGTGAGTGAAGCCTTAACCAGCATTACTCATCTTGCCATTCTGATGCCGCCGTCTGACCCTGCTCCGGGTCCTCCCCACTTCATCCTAAGTGGAAGCAGCCGTTAGCCTGTGCTCACTGTGAGCCCACGCACACTCCCGTGCCCTCCTCCTGCCCCACTTCCCGGCTGGAGGATGTCAGCTTTCCTCAGCACTCTATTTATGACTCTCAGTTCCCCCAGCCTTTCCAGCAGGGAGCTGACTCAGTGGTGCCGTTGAAAATACCACTGGTGCCCATAACTGTTGCCCCGTTGTCCCTGGGTTTCTCCCAGGTGCTGCTGCCCGAGGCTGCTGCTTTTTGGGCAGAGGAGAACCAGCATCCCACCTTGGGATGGCAGGGCTAAACCAAAGAGCAGGAATGAATCAGTCTGCTGATGACACAAAGTATTTACACCCAAATCAAGGCCCTAATTTCTGGAGACAGCGCGTTAGCCACCCCGAGCAGCACATGTGCTCCCAGGCAATGCCCGAGCATCCGGGGAGGCTTTTTTTGGGCACTCCACACCCCATCGCAGAGCGAAGACCCCATAGCTGGGGGTGCATTGCCAGCAGGTGGGAGAGCAGAGCTGGGTTTCTGGGGTGGGATGGGGCAGGGAGAGGGACACTCTGCCACTTGCTGTGCCCCAGCCTGGCCGAGGGTATTTTTAACCCTTCTGTGCCCCCGGAGGAATGCGTGCGGCTCCCGACAGTCGTCCAGTTGGGAGCAGCTGGGTGGGACTGGGCTGGGAACAGGGACCGGCTGCACGACGGTGTCTTCTCGTTGAACGCTTTCCAGACCTACTTAAAGTATCTCTGGCTCGTATTTTCAGCATCAGCAACACACGCAGAAATGCCTCCTCTCTGACAGCTGTTAAGCTGCCTTAAAGGCACCCTCTCCCCTTGCTGGCGGAGAGGATGAGAAATGGGGGGTGATAAGCTGTGCCGGGTGACAGGGCTGTCACCGAGCCTGGTTGGGCCAAGTGGCCCAAAGCTGCAGATCCTTGGTGGTGCTTGTTGAACGTCTAACCTGGTGATCTTTTGTTTGCACAAGAGGAGCGAGTGGCCCCTGCAGCCCCCTTATTCCTTGGAAATGAATTTTAGTGCAGAGGGAAGAGCAAACGTGCCCCTGGAGCTCATTGTTCCCAAAGGGAATGTTGCCTCTGCGCTGGTTCATCAGCAAGCCCTGGGTGGGTTTGACCTTGACGTGTCATCAGGCCCTTCCCTGATCCTGAGCGAGCCGAGAACAAGAGTGAATAAAGCCAAGAGTTGCTGAGATCAACCAAATCACAGCGAGGCTTTTTTTCCCTCTCTCCTTTTCTTTTCTTGACCGTGAAACAAGTCAGGCTGTGATCAAATGATGCCTTTCAGGAGCCACCTTGGGTCACTGCTCCAAAGCCACCCACTTGCAGATGCTTTGGTGACCCTGCCAAGGTCCCAGCTGAGGGAGATGGCCGGAGGAATGTCCTCTCTCCGGAGCACTCGTTAGCTGGTGGTGATGATGACACTTCACAGTGTTTCCAAGAGACACTAAAAATACCAGCTTTGCATAAGACCGGGAGGGCTGAGGATCCGAGGGAGGAGGAGATGGGAAGCTTTTTGTCTGCAAGGGCTGAGCCGAGGAGGGAGAGGAGCCTGGTCCCGGCAGCACATGGCCATGGAGAGGGCATCCACAGGGAAGTGTGTGGTTGAGTGAACGTAGGACATTCCATCACCCGCAGCAGCCAAGCAAGTTGCCCTTCTCCAAAAGGGAAGGGAGGGACTCTGGCCACTGGGTCTGGAGCAAATGGGGGCTTCTGCAGGAAAGGGCTCAGGCTTGGATTAGTCACTGCAGCCTTTCAAGAACAATTGCCAATTCTCCTGCCTAAGGAGTGGTTTAAATGTCTCCCATCCAGAGGATTCTCTGGATGATAACACACTTACCTCACTTCCTAAAGAGCCTTGTGAGCAGTTTATTAATCACCCCATCCCTCGGCTCTCCCTGTTGTCCCCCTTTACTCTGAGGAGCAGCTTCTGCAGTTCTCTATGTCCCTGGGGGGGGGCAGTGGGGTGGCAGCACCCACCACCCTGCCCGTGGGTGCTGGGTCACTGGGAGCATGGAGCGGGATGCCTAGGTATCCCAGGATGCTTCATCCACCCTCGTGCAGCACCAGAGCAAAGCCTGGCAGCAGAATTTTCAGGAAAACTTGGCAGCTGAGGACAAAAATGGGCATTTTGGCAGGTTTCACCTCCTGGCCGTAAAGACCCTGGCACGTGGCTCTACTCTTCTCTCACAGCCCCACCTCAGGTTGCTGTCAGGCACCTTTGGGGTGCTCTATGCATGAAGATGGGGTTCCATGGGAGTGCTGAATGCCACGTGTAGGGCTGTGCCTGAGCACTGCTGTAACACATGGGCTCCAGGCTTCATTTGGGAGAATTATTTATACCAACATCTACACGAGCTGCCTTGCAGGGAAGGCGCTGCGGTGCAGCTCCTGCACCCTTGCAGAAACAAATTTAAAACCACGGTGTAAGTCCAACCTGCTGAAGGGTTTCCCTGTGTGTTTGGGTTTTAACCTCTTTCTAAAACTTTTCCAGTGGAGGTGCAGACCCCCGTGGAGCCAGCCAAGGTTTCCTCCCACAGCCCAGCGGAGGAGAGTCCCGAATTAACAGGCTCCAAGTTCCAAATGGCTGCTTTAAAGATGTGCTGGCTCCCTGCATCCTGAGGAGCTGTAGCCTTTGAAGAGGGATTGAGTAGTGGCAGAGCCCTGATGTGAAATCGGTTTGAAGTCAGCTGTAAGCCAAGGGGATAAGGGAGCACCCAGCGTGGCACGGCGGGATGGGATTAGCTGGGTGCTCCTTCCTGGGTCAGGCTGGGAGCTCGGGGCTTGCCCACGCGGCACCGGAACAGCAATCAGGGGAAAAGGAGCAAGTTTAGGAGGAGAGCAACACAGAGAGAAAGAAATCCCTCTGACCTTCCAAAGAACACAGCAAAGGCTTTGAAAACGTGAATCCTCTGGTAAAAATCCCAGCGAAACCTAAACTGCGGTTTCTAAGGGAGATTTTAGGGGTGTGTGATTTGGCTTTGTGCTTTCATTGCAGTGTCTGAGGGACGCTGAAATGTGCTCTGAGTCCCTTCGCTGGGCTGGAGGCATTTGGGTTCATCCACTCTGCCTTGATGGGACATACAGTGTCCCAACCCAGTGGTCCCTCCTGTCACAACTCGGTGACACTCATGGAGTCAGACGTGGGGGACAGGTTGCCCAGAGAAGCTGTGGCGTGGAGTTGTTCCAGGCCAGGTTGGGCAGAGCTTGGAGCTCTGTCCCTGCCCATGGCAGGGCTAGGAGCAAGATAAGCTTTCAGGTCCCTTCCAACCCAAACTATTCCATGACTCTATGGCATGGTCAGCATGACCTGTAGGGACGAAGCTCATGGTGCCAAGGCAGGAATTCTCCTGCATCCACCCTCATCCAGGCTGATAAGCAGGTGCCGCAATCCCAGGGCAGGAGGGCACCAAGGTGAACATCAAAGAAGCTTTGATGGTTGTGCCCTGGTCTCGTTAACGACGCATCCATCAGAGATCTTGAGCTGCCTCTGCGCTCTCTTGCTCGTCACATAACACAGGTCCCTTGCTTCCAGCTGCTGAGATGCATTAAAAGAAAGCTAAAAATATATTGGTTTCCAAATACTGCTTTGCCATGTAAACAGTGGTGGCAGCGGCGCAGGATGGAGCGCAGTCATAAACAGGGTGACATCACCCCGTGACGGCGACGGCACGCGCCGGGGCTGGTGGCCATATGAGGAAAGCTTGAAAGCAACAGGTTCAGGAGACAGATGAGGATGCTGCTACTTGGAGAAAGTCTTGGAAAACCGCTGGGTGGGTTTTAGCTGAGGATGTGAAAAAGCCAGATGGGGCGTCTTGGTGGTCCATTCTGCCCATCACTGCCGTGGTCGGCGCTTGGAGACACCCAAAAGTTCAGACAGGACCTTTCCATCCATCCCTTGCACCGACACAAAGCTCAAGCAAAGCCCTGACCTTGCAATTCCCAGCACCACTTGGCTTCTGTCCCTATCGCTGGGGTGGCACTTCAAGGCTTAAAGCCATGATCTGGGGAACCTGCAAGAGCTGCGGCTGGGATCTTCGGGCCAGGCACAGCAGGTTTTTAATTGGCTTTCGTCCTTGCCCAACATCTCCCTAATGGTTTTAGAAATGGGGGGGGAAAGTGTTGGAGGAAGACTTGGCTTGCTCCTGGCACGTGACTCGGTGAGGAAATGGGAAAAGAATTTCTGGCTGTGAAACGGCAGCTCCACGTCGAGATCGTTCCTTCTTCGCAGTGGAACAAAAAGCCTCCCGCGCCCCAGCCCCGGATGCCTGGGATTCCTCGCGGAGGGGCCCCGGAGCGGTAACGGTCCTGCTCCGCCAGCTCCCGGCCAAGGTGGTAGCAGGGGAGCTGGGGGCGGCGTTGCCGGAGCGCTGGCACAGCCCCGTCATCCTCTTGTTGTTTCAGCTGTGCTGGATTAATAACAGGGACCGGGAGCTGGAGTGTCCCCCGCCAAGGAGAAAAATCTGGGCTTTGGGACGCTCTGGCAGTGTTGGCAGATGGGGCTGGAGGAGGCTGCAGGGCCAGCCCTGACCGTCTGTCTGTCTGTCTCTCCGGGAGGGCTCGGTGGGACATGCCCTGGATGGGCAAAGGGGCTCCCCGGGAGGCTGCTTGGACTCTCCTCACAGATGTCTGCTCCCTCCCCACTTCCCTCTCTTTTCCTTGGTTATATTTAAAGATGGAGAAAAGGGGTTCCAAAGGTGTCCTGGTGTGCAAACATTCCCAATGAGCATTTTGGGCTGTTTAATGGGCGTTTCTCCCTGAACCCTCCCCTTCCACAAAACACCCGTTTCCATCCCTCCAAAAGCGAAATATCCCTTTGGGAATGTGGTGCCGGAGCTGCTGCATGTGCAGTTGGTGCTGGGACATGGGGATGAGGGGTCCAAGGGTTTGGGGCTGGGGAAGCCGGACTCCCACCGCAGCCATGCGGTGACCTTGGCCAAGCCTCAGGGTTTTTGGGATGGCAGGCACCTGCAGAGCATCCAAAAAAATCAGGATGTTGTCTCCTTTGGCTTCAGCCTTCAGCTGTAACATGGCCATGGCTCACCATGGCTGGGTGGGAAGGTTTTGGTGAAGCTGTGGCACAAGAAAGCGCAGACCGAAGTCCCATTCTCCTGATCTTGGCACTTTTGGGGTGCGTGCTGCACGTTTTTCTGTGTTAAACACCTTGTATTTTTATCCCGATGCCATAATTCATCCCAAAGTAGAAGGCCGGGTGGCTGGTGGGGCGGGTTGTTGCCTGGAGATGCGTGGAGGCTGTTCCCAACCCTCCTGTTTTCTCTCCAAAGTCTGTGACTTCCCTCAGCATCACTTCGCAGTGGTGATTCACACGCCCGGGCTGCCTCCCTCTCTGCTCTCAATGTTCCCCGTGTCTTAAACCCAAGGGTTTTGGGGGAGGAAAAGAGGGTGACAGAACTCAGGATGGGGGGAGGCAGGATGCTGACCTAGACCCGAGCCTATAAAAATTAGGATTTTTAGGAAAAGAGCCTGCAGTGGGTGATGGGCAACTTGACGGTGGCAAGTTGCGGGTGGGTTTTTGGCAGAGCGATGGGGAAGGCAAAAATGGTACTTTGGGGGTGTTTGGGGTTTAATGATTTAATAACTCGGTTCTTTGTGCGAGGGTGGGTGTGAGAGGCAAGGGGACCCGGCGGGGGGGGTCTCAGCCCCCCACCCAGCGCCGGCTCGGGGACAAAGGGCCGGGGGAGCGGGGCCGGTGGCGGGGGGAGCCGGAGCCGGAGCCGCCGCCGAGTCAGGGCGTTGCTGCTCTTTGTCGGGGGCTGCCGCCTC